>CM052316.1:27734948-27857597 GCA_028455605.1 Lasioglossum malachurum
TCGAACTTTTAGCGGTGTGGTATATCAGATCACTGTAAGTTCCACGTCAGTTACGGGTCTCGCGGAATAGCACAGGGGCTGGCAGTCTTTAATAGTATCTCGTCGGTGTCTCGTGCGTGCATAAACGTTCGTCGTAACCTTACATTAATAAGTCGAAAGCTCTATAATTTCAAAATTCGACTTACCGACGGGATACTGTTCGTCGCTACTGCCGTGTGCGTAAACTTCTGCAGGAGTGTCGAGGTCGCTCGTAAGATGGCGGCAGGTGCGTTTGCGGCGCAATCGAGTCGGCGATCGACACGGCCGTGCCGTCCATGATGGCCGAGGCAGTATCCGAGATTTCGAGTACGGTGTCGTGAGTACGTGTTCCCTTTACCGCGCGTTTAACCGCTAGTGAGGTCGGTCCGCAGGCGAAAAGGATCCCGGAAACAATGACAGACAGTCCAGCGGCACTCGTAAGTGTTGTCACTGTCTATTAAATCCTCTAGAGCCGGGTAAATCGGCCGCCTGTCGCAGATCCGTAAGGTTACTCTGGAATCTGAAGGGAGAAACATGCGCGCATCCCAAAGGGCCTTTCGTAATCCTTTATCCCGCGGCGACGGTTGTCGAGCGGCGAGGTAACTCGTCGTTCCTCCGTCTGTCGATTGGTATTCAAGAGACGAATGCGTAGATAGATCGGCCCGAAAGAAAACTGAATCGCGAGGACGTTGCTGGACGTGTGTGTTGTGTTCACGTCCGACAGCGAACGTCGAACGCGCACGCGCGGAACGGAAGTTCGTTGCCCGTTCCCGTTCGACGTCACCGGCCCGATACTCGATGTCACCTGTTTCTACGGTGACGTCACCCCTAACGACGCCAAACCCATGACGTAACCGAAGACGAGGAACAGTTCCATGGTCCGCAGTCTCTTTGTTTACTATCTCACCCGCGGAAACCTCCGTTGCGTTAGATTATTCGTTACGATACCAACACTCGAATAAATTTTAGGTTGGAACGAAAATTCGTAGTGTTTTTAAATCAAAATTCAAAGATAACATTAAGATATTTATTCGTAGGTTCAGTGGCGTGTTACCCCATGGGCAACTTGGGCAAATGCCCGGGGCCCCAAGCAAAAGGGGGCACCGAACACAAATCGAGATCCAAGATCCAAATTCTACGTTTCTCTTATAAAGTTATTTAGTTGGGGTTAGAGGGCCCGAAGTTCTACTTTGCCCAAGGCTCCAACTAGTTAGAACGCGCTACTGCATAGATTTATTGAATAACATGATAAGTCACCTAAAAAATGGCAAAAAGTAATAGAAGAGAATGGAAAATATGTTATTGAACAAATCTATGTGTAAATATTCTAATTTTATCTTTGAGTGTTAATTTAAAAACGCTACGAACTTTTGTTCCATCCCAATATTTCTGCGCCCGACCAACGCAAATCACGCCGGCGAATTCACCCATGGCCCCTGAATAACGCAGACCTGCCACACGCCGCTTACGTGTTGAGCTCGTGGTTGCATAGCGAAAGGGCTTGCCAGCAGGGATGCGCTTCTTCCATAGAAATCACTGTTTTTAATCGTGCTTTATCGTCTCGATTGGTAATCCTTCGGTTTTTACTTGTTCGCACGCTGATCTTTGATCGGTAAGGAAGGTCACGGTAGGTTGACCAACCGTTTTGGCGGGTTTGTAAGTGGCGAATTTTAACGTCGATTGATGAGAAAATTTGTATCTACTGTATATAACTACATTTGCTGGAACGCTGATGTATTGATTGCAAAATAATTGAATTTTATTTCGTCTTCAAAGAAAGATATAACATTCGTATTTAGCAGATTACATTTCAAGTGTTCACTGATTTCACTGATTTTGGCTCTAAATTACGGTCGTTTGCAATCGGTACATAAAATAATGACGTTGCTATGCAGTGTCTGAAAATTTGAATGGGCACTTTCTAATCTGGAAGCAAAGAACACGTCAGAAACAAGTCCAAAGTGTAGACGACCCTGACAAGACTTGTCCGTCTGACAAGGGTTAAATACGTGTTGGGAGCCATTTAATTGGACGTTAAATGCTTCTTAAATCGCTTACGAAGCTATCTATGTATAAATGGTTAACTCCGACTGAACTTCGAGAAACTGGCGAACACGTTTGCGCTCGTTTGTTCGCCTAACTTCAAGCCGAGACTCTATCATTCGGTAGACGGTAATTAAGCTTGGGGTAAAAATCGCCTCGATCGGGGAAAAACAAGATCGGTTTGTGAATCTTTCATTTACATTTTGTCGGACGGTCGAGAGCCACGGACTAAGCCAAGCGAAAAGGCGAACCTCTTGGTAGCCAGGGCTCAAATAAAAGTTATTTCATGTTTTAATAATGCCGTCTGGTAACGAAGATCATGTAACAGCGGAAGTCAAACAGAAGAAAGAAGTTTAATTACGAGCCGCCCCGGTAATACAAGCGCGGCTGGCCAGAGGCAAATTTATGGTGGAACTCCTTCACGAACTATCGATTCAAAAGTAAATATAGAGCTGAAGTGGCTAGCCCAATTTCGTGCTAGGTCAATACCTGACAAATACCCCGTGGAATCGTTTAGCCTGCGCAACGCCGCGCCGTCGGCTTTCTCGATCGGAATCGCAACTTTCTGTAACCTTTTCCTATCGAGATTTCCGATGCGACATCTCCAAAGTGCACCGGATTCCTCGATCACTTTTGTTTAATCCTTGCCAGCTGGATATTTCCGATCTCGTTGCTAAAAACAACATTTTCGTACAAGATTCACAAAAGATATCACATTCATAATAAATTTTCATTAGTCAAGTCTAATAAAATTCTAAATGAAAATGTAATCCTTTAAATATTTAGAAAAAAGAAATATATAACTGACGATGAGATCACTTTCATAATTATGGGCACGTACGTTATATTGTGTATAACGCTTGAAAAATCATTGAATCAAAACTATCCACTATTTAATCTTCGAAATAACAAGGCGACAGATAGAATTAGGAAAAACCGTGTAAACACTCGCAAATAAAATTAGGTTGTAGAGGTTTCGAGGAAGTCGGGGCGACTGCGTTCGATCATCGACAGGACAACACCGCGTTCTAGTCAAAATTACGGCCGACTTCCCATTGTTTGGACACGAGAAATTTATGGTAACGGGCTGCACTCGCGGTCATATTCCAATTCACATGCCGAGATATTGATCTTAATTTGAATCTACTGGGCGGCGCCTTAATTCAGATCAATTGGCCCGCCAATTAATTTGAGAGTAACGACCAATCGGCTGCCATGGGAATAATTAGGGGTGACCGTCCGCGGGGCGGACGTGCCTCGACCTGAGGCGAAAAACGACAAATAATTTTCCATCGGCTGGTCATGTGTCACGAACGCGTTTCCCAAACTGAACGTAAAAACGTTGCGTACGTATATACCTATACGCGATTACCAAAGTGGCCTAAGTCTGCGCAAGCTTTTCCCGCTTCGGCGTGCCGTCAAATATTTTTCCGATAGTCGACTATCAATACTTTACACACCAGTCGATTCTGTAATGCAAACGTTGTGCACCACGATCGAAATTAAATTCCGATTAATTTTGATAAATATTTCATATTTTACTTTGGCCGATGCAAAATTGTTAGCCAAATCAGTAGTCTCATATCTCGTAAGCAAAACTGAATTTCATTCTCAAAGTACATGTGGAAACAGAATTAATGAAACTACGACCAAGACGTATAACGCCATCGAATTATCAATTCGATAAGGACCAGGTTCAGAAAATAAACAAGATCATTTAATCGATGGGACGCATACTCTCTGGTCTCGGACAGCGAAAGGAACAATCTCTGACTAATATTTCGTGCTACGAGCTTTCGTAACAAGATTAAAACGTAACGATAGAGCCGTGGTATCGAATTGAAAAAAATCCCTAGGTGCAGAAAATCGAGGTGAAGCGGGGGAAGAGACTCGTAATAGAGGGAAATCACGCGCGGACAACGATCTACGAGGTGTCTCGTTAACATTATTGGTATACATGTACCTACACCAATAATCGTTACTGAACTGCAGCTGCACAATTGCAGCCATTCAATGCAACGCACGACGGTACACGATCCTATCTCGCCACGGGATTGAAACGGTTTCTCCGTGGCCGATGCGATGGGATAAAACGGATATTAGATCACGCCTCGAACCAGCGAAAGCAGAACAAACGAGTCGGCTAATTGCAGCTGTTTCGTCTTACCCTGTGAATCATCCACTATCTTTTCTTTTTGCACGTCGACTCATTTCTAGCCGATTTCTAGTCGATTTCAGGTCGATACGTTCGTTCTTGAAATCAATTCATTTCATTTTCATTCAACTACATTTGTTTCGGAATTTTTGCATTTATAGTGAATCATACTGAAACTACATGTTAACGATGTGGATAATCCGTGTATTCTAAGGGGCATATCACAATTTTTTCCTCCTCTATTTCGAACGAAATCAACATTTTATATTTTATTTTGGCCGATGCAAAATTGTTAGCCAAGTTAGTAGTTTCATATCTCCTAAATAAAATTGAATTGCATTCTCAAAGTAGATGTGAAAACAGAATTAGTAAAGCTACAACCAAGACGTACACAGTACACATCATCCAATTATCAATTTGATAAGTATTACATTGTATATAATAATGGTAAAGAAAAATTTATTTTAGGTAATTTAATTTAACGGTGTTTTTTAAAATGGAATAATATATTTGTGTTACGATAGGACGATAGATGATAAAAGTTAGTTTTTTAACTTTTTGACCTTGATACGACCTTGAGGAAGAATAATCACGTTGGAGCGGGAAAGATGTAGAAGTTTAAAACAAACGTGTTTCCAGCTGTGTTGTGTATTTGTGTTATGTATAGGCGAGCACAATGCGATTCGTGATCAGATCAGGTCCGAGAAGGAGAATTCGTAACATCCTTACCAGCTCATTTCTTTTAAATAGATCCCGATATTTACGGGATTCCGCGGCTCGGTTCGCGTGCTCGCCGAAATTCTGGCACAGAGTATCGAGTTACCGACGATCGCCGATTATTTACGGGGTTGTAATTTTCGCGGCGCGGCGTGGGATTCTAATATCTATCGCCGTTTAAATAACTCCGGAGATTTTCGAGCGCTCGCGTGTTCGTTGGCTGGCAACCAGCCGCGAAATTGCCGACTCGACTCGACTCTCGGAAACGATCATCAACCGGCTCTCTTTCTCCTTCTTTCTCCCTCGATCTTTTTCGGAACGCGTCTTCTTCGGGACAGAAAAGCGAAGAAATTCGTCCTCCCCTCCCACGGAATTATCGGGTTATACCATGCCCGAAAACCGATTTTTTCCTTCTCGCGTATCTTCGTAAATAAACACTTTAATTACAATTTATTCAGAACATTTAACACATTACCGACCGGCGATTATTGCATAATTTTGAAAAATGTATAGTACATGGCTAAACACTTTTTAACGGAACCTTTAATAGCAATCTAAGAGGTTCATTTAAGATTGCAATGTAAAAGAAAATTTCTATGCTTTCTTTTGGTACGATTATTGAAAATCCTATTAATAGCCTTCCGGCAGGTAAAGTGTTAAAATGTGTATTGAATTTTGGTTGCCTTTCTTCCTCGGTGTGTCACTCCATTCTAAAAATTGTTCTTCAGCTTTATGTATCTCCAGAAAAGGATTTTTCACTCGAAGACGAATATTCTCTGGAAGCACGATTGTCGTCACATGAATACAGCGCAGACAGTATCGTTCATAAGATTGGAGTGCGAAATAAATGGTAGAAGCTGTTCGAATGGTTGTAGACTCATGGTTATGAATGTGGTCGAGAATTCTTGGCACGGTAGACTGAAGTTGCATTCTACACTGGTATCGTAAACACGTCCTCTATTCGATGATCACGCTTCCATTTCAATTTTCGTCGTCATCGTTTACAAGTTGCAGAAATACTTCGAACGAGAGCGTCATCACAAGTTGTGGCTTTAATGGATTCGTATCTTGCAAATAATTGTTTCGTGAATAATGTTATGTTCGCGATTTTAATTGATGACTGAGAGACGAAGAGTGTAACAATCTTAGTCGGAGAAATTCCATCGGGTTTCCTGTAAAAGTTCATTTTCATAACCGGTTGCGGGTCGGTTATGCCGTTTCGAATTTTATCGGCGCGGCTCGTAATTCAGTGGGAGTTATAGGACAGCCACAGAGAAATCGGTATCGGGGAGCAATTAAAGGTGGATCCTGAGAAACGTGCTCGTAGATCGTGTTCGTCCGGTGGCCGCTCGAGGGGAACGCGCGAGAGAGCCAGTCGGATTAGAAACCGTGCTCGACGACGAAAGACACACCGGGACGGGTTCCGTGTCGTTTCAAGACAAATTGCGCGTCTGAAAAATGTCCCTGAGCGGTTCCGCGACACTTCCGGCCTCGCCGCGCCACAGAGAACCTGTTTCAAACCAGTTCCCGCGGTTGCCAAGCATTTTTCACCGGAGCTGGCGACCCTGTGTTCATCCCTTCGCTAACAGATGGCGGCAACCTGCCCGAATCCCTTTATTTTCCACTCCAGAATAGTTGCTAATCATATTCTCCTAAGGATCGTCCATAGGCGAATTAAAAATTTTTTTATTAATGTACCTTACAGTGTGAATCTTGATGGCAGATTTAAATTTTTCGCATCGATCGAGTAAGGATGGATCTATCATGAATAGTTGCAAATCATTTTCGCCTGAGGTGGAATGGATAACGGATGTGTATGTTGTTAATATGTAGTGTGTTGGGAATTGTTAATTTGATCGGTTTTGGATCAGGTTCTCTCGAAAATCGATCGAAGACAACTGTTCAAACGGAGTGGCAGTCCGGGAAGGGCGCCATTCCCAGATTAGCCGATATATGTTCCTGTTCGGGTCTCCCACAGAGCGTGCAAATATTTTGCTCGTTCAGCGTGTCGACCCGTAGTCAGTATCTGTCGGACAATATTTACATCGGCGCGGTGTAAAGTCCAATGAAATCATTACTCAAGACGCCGGTCTACGCTGCTATGCCCGACTTTTTCCCATTAACGTCGCGGTCGGTTTCCTGTGCGATTTGCTGTAATGCTAAAATAGTATTCTGCACATTCTACGGCTTTGCGATTCTTAAATTGAACGTGTCCATCAAGAGCGCATAAAATCCCATAATGAATAATAAAATGGGCACGTACAATTTAAAACAGTGGAGGTATTAAAAAGATTTAAGGCCGCCAGTGTATTAGTTTCACCGTAATAAGATAATTAAACGAAGAATGAAATTTTTATATGGCTCCTGTGTATGACAATCAATGCAAACATTTATTATCTTGTATAAAGACCCGCAGTCTAATAATAACAACGTACAGTCAACAGAATCCCGATCAACACTGAATCCAGAGATTCGGAAGAAATTTTGGAGATATCGACAAGAGTGTTCCCGTGAAGATCGAGATCTTCCTCGAGAGGAACGGGTCAATCGGCCGCACGTGCCGGAAGCGGAACACGCGCGTCGGAAACGCACGTGATCCACGGATAAACAACCGCTCGGCGTGGCGAAGAGTACAGTACCTACAGCTCTGGATTAAAGGTAAAGGCTAGTTCTCAGAGAGGTGGCCAGGCGGCACGAGGTGGTTGCGTGCGGCACGTGTGATCGCCGGGGATCATCGTTTGCTCGCGAAATCAGCCGATATAAATGCACATTCGCGCGACCGCGGTCGGTCGGCGTCGTTCCGGCTGTCTGCGAGCGGCTTCCTTCTCTCGGCGTTATTACGCGGCCCCGGCATTCCGTCGGTGTCATCGAGCTCGGCGAACAGAGAGAAAGAGAGAGAAAGAGAGAGGGAGAGAGAGGGAGAGAGAGAGAGAGAGGGAGAGAGAGAGAGAGAGGATCACTCTACCAACCTCCGGGATATCGCTGACATCATTTCACCGAACTGCTCGTTCTCCGGTCAACGATGCCCACCGAAGCCCCGAAATTACTTGAGGATAGCTTCTTCGTCACTCTGGTATGCGCTCCGCTGAGACAAGACGATTCGAAGATCTTGCAGGGTCAAGGGAGACCTAGGATTTAGCAGTTAGTTCTGAGATATTCGAGATTGCGGAAGGGCGATTCGTTATGCGAGTTCTCCTGGGCTGATCCAGAGTGCAGTTCGACTATGAAGTTTGTTGGGTCTGTAAATGATGATCGGAAGAAGAGTAGATGAAAAAAGCTTGAGTCCTGGGTGGATCTACTTTGATCTGGGCTAGGTCCAGGATCGGTAAAAGTTGGTGATCGAAGTTTCTCGAGTTGCAGATTTGAATGGGATAAAGATGAAGATGAAATAGGATTCGGTGGCACAGACAAGGTGTATCGGTTTACAGATGACTCGGGATGACTCGGGCCGGCGCGGCGCGGCGCGGCGCAGCGTAGTTCGCACGTGAGTCATTCGGGCCGCGATCAACGAGTTGCGCAAGGAGCATGATCGCCTGCTGCGGAGGCGTCGTATAAAGTATAAAACGCTCCGCGCCGCGCCGCGGGGCGAAGGAGGCCAGGAAAACAAAAACAAGGAGAAGAGCCCGGCAAGCGGACACGTCATCGAGGCGCGGCTTACGTGAAAACCGGGACACGACGCGTGTCGCAGATGCATCTGTCCTGATTCTTGTCTTGACGCCATTGGTAACGGCCACAGGTGATCACCAGTCAAGTTAGAAATTCTAAATGTTGCACAAAATGTTATGTACCGATGGAAGAGTTGAAATGCGTTTTCCTCGTACGCCGAACTCACGAGCGTTCGAACGTTTTTCAGCGCAAAACTTGAAGAGATTCCTCGCAGCTTTTCAGGAGGTTTCGCGAGTTCCGCGAAAAATATTGTTGTTTGTAACGTTGTTACTGCGACAGCCAGGTGAGGGACGGCTGGAAGGGGGAGGGGAATAAAAGGCGGGGCCAGAGAGAATGACCGCGTGTTTAGTATTTTCCGTTGAAAATACGCTGTGCGGCGGCTCTGCAACACGCGAATGCAACCGTACGCTTATTGTGACGTTTGGATAACACGCAACGTGACTACAAAGTATCGCACAATGCGGCATCCGGCAAAAACGATACAGCGACACAATACTGCGTACACATATTTCCACGTGATTCACGCGACGCTTTTTGCTGGATTTTATTCGACCGGGTAGGTTCTTGTCGAGCGCAGCCGGTTTTTCTCTTTCCCTTCCTCTAACAGAGGGAGAGAGAGAGCCGTGTCCGTCCACGTTCCATTTCCCGTTCTGTTTATTCCGCCAATTAATTAGCACCGTTACCACCCCCGCGGATCGATGCCTCAGATCCACTGTCCCGGAAGTAATCGATTTCTTGCGAACCTCTATCCGACTTCACGCTCGATGATCATCATTCGGAAGTAAACGCCGTATTTTGTACCCTCGCGAGTTGAGCACGCTGTTTATTCCAAAGTAACGACCTTCGCATCGCGAACTTTTTATTTAGCTGCGATTCTCGCACCCCTTCGATTATTCAGATCATTTTCAATCCTTTGCAACCTGGGTTGTTTGATATATTAAAATAGAAACCTCAATATACATATATTCTAGAGTTTATCAGATTTTTTTGAAACACACAATATGTCTTCATACCCAAAGGGTTAATCTCGTGATACATATCCACGTGTGTATCAGGACATGATCGACCGATCCAAGGGGAAAGGTGCAGGGGTAGTTAGCCCTCCTCGCGAGATCGCATTGCATTACTTATGGCAGTACAAGCCGGGCGTCTTGTAAATTTAATCAAGGGATGCGCTTCCGCGAGTTGCGCCCGATGTCGGGATCGATTGCCGCTGCTCAGGAATTTATGAAATATCGGCCAATATCCCGTTTCTACCGTAACGCGCCTCTTATTTTTCCCTTCCCGCCCTTTCTCCCCGTTTGCCCACCCTCGGACCACCCCCTTGTAACAAGCTTCCCCTACACTCGTTTTCCAGCTTGCCGGAGCATCGCTCAAGGACTCGTCCCGAGGAATTCTTCTCTAGGAACGGGTTTCTTACCAAAGGACACCGGACTCGATCTACCGTAGAGAACCACGATTTTATTAAAATTTTATTAAAACTGCCAGAGCTATTAGCGAACTATTACGCGAACTCGCGCGCTTTTATTATCGGCGCTGAAATAAAACAGTTCTGGAAAGAACTCAAGATGCTCCAAGCATCAAGCATTTTGTTTCAACAATCGTGTATCGAAAAGTGTATAAATTTCTTTGTTATATTTATAATGAGAAAGAGTGAGAGAGAAAACGATCTCATAACCAACAGTTTCGTTTGAATTAACTTGAAAAAAACGGTTGCGACGTATTTTAAAATTCTTCTAACGCGCTTCTAATAAAAGATTCAACCGAGAGATGCTATTCACAGAATGGTTGGCGAAGTCTGGCGATAATCGTGGCCGCGTTGTCGCGACATTAAAGGCGGTAACGGTGGATGATCAGACGGAAAAGGTATCGCCGCGAATGACTCACAGGCCATCCTTCTGTCGGTGGATATCGCTATCCCCTGACTGTCCCCCGCCTCCGCGTTGCGGCCGCGATTCCACGTACTGCATCTGCATGTTAAGTTAGATTGGCTCCGGGAGAACTGAACCGTAAGCCACTGGAATATACGTTGTCTTCTCCCCCGCGTCTTCGGCCTTTCCTCCCTTCCTTCGCGGTACAAAGACAGGCGCACACGTGCAACATACGCGCGCAAGTATTCATGTACGCGGATACCCGCGTGCGGGGATACACGAGGATGCATAGAGACAGTTGTGCACACAGTCCGGGACACACTCACTCGCACACATACACGCGCAGATTCGCAGAGGACACGCAGACGAGTCCGTTCCCCGACGCGTGCACCGATGGTATTTGCATATTTCAAATTATTTCGAGGAAGATGCTAAGTGGAGCGTCGCTTCTGTGCAATGGAGCGATCTTCCCTTCATCTTCGTCGCTTCTTTTCGCCATTCTACTCTCCCCGCTTCTTTCATAAGTACATGAGTGCACACCGATGTCGCGGAATCGATCTCGCGATTCTCTCTTCAGCCTCTTCTTCGTCTTCTCTCTCTCTCTCTCTCTCTCTCTCTCTCTCTCTCTCTCTCTCTCTCTCTCTCTCTTCCTTCGTTCCCCATCCAGTTCTCTTTCCCTCTTCGCGGAAAGAATTAACCGGAGAGCTTCGCCTCGGCAAACAAACCCGCGAAGACGTTCTTCTTTTTCCGAGGATGATATCCGGGCTTTTTCATATCCGATTACCTGTCGAATATCCGGGCACACTGTTTTCACCGACTGATTCGACCGACGACGGCGTTCATTGACAACAACATTTTCGACCGGATTAATACACATTAGCCATACGATATTCGTCGGTTGTGATCCGAGAATGTTTCATGCAGATTCGAAGCCTGGAAGCGCAGCTTTTCTTCGAGATGGTGGACGCCGGATTCGATGTTTGGCCGAGAGTGTGGTCCCGTGTCGAAGGGGATTAGCTTATCTTGATGCTCTTTATTCTGACGTCTTAGTCGCTTCTTTCGATTCGGTACGATAATGGTTTGGGAAGCTTGAAAGATTTGCGCGATTACGTCGTTTACTTCTCTGGCGAATGAGATTGGGGAGGTGAATCGATTCGGAGTTGAATATATTCAAGTATAATAGCAACGTGTTGCGTCCACAGATTATTGCCAGTATATTTCATGGTTATTGCATTATAACGTAGAATCTGTAGACCGTCCATTTTAATATCGAATGTCCGCACGTCTACCGAGAAAAGTCTGCTATCCATCCCGACAAGTCCATTAACAGTTCCAGGAAACGTCTTCTCATCTTTCCCCTCCTTTCTCCCCCCCTATCATCCTGTCTTTACAACCCTTTACTGTCGCCAGAGAAACGTCATAACAACATCGACAAGAGTACCATTACTTACGTGCCTGACTGTCTGGACCATCCGGCAGTCTTTCATCCGATCAATCTAGCGCGTTCACGATCAAAGGCGTTTATAATCATCGTATCACTATTGTCGCAAGAATAAGATGGAAATAGCATTCGCATTTGCCTATGTACAATTTTGTACACAGTAGCCCAAGAGTCACTTTAACCCCTTGCCCTACGATTTATTTCACGGTTTCAGTGATTAGAACTTTTATTGTAGTTCTAGTTTATTTTAGTTTATATCTATTGCATGCCTATATGTTCTCCAACAATATATTGGGCTGGCAAATAAGTTCGTCCGGTGTTTTACAGTGGAATAAATCACAAAAACCGAACGAACTTATTTGCCAATAACCCAATACATTAACAAAACCAAAATGGAATTTCATCTCGGTTTAACACTGGGTTTACGAGACTTATTAGTTTACGGGAATTATTTACCAAATTTATTTTTTTGGGTATGTATTATTGGAAAAAAGGGCAAAAATTTGGACAGACACATTTTTGTTATGTTTATAAAATAATGTGTTATTTCTAGAGCTCCGTAAACGTAGTGTTAATGGAGATTAATAACACATATTTATTAGACTCTGTTCCGAATCCTCATCAGGAGTCTGACACGATATTGTTGAGCAAGGGGTTAAAGTGGGATAAGCTTTTTGTTTCTAGAAAATTTACATTTTTTTGTTCTTTTAGAAATAAATTCGACTTTTAAATGGTATTTAACTAATTTGCACGTGTCGTGAGCACATAAGTAACCTCCGAGCAGTAGTCACATATAAACGGCGAGGTTAATGGTAAAAGCCTCTTTTCGCGCAGTCTCTTTTTCGCGAAACAGCCACGGACTGTGAAAAAAGTTACGATCTCGGGCCGATCAAAATACTTTTAACTGGTGGAGCGAGCTTTGAGCCCTCGGCACGGCCGACAGCCTCTAAAAATCATGCTCTTTTATCTGTTGTGTCGTTCGCCGGACATTTTACCGTATTATTTGACGTGAGCTTGTTTATTGGCCGGTTCGTTACGATCACTTTGCCGGATGAGTAATATCGTAAACGGTTCTTTTAGCATCTACATCCGGTGCTTGCGCTGATGACGCTGCTGCGATATGTTCACCCAGTTATGTCGCCTGTTCATACATGTATGTACACATACATGTATTATACTTTCGGGTGTCACGGCTCTCTTGAGATTATACCGGCCATAATTCTGCGAGGGTGGATTCGCGTTGTCCGTCAGCTGTGTAATCTCTCGGAGGATCGTTGTACGCCGCGCAAAATCTCCGAATTTAGAACCGCTCTCCAACAGCTTCGTTCGCCGTAAATAACGCGTCGATCTTTTTAATTGATAATTAAGTAATTTATTTTAACCCGTCGACTACAGCATCGCTCAATTTTATATTCATCCGATCTAATCCTGCTGCAATTAAACGATCCGTAACTTTACTTTTACAAAACGATTTAACCCCTTGCCCTACAATATCGAGTCAGACACGTGACGAAGATTCTGAACAGAATCTAATCAATATGTATGGTTTTTAATGTTCGGTTTTGTTAATGTACAGCCATTAGAAAACATATAGGGATACAATAGATATACATTTTCTTCTTTTTTTTAAGAAATTACGAACCACAAAAACGTTCTAATTATTGAAACCGTAAAATAAATAGTAGTTCATCGTAATGAACTTAATCGAAACTATGCGTATTATTGGAAATTATGTGGGTGACAGAATACGACAGGGATTGCTGTCAGGTTGTCGGTTAGGCTCGGTTTTTCGCCCCTCCATCTCGACATTGTTGCAAATTAATTCCATGGAGTCGCGCTCCAAGGCGGCGCGACGCGTCGCGGCGGTAACTTGCAGCGAGAACTCCCGAAGAAAGATTGTTGCAATCTAGAGTTGCGAATCGGTGCTCCATTCGCACTAGAGGCGAGCAAATACTGTAGGGGTGAATGAACTTCCCCGAATGTTCGGCGTAAATGAACTTCTCGGGTGTTAGGCACGACTGACGAAGGAAGGAGCGTTTCTGGTCGTGTCGAATAGATCGAGTAGCTGTTTGGAATTGAAATTTAGTTCTGGATAGTCTTCGGGGAACTATAATAATTACACCCCCGGCTGTAACCGTAAATTACTTTCGAATTCGTTTACCTCTCACATGAGTTTTCGTCATTTACCCTTTCTGTTCCACCGTCACTACCCACTCCAAATATAGAATAGATGTTCATGCACTTGCATAAATAGCAAAGCAGTAAATTACAGCATAAGGATTCGAGGTCCGATCATTACTGTAAGAGTCAACTCAATAATGATTACGTACCACCGTGATGACACCGAAAGATAGCGTAACAGTGACTAAGAATGACACGAGTCATCCGAGTGCACGTCGTGTTATAACGCAATTATGATTCATCGTTTAAGGCGATTGTTTAATAGGAATGCATAAGTTTCACTTTGACGTCCGCTGCAACAAATAGTCTCTCTCGCATAGAGGCATGACTGAACGTGTCAGGAATTAGCTTCTTACGTCATATACGAACACAACATTGTTTATTGAAGAATTGAATAGGAACTACCGCGAAATACATCCGATCTTGCCAATCTCCGTAAACAAATAATTCGGGACGACTTCGACCAGTCGACGTGCACATTCGCAAACAACAAACTCGCTGGGATGGAACTCGCTCGTTGCGTCATGGGGGGTTTGTCGCGGAATTTTTATTTACCCTCGCACGTTTCGGCGAGGGGCGCGGAAACGCGGCCGATATGAAAAAGCGAAACATCTCGCGGAAAAAAGTCGCGAGACTTTTCTGGTATTTGAAGTGGCGCGTGTGAAAACGCTGCAACCATGTTTCAGACTTCTTTTCACGATTTCCACCGCTGCTGAAAGTTTTGCGCGCGGGGAAACACGCGACGAATTGTGCATGCATATAGAACGACCCCCCGCGAGCCAAGTTCCCTGTTGATCTTTTTCTTATTCTAATTGAAAACACGGAATATCCACCCTGTCGCGGTTCGCGGAATTAATACGGGCTTTTTAATCGTCGCGCGTGGCTCTCGTTTTTCTGTTTAATTGGCGGCTCGCGAACGAATTCGGAGGAAACTTGCATCTATTCCCGAATTAAATTGGACGCGACGTTTTTAAGGTGATTGATTTTTATAATTCTCTCTTGAACCATCAGAATATCGAAAAATTTTTTTACGTTTTTGGAGGTTCTAGTCAGCAAGTGACGGTGGGCCAGCTCGCCTGTTCATAGTTTCTGTATTTCGCGCAAGCGTCGACGGACCCGTAATGGAAAGGCATCTGGACGATGTTGATGTCGTAATCGGTGTTGACTGCCAGTGCGTTCACCGTTGGTATGTGTAGCTTATTAGCAAGATCTTCCTCCTGAAATTCGCCAGTGATCGGGTTCAAGAGCGCGCAACGAGTTTTCGCAAGCACGCAAGCAGTTGTGTTGACAAACAATTGGGCCAGTTTCACGTCGGTGTTGTTGAAGCTCGGGAACATGCGGATTGCTTCGCCCACGCATTCTCTTATCTGAGGGAAACCGTTATGGAATTAGAATGAAATAGTTTAAAAAACTTATTCTTCCTCTGTTTAAAACGCTAACGTATATGAGTGCGTAAATTATGTACAAATTATTTTACAATTAGGTGAAACCACTTACCGAGCTCATCGATTCGCGTTCCAGCACTCTGCTCAAGTCTCGTACACTATGTACAGAATGATTACAGGAGTTGGTGTAGGTATGTGTGTATATATGTACAGTATATTGTAAGTTTTACGAAGTTTTCGGTTGTATCGATTGCCGTCTTGGATCGATAGGTTCCGCTCCAGGCCTTATGGTGTTCGACTCGGGGTCCCGTTCCCATATGACGCAAATATTTCGCGCTATTTGTTTATACAGTTTCCGGTATATGAAAGAAGTTTTCCTCGACGTCCTCGGACTTGGCGACGTTCGCAGCTTCGCACGCGCGTCCTGTTCAATATTTACAACCATCTCGTTCTTTACATTCTTATGTACATTATTTACAATGAATCGACCGACGTCTCACACAAATTCAGAAACAACTTACGCTGAACTGGAGTTCATTTTTCACGATATCGTAAAAATTACATCGAATTGATTTCGTTTGAAATAACGCTAGGTGAAATATGTGGTAAACTCATTTCTTTTTAATTTTCACTTAGACCACTTTCATAATTATGAACACATTTACACCCCTATAGAAACGCGATTGAATAAATCATCTAGTCATGAATTGGGGCTAGTAACGTCAGCACGTCGAACCCCTGTCGCGCGAAATTTAACGATCTGGCGAGAAGCCCTTAAGCGCCTCGGAATAATTAAACTGCTTACCAAATTGTCCTTGTTCACCTGGCGAATGCATTCGAGGAACGTGCAGTAGATCGTTGTTGGGTTGGCTTTGGTATTCAAGGTGCTGGTAGCGTTCTGTTGCAATAATCCTCGTCGATGATCGATATCTGACATTTTTATAGAAACAAATGAAATTTCACTTACGTTCAAGTACTGTTGGCAGTGAACGTAATCGGTGTTGTTCAGGTACAGGTCTGCGCAGCTGGACATAGCCACCAGCATGGGGTAGCTGAGGGGTTGGTTGGTGGCCTTGAAGAAGCAGCCGTAGCAAGCGTCTTGGCGAATTGCGTCCGAGCCTTGCGATTCGTTGCACAATTGGTTCAGAAGTTCGGGAATCCTCACGCTACGATCACACGAGGTGCACTTTCCATTGACTTATCGTTGTTACTAACACTAAACCTACTACGACGGGTCAAATAACCCATTTTAGATTTTTTATTTGACAATTATTGAGATCGTAAAGGTGTTTTCATGGGAATTGATTGAATACATTTTTTGACTCCAATCAATTTAATCTTATTATTTTTGTAATACCATACACATTAGTCACTTTTGATGGTCGGTAGGTTTAGTGTTAAAAGATTAGAAGAATTTCAGAACATCTATGTCTTATTTTTAACTGATTAAAATGATTAAAGCAAGATAGAAATTTGGTGCCTGACAATTCATGAAGGCAATTTTTATTTTGCATAAAGATCCACAGTCTAGTTATTAATTATTTGATCATTCTGTCGATAATGCATTCTTGACGCTTTGTTAAAATTTTGCAATTGTAGTCTTTTCTCAAAGTTTTTATTCGTTTTTGATCACGACTGAATAGGAGGTTGATTCTCGGCGTCAAGGGATTGCATTGCTCGCAGAAAGAGCAGATACCAGTCGCGATAAAAAATTAGGGCAGTACTGTTTGACAGCAGTTAAAGATCCCAAGAACTTCGACAGGCCCTCGTGCACCAGCGGTTCCACTATATTGACACCGAAAGTCACGAACAACGTTAGAACAGCGAAGCTGCGTGGTTTCACCATCGTTGCGCGGCACTCATTGGTTATTTGACCGGATATTCGGTTCAGGCCATGCGTTATATACCAGAGGTGAATCTGATAGGAGTATGGGACATATTACTTCCGGCAAAGGGGATTCGCTTTCTATATTTTGAAAGAAAGCGTGATTTCAACGGTTCGTCACGCTTATTGTTCCTGCAACTGTAGTAATGTGCGTCCATCATATTTGATCTATATGTATGTATTTATTAATACGTATATTTACGACCACTTCGATCCAATTGATTCATCATTTCAATACATGCAACAATATCTGCACTGTACAATTTAAAATTGTATGAAGTATGTACTTCGTTACTTGTGGATCGCGCTGTATTCAACCAGTGTTGCACGAGGCTCCCCTATCTTTAATTTTGTACAGAATTATTAACTGATCGTCGTTGCGTATAATGGACTGCAAAATCAAAGAAGAAATGCAAAGATCGGGGACAATGGGCTGAATCATCCTGTCTGCGTATGAATGGCGCAATCTACTGCCGGGAGGAGCCTCTGAATAAAAAGCTGCAGGTGTTCTACCATTCTTCTTCTTACACTGTTCTTATATTCTGTAGATTAAAGTAACGTCTGTCGAATCGATCTCTAGAAAGATAGAATTTTTGAACGCTGACGCAGGCGCGTTTGGTAATAGAATTTTTTAAGAACTGCGTCTGGCTCTCTTGAAACATATTATTTAAACAGATTTCAGATGTTTTAAATTACGCCTACTCATAAATGTCATAAATGCATCAAATCCGCTGTCTATAATTATCCCAACGAAGACGAAGTACTAATTACAAAATTACGAAGATTGCTGTCGCTCGCATATGATCAACGTAGCAATGTCAGCAATTTCGTCGAGCTCCGTGTCCACACCTCGTCCGATCGTGACAAAGTAACAGAAGCTTCGCGGAGCCTTTAGATCTGTATTATTATACAGCGTGGGAACCCGTCGAGTATTCAGCACAGATCTGGCCGAGGTCGGGTCCCTGTGCCGCATTTTTCCCGTGACACGTGACACGCCGCGTCGGAACTCCGAGTGCAGTTTATTTATTTTCCGCGGGAAACGGAAAGCTTCCCTTCGTTGCCGGTAACTTCCGCTGGGATAGAGAACAAGGACATTAATAATGAGAGGACTCGGGGTAATATGGCGTAGCGAAATTAATTTTCCAAAAGAAAGAGAAGAACCGGTCGCTGCTGTCCCGCTGAAAAGGTAATGCGAAACACCGGTGTGCGTCGGCGTCGGCGTCGGCTTTTGCTCGCGGTTAGTCCTCACGAGAAATGAATTGTCATGGTCAACGTTGCAACTCGTCCGGCACAATCCGCCCGACCCTTCTAACCCGATTTTGCATTAGAAATAACGCGCATGCGAATTTCCTTTTCGCGCGTTCACGAAGAGACCACATTTTTATTTTGAAATCCTCAAAGGTACGCAGGCTTTCCCGCTGAGAAAGTCGGTGCTCAACTAGAGATGCATTTAACGATATGGTTATCAACAAGCTATATTTGTCAATGTATACAATTGTTATCGATATATCAATAATTCCGTAGAGCAAGTTTGTTCTCGGTATAAATGTAAACCTTTTCCACTCGTTTGTCGCCTCTGAGAAGCACCACTAAAAATTGCTCTACCATTATCCAAAATATTGTCCACATTATTAAATATATCAGTATCTAATCAATTACTAAACATTTAGGTATTGTATGAGGTATTATACCAATTTCATATCCATAAAATTTCACACTTTCCTACGGTCCCCAATTCTTCTCGAACAACAATTTGCCAACATGAAGCACCCCCCGTTTCTCCGATTCCGTCGGCGCTTTCCGATTCCAGCGGAAAAAGTGTTTCCGTGTCGAGCGATGCAAATACCTTGCAGACCCCATGGCCCTGCGGTGCTCCGGCAGCAAGGCGAAGTCTATGGGGACCGTAGCCCGAGGATCGTTTTTGCCGAAACAGGAGAAAAAATATGGTTGTCGGCGTGAGGTTCTCTAATTTCGAGTGGCGAAACGAGGAAAGTGGAAAGTGGGCCATCGAGGCGACACACACGTGCCACGGCTATTTATAAGCTAGACGGATGGACCGACGCGACTTGGGGACGACGCCTAAGACATGCACGGGAAGAGGTGAACGGGGCTTGAACAGACGGGGAAAGGTGTTGGGAGATGCAACCCCGATGGATACCAGAATTAGAATGACTCATCTGACTATTTGGGTTTATGTAATCCGAGAAATTCGTCGCGACTGTGGTGTCACTTCCTCGAGCGGCTGGACCACGTTCAAGTCTCGAGGCTGTACCGGCTGCTCCATTTAAGTGTCGCCTCCGACCCCTTCGAATAGTTTTTAATTTTTAAGCAATCCTGGAGCTTCAAAGGGTTGCAGGTATTGAGGAAAAAGAATGTTTCCTGAAGCTTTCGAAATTAGCTTCCGTCCCGAGAAAGCCAGTTTCCAGAATACCAGTCTGCAGGGATAATGGAAAGAAGAATCCTTGCAGCGACAGCTGCGTAGTTTCCCGAATTCCATGCCCGTTCCCCAGGTTTCAGGATTCCGCTAAAGACCAATTAAACTCGTACACACGAGATCGCCCTTCTTCGGGGGGCCCGGTGTCCCGGTCCCGTGATGACAGCTGCATCTCTCTGTCAATCAGTGTCCTCTTCTCGTTTCTGCGGGCGGTCAATTAAGTGGACGGTAACTCAATCCTTGCGGGATGTCCCCGCCACTTTATTTCGAGTCTCGCGAGAATAACGAGGCGGCGGAGGCGACGCCGCCGGTAACTCAATTTCGCGAGAGCGTGTGTCTCTCGCCTCGGCGCGCGGCGTTTTTGCGTTTATTTTCGGGCGCCGCATTCCCGATTTCCCGAATAAATACGTCTTGCTTCAAGATTGGCCAGCTGGGGGAGCATAATTCGATTCGATCGCCTAATAGACCTGCACGGTCCGACCGAGCCATAGAATGATCGCGGATGAAGTAGATGAAGTAAACGAAGCGAATCAAGTGGACGAAGTGGGCGAAGCGAACGAAGTGAATGAGGTGAATGGAATGAATTAAGTGAACGTGGCCGGAATTTTCCTTTGTCTTCGATTTTTCTTAATTAGTTCGGTGTGTGATTGGTCGTGTAAAAGTCAATCGTGGAAGTGCGTAATGTGTAGACAGCGGTTCTTTATGTTTGATTGTGATTTTTATATGTCTCGAAACATATTTGCAGGTGTAAGTTCCCAATTTTATTATTAGAAATCCTTCGACCTCTCCCCCCGGTTTTTACGAATTGAATAGGCTGAAACGATTCATAGAGTGTGTCGCCGAGCGTTAGCTAGATCACGCACCAGATACGAGTCGTCGGCCTGAAATAGGTCAGTAGAATCTGTTACGCTAGCATTCGTTCGAAACGAGGCCAGCGTCTGACAAACGTGTGCACGAATTGTTCTTTGCCGTTCTAGCGTGTCAAATACGTCCCGCGAGTTCGCAACAGTCTGACGGAAATTTCGCGAAAAAATTCCCGGTGCTCTTGTGGACGAGATCTGCGACACGAAGTCGTAGGATCTAATCAAATGAGCACAAACAACCGTTCGCAACACCATTCTTAATAATGGGATTAGTGTAACAATGCTCCTTTACCGTATCTTGAACGTGATTTCGTAAAACCGCAGGAACGAGAAATAATTTATTTTCAACAGGAAAAAATCCATTTTAGCTAAACGTTCGTATCTCAGGAAGAGGAAGAATCAATTTTTCTTTTTCATCGGAGAGAAACTACCCCCGCGATCGCAGTTCCTCCCCCAGCGATTGTTCCCTCAATTATGCACCATCTAATTTGAGGTGCGACGCGAAGGGCCCTCCGATACAATTCCATCGCGGCGCGCCATAATACCGTAACTTTCTCCAGGTTTTCTCTCGCCGAGAGCCAGCAGGAACGAGCAATTAAGAGGCTTAATCAGGAATACGCGCGGCGGTCCACGCCCTGTCATTTGGCCGCTCGCTGCGACCCCTAATTCAATAAGGAGCGGCCCGCGACATGGATTACCGAAAGAATCAACGAACCTGCGAAATCTTGTCGGCGTTAATTGAAAAGTATCCAGTGGCGATGCACGATACCTTCTGGCGTTTGTTTCGAAACTATTATACAAAACACTGAATGAAAGGAGTCGCGGTTGTTATTTAGCCGCGTCGTCGAATTATTAAAGCGGGCAACATTGTGTTCGGCTTAATGAACCGGGATAAATATTTGAGCTGCGCTCCGAATGTTACGTCGCGTGCTGAAACGCGATTAGCGCCACGATGGAATCCGCCGATGCATAATTGACCGAGGTAGAGCCGATCCGGGGCGGTTTTAATGGGACCGATTTTTAATGCATAATTCCCTTACGAAGACCCTACCTCCTCGAAGTGCCTCGAATGCAAAAGACAGAGAAAGTCTTATACAGTCGAGGAGATGGGTATTTTTAGCGGACCTCCAGAAAAATCGTTGTTCGAAGTCGGGAGCTAATAAAACGGTTCGAGTGGGTTTTAATGATGTTACTCTCCGACGAGTCTGGTTCCGGTAAATGTTGGCCCCGGGAAAATTGCTTTCAGCGAATAATTTATTGCTGCCGGAGAATCAAGCAGTTCATCGTTCACGGTTTCGATCCTTTCGACTTTTCCGGATTCGCCCCGCGGTAATCGGATTACAATGTTCGGTTTTGTCAGGAGTGCTGCGAACCCGGCCGCGTACGGAATCGAACGAAATTTATTGCACTCGGAGATTGCGCCGACTAGATTTCAAATCAAGTCTCCGATTAACATTTTCCTTCCGCACAATTTGTAGATCGTTAACGCGCCCGGTTCGTTTCATTCGAAATAAATAGATTCCGAGATATTTCAACGAAAAGGATATTAACACTAAATGAATTCCATATGATGTTGAAATAAGAAGCTCTATCTGACGGTTAATTTTTGACAATAAAAGCCCGTGTTTCGCCCGTGTTTGCCACCTTCTCGTCGAATCGCAACAACTCGCGAAATCAATTGACAAATCCGAAGAACGGTTCGCAGAATAAACACTGAGCGTTACTTCCCCCTGGGATCACACGATATTTCACCGTCATCGGGAATTAATTACAGTTCCTCACCTCCCCGGCAGAGAAGCAAAACAGAAACAAGAAGAGTGTCCGTGCACGTCACACCGTGTTCCAGCACGCGACGCGACGGTGTACATCTGTTCCCCGTCGCGTTTTTCGCCCGAGGATAATTTTTCGCTCGATTCGTTTCCCTGCTCCCGTAGCCCTTCTCATTAATTTCCACGCCCTTATGATTCGTCCCGCTTAACACCGCGTTCTCCCATCGATTCGGACGAAGGGCTGTCTCTCAATTATTCCCACCCACACACGCTCCCCCGCCACCTTTTCCTAGTGATCCTTTTCCCCGGTGCTGTCTGATAAGTGCATTAGTTCAACCCGGAAATTGGTAGACATCCCGCAGTGTTTAGGCGCATTAACCCCTCCAATTTGGTGTTGGGATAGGGGTTGCGTCGATTCGGGGGTGTGGAAGCTTACGTGGCCGAGAGGATGTCCACGTGCACCTCTTTCTCTCTCTCTCTCTCTCTGTGCGTCACCTGATCTTAAGAAAAACCTATATCAATATGAACGCCACGGAGATTGGCAGAAGCGAACGCTGCGTCGAGGTACAGCGCAGCGTCCCCTGACTTTCCCCAGAGCTTTCCAAAAGAGAGGAAAGAAAATAAATCTCCGTCCCCCTTACCCCTGTCCAAAGTTTATTCAGGTTCGCAGCCAGAGTCCTCAGGATCGAGGAATGCCATCTGCCGATGAGTCACTCGATGGCCCTTCCACAAGGAGTCCTCGTCCTCATCCTCCATTGATCGGGCGCGCGAAAGTCCGTGGTGTAACGATACCTGAGATCGCGACGAGCCCCCTCCCTCTGTACCCCTCCGGCTCCATTGTTACGGTTACTGTTATGTTTCTCGGGGATCCATCCAGCGCGAGGATGAAGTACCATTTCCCCCGGTAGCCTGGCCGGGGCCACTTTCGCACGAGTCATCGAGAAATATTTCGTCGAAGGGACGTAGCACGGCAACTCACCCCTCCCCGACTCTGTCCCTCACTTTCACCCCCGCGCTTTCCCTCTCCGCCTATCCCTGGTACCTTCCTCAAGTTTCGTCATTTGATTTCGAGGGTGCGCGAAGATCGTGTTTACCCTCTTTATGCACTTAGAGTCTCATCAACCTCTTCAGGGAACCTCCCCTGGCTCGCTCGTTTCTTCTTCAAACGGCTTTGGTAAATTTTGCAGATGCCGCGCAGTCACCCTCCCACCACCCCTCGACAGCCTGGAAATATGTATTTCGAAGCTTCATCTGTTGACCGTCTTGTTATCGTTTCCACTTTCTCGCCGGTCGACCATCCCCTGCCAGCTTCCTCTTCCTCGCAACGCGGCTCCTTTAATTCTCGCCATCCACCCCCGCCAGAAGTAGTCGCGATCACAGGAGTTTCCAGAGCAGTCGAGAACGGGAAAGGGCTACCGTCGGCTATTAAAGCGATTCCATTTCGGCCAACAATCTTTCGATGGGCCTCTTTGATCATCCTGGCCACGGCTGAACGACCAGTCCTCTTGTTCGTAATTATTATTTTCTTATTAGGTCGGAGGGAAAGTTCTGTCGTATTTCAAAGAAAACATTTCAATCAATTTATTATCAACTTATCAAATTTCATACCAAATATCGATTTATTATCAAATTCCCGAAATCGCCGGAAGAATAAATTCGCTTAGAATTAGTCCGGCGATGCATAATCGGATCCTCCTCTCGGTGGACGTGGTATAGTTGAGCGCACGAAATCGACGGACCATCTATTAATCAAATCCCCGGTTCCATTAATCTCGGGCACATTCGTCGCAAGGAGAAGAGGGAATCCGGGGCTGCCAAGAAAAATTCAAGCAAACGGAAACAACCCTTATCCTCGGGATCAGCCGGCCGTTGTCGGAGGGCGGAGTCCGAAGCGTCCAAAGCGGTACCACCAAGAAGCTATCATAAAAATGTAAAGAGCAGCTGCCGTGTCGTAGCGACACAATTTCCCCGCTTCCGACCTGAAAAATAACAGGAGAAAGAGACGCTGGGGTCGAGGAGAAACGAGAAGAAGGGAGAAGAGAAAACGAAGAGAAAGGCTAAGAAAAAAGGACGAAGTTCATCTCCGGTGCGGAAGAAGCGTAGGGGCGCGGCGGGTTCCGGTTTTCAAATTTTCCCCTGGTTTCTCGTGTGGCTTGCACTGGCGTGCACTTGCTCGCGCGCGAGACCGACAACGTGACACTATTCACCGTGACATTGCCGGCTGCATTATTCAAAAAAGTGCCGGCGCATAAAGCTCGCCGCGGATACTCGAGCGTGGAACCGCCTGTACACTCGCGCCGCTCGCGATGCACTTTACAAGACGTCACGCTATTATTTATCGCGTTACATTACTGGCCCGTCGCATTCCCCGGTGCATTATTAACGTGCACCGGCATCGGCTGCACCCCTCTCCCCCCCCACCCGCTTCTCTGTTGCACCCTCTTGCACACCTCCTTCGTTTTCCCGGTGGTTGGAGGGACCGTGCGAGGCCGCGTGAAGGATCGCAAAACGGTTCAATAATTTTTCAACTTAGAGGCTGTTTGCGCTTTAATATCCGTAAAATGGTGGCGACGAAGAAGAGTTACAGCGTGCGGGCACACCCGCAATTCCGCGGGAAATTTACTCGAACGCGCCGCGACACGCTAACAGTCCCGCTGCACAGCGGGAGCGTCGTTAAGGGGGTGTTTCGGCTTCCGAGGCCAGTTTTCCGCGAATTTTTGCACTATTCAAGCGTTTCATATTCGATGATCGTAAAATAATAATCGTAATTATTGTGTACCGGAGTTGAACGCCTTGAACATGATCGAAACGTAGCGCTTGTCGCCTCGGCTGGCAAACTGGGACGAGATTTCGCGAAACGCGTCGCGTGACCGTCGAGCACCCCGAATAACGCTGATAACGGGCGCGTTTCGAGTAGTCTGTTGTAAGCGGGTAACACATTGTATGTATCTCTGTATCGCTCGCATATCTGCGATTCGTGTTGTATGCCACGGGTCACGATCAGGATGCTTGATTGATCCCTTGCTCGCGATATACGCCAATGCTCGTTAGTAAATTAATACCGTGTAACTAGTCGCTGATAAATGCGACGCGATAAGCAACCGAGTATTTTTATAAACGGATTTCGAGAAATTGCGACTTTGCGGAACCTCGGTCCCTTGCGTGTTGGCGTCTAATTATATAAACAGAGGTCGTACGTACATTAGTCTTTCGATCATTTAATTATTTCATGCGGCTGGTTACACGTGTCCTGTGTTCTTCGACTGTTTCACGATGAGTTCTATAGAATTAAAAAGCTTAATCCAACAAATCAATTTTCCCCGAATTGTCGTACTAGCAAAATGCTCCCCAAAGTTGTAAATTACCACAAACATCCAGAATACTTGCAACAAAAGCAGACACAGGGCCGATAGCTCGAAGATCGAAGCATAGCGTGGTGTTTGGCTAGCAGAGCAGGTGCGTGGGATGTTAATAGGGCCGAGGTTTCCCGAATTCGACCGCATTCGTCACCACCATAGGACAGAGACGTCCCGACGCACATATGCGAGCATGATTTTCGCCTGGACCCTAATCCAACGGCAAGGCTGCTTGCTTTCAGCCGGTCGTTCGGTGTCTACACGGGTCGTTAGGTTTTCGAGAGCTAGTTCGCCCTTGTTTTCCATCCCCTCTTCGTCGATGAGTGTTGTAAGAAATTGACGGTGTAACGCGCGTGCTGATAAAAATCAGTTGGCCGCGGGGAATGCGGCCCGAATAGGTCCCGAGGGCGTGATACACAGGTCGCATTATCGTTATCCTCGAAGGATACTCTCGCCGATGTCATGCGGCTGCGAGCTCCACGCGTCCTGAGCGTCTCTTAACGACTATTGTCGATCACGGACGCGTCGTACTGGATCGGTGATCCATTGGATCAACGGTTACCAACCTCCAAGTTAATTCTTGACCAACCCTCGTGCCGATTTCAACAAATTCAAATGAAGATGCGTCACGATAGAAATCGTTCAAAGATCTTAATAAATATCGCGCACATTTAACTCCTTTGCCCTACAATATCGTGTCAGACTCGTGATGAAGATTCAGAACAGAATCCAATAAATATGTATGTTATTCATAAACCGAGATGAAATTCTATTTTGGCTTTGTTAAGGTATGGTTATCGGAAAATTACAAGAAAAGTTCTAATCACTGAAACCATAAAATAAATCGTAGGACCAGCGCTTTCTAAATATAAATCGTGTAAAATTAGGGATATTTCAGACAAAAGGTGCTGATCGGAATGGACCTCTCGACGAGATGCCCGATGGAGCCAGCTGTTCAGGTTCCCGGTGTTCAAGAGTAAATGAAAGATCGCGCTCTCGCAGGTAAATGTGCGAGGGCGCGGTTCATAAAAAGAGGAGTTCCCCGCGTAAATCCCGGCGGAAGAATTGGTTCGGTGTTCGTCGAAGGGGGTACCCTAAAATGTTTTCGAGCGTATCTGACGAACGACCGGGATTCCTATCGGGGAGTAACACCGCGGCGGTGGCGGTAGCTTCGGCGGCTCTATTCTATTCACGTACGGCAGCTACAAACCAATCGAATCAAAATGCGCAACGTATACGACGAAGTAAAGTGCGAGCGAAAATGAGGCGGCGTCGGATGCGGGGGTGTGCGGGGAGGATGGACGGAAACCTGGGAAGGGGTAGAGAGAGAGAGAAAGAGAGAGGGAGAGAGCGGGTATATGCCATCGTCAATTCGATGGGATCGTTAAAATTAACGAGCGTATTCCAGCTCCTCGAAAATGTCGCGAGCTTCTATTTTTCTCGCGCGCCGACCGACGATTTGCGCCGAGCGGTACGCGGGGCCACGGGAGGGGCCACCGGTGGGGCACGAGGGGCCACGAGGGGGCGGAGCGTTTCCGAAACCACGCGTCGAGTGTGCGACTCGCGAAAATGGCAACCCCGCTCGCATTAACGCGTTACCGGAGACGAAAGGGGAACGCTCGCTGCCGCTCTTCGTGATCGCCAAAGGGATAATGAATTTGTTTTTATTGGTTAGGGCATTTGAAATAAACACTCAAATAATATTCCACTTATTTTACCTTAATAATTAACATATATTATTAGCTCAAGGAAGGCACGTTTTACTTGTCGAATGACGCACTGACAAGGAAATAACCCCAAGTGTCCGACTTCGATTTTGAGAATTTTTTGTGAGATGATGGTATATGATTCCTAATTATATATACGAAATATTAGGTGTAGTTACTCAATAGTTTTAAAGATATAAGCAATTAAAGTTTCATACCTTGTTGATATGCATACCATGATTTGAGCTGTAGTTTTCGAAGTTCCATTAACCGTGTAAGCAGGTTGCGTGATTCATTTATACCCAAAATTATCAAAATCGTGTCAGACACACTTGGGGCCCCTTCCCTTGTAAGACTGAGAGTCGAAGAATTCGCCGCGTATTTACTGACCTTATCGGTCGTTCTCATAACAGAAAACTATTTGCCATAGGTACACGCGGCCGCATCCCGCTCGTATTGAAATTCGGTCATCAAAGAAAGAGAGAAAGAAAAGATAATTTTTGTATACAATAGCAGCAGATCTTCATAAAATCAAATAAAAAAACCAACAGATTTAGTCATGCGAGGTGTAAGATTGCATAACGCAACCATAGTATGTTCCATTATTTTAAGCATCTTCTACAGTTAAATATTGAAGCATCGCACGGCTAGTGTTCAAGGGCAGCGGGCGCGCGCGCGCAGCCGGCTAATTTTTAATTCGCGATAGGGGCGGATAAAAGGAGAGCAGATCGACGGGATCGATAATTGGAGGCGACACGGGCACAGGTAACCTAATAAGCTCGCGTGAATGAAAATCTCGCGAGCGTGCAGCTGCAACGACAACGACCAACAACGACGACGACGGGACGCGGTGCCATGGTGTGCACACTGCACACGATGCCAGCCGCAGATGCACGCAGACCGTCGCGTGACTTGAGAACGCTTAAATCGCGGTAATTAGGGAGGTGGAAAAATGGATCGGGACAGAAACGGGGGAAATCAGCCGGAAACCAGGCGTCACGGCATCGCGACACGTGTCACGCCGGCCACGTGTCTCCCCGGAGGAAGTGGATTTCGAGAAAACAATACGGTATCGGCAGTGCATCGCGCTGTTTTTGCCGCTCTTAATGAGACCGCGACAGGAAGCCGTGGTTTTTTTCGGCACGGGTTAAGTACCGATTGTGTCTCGGGCACTTGACGAGAGTTGTTTGTAATTTTTATTCCTCAGCCAAGCTGAAAAAGAACAATTCTAAATCTAGCATCGTTGGTCGAATGATGCGAAAACAAGTTTTTCTTTCATCATTTGAAAATACTGTTCCACGACTGTGTGTGTGTGTGTATGCAGCCAACTGGAAAGCGCCTGAGAAAGTTAAAGAAAATAAATACCGAAAAAAACGTCCATAAAAATTCAACAGCAAGAGCAATAGTATAGAATAAAACAGCAATAAAATTCGTATCTAACCGCGAATTCGCAGTTTCGTTCCGTTTCCATCGAGCGAGTCGAACTTTTCGATACAGCTGAACGTTCGAGATCGTCGAATGTGAGTTCCCGTTTCGTTCGAACTGGCCGTGATCGCCTGATAACGTAGTTCCAATGCTCTCTGGAAGATTGCCCATAATTATCATCGTAGGAACCCGGTTATTACTCCGGCCGGATACAAAGGGATCTCCATTATTCCCATTAAAAACCGTGTATTTGATATCCGCCAATTAAAGTTCCGATGAAGACACAGATATCCCGAAGTAATTAGTAATCGTTCAGCGAGTGGTAATTAGCCCGGGCCGCGCGGCTCGTTTTCCCGCCAGTTTTGTTTAATCAACTCAATGAGCGTTCCCGGGGCGAAAGAGAAACGAAAAGAGAGAGAGAGAGAGAGAGAGAGAGAGAGAGAGAGAGAATTTCGAGAGAGGGAAACAAAGGCACACCGTAACTCGTATCCGCGATTCTTTCCACGACTAACTCGTTACAGGTCCGCGAATTGACTTAACTTAAGCGGAGCCTCTGTGTGTCTCTCTATTGGCCAAAATTTTGCACGGTGGTCCCGGGCAAGTTGGAACAAAAGAAGGAACACTGTTCGATCGAACAATGGGAAAGATTGGTCGGTCGGGGAAACGGTTCGGTCGCCGTTTCGATTATTAATTTCGTTCGCCGAGTTCGTGGAACTTCGGGAGGGCAGCTCGCTATCAGCGATTGTAATAATGAACAAAAGCGATAGACAAACAGTGCAGGCTCTAAAATAAATCCGCACCCGAGGCGGAGTGACCCTGGAGCAGCCCTTTCAGGGCGAGAGCTCCCCCGCTCCTTCGCCCTGTTAAAAATTTCAACGCGCAAAAAAGCGGCAAGATACGCGCGCACGCCTTAACGCTCTCGGACTCGTTATCGCCGTAATGCGAAGCTAACTTAACTGGTAACGCTGTTAACTTAAATTTCAAGGCGATGCGCCGCATCTCGATCAATAATATAAACCTTCACGGAGAGTCTAGGTAGAAGACACGGTGCTGGAATTGCAAAAAGCCAGACAAAATTTATACAGAGTGTTGAAAAGTTGAAAAAGTTCATGTGATGGATGATACTTTAGACTCTGTGAATTTGGGAGCGAATTGTCAATGCATTTACGATGTCTCGAATAATACTTACATATTGATTTTCCAAAGAACCATAATATCATGTTCCAAAAGTAGCAGAAGTTTCCCTAATTGTGAGAGTTGTGCGACCGCTAATCGCATTTTCCGCGAGTCCAAGGGCGGCCGCATCCGCGCCGGGCGAAACAGTCCTGGCGGTGGCAAAACAAAGGGCCAAGCCCTTTTCTCGCAAAGTCCGGGACCTGCAGCCAGGATCCACGGTGGCGTTGCTGTCTCGCGAGAAAAATGGAGGGCGAATTTTCCCGCGTTCTCTCCCTTCGCGCCCTTCTCCCACCCTTGACCCTATCTTTCTTTATGCTTACACCGTACTACTACCACCCCAGCCACCCCTTCATTTTGCACCCTTCCTTCCCGGACCCTCCTTCTTCTTCTTCTCCTACTACGGGGCCACCACTCTCCCCCTTCGACCACCCCCTCCGTGTCTCTTTTCCTTCCGCCCTTCTCGGCGCTCCGAGAAAAGGCGGGAAAGGGCAAGGGTAGGGTGGAGAACGGTTCGGGAGGGAGGCCACGAGAAGGTAGCACGACGACGACTACGGCGACGACGACGTCGACGACGACGATGGACGGGATTGTAGGGGTAGCCTGCCAACCGCGTGGGGATGAAACGAATCAATACTTTTGCACTCGGGCTCCCTCGGGTTCAGGGCTGTGCAATTTTGGTGCTAACAGGCCCCGGCATGCGCCGCGAACACCCGCGTCACACGCCTTCACTGTTGCGTTTGTTTACCGATTTTTCCAACACCCCTGCAGACCCTACATTGCTATTTAAATAAGGGCTGTTTCGCTTTCGGACATTCTACATTGACTTCGATTCCTCTCCTACTCTCCTTTTGCCGTCTAGATAAAATTTTTTTACGTTTTTATATGTATGAGTACAACGTCCCTTCTACGAAAATGTGAAATTTTTCCAGTGGTACATTATTGTAGAATTCTGCTGCGACGTTGATTTTCGTCGGAGATTTCTTTTGAACACAGGAAAATTTTTGTATCTTCGATGTTGTGGTAGAACATTTTTTTACGGTTTTAAATATGTACAATGGTGCCCCTGCAAATATTTCAGATTTTTTCAACGGTTTGTTTTTTCTTTGCGACATTGATTTTCCTAGGAAATTTCTTTTGGGCGAGAGGGAGGTGCTCGAATTTATTCTTTTGGAAGAATGCTTTTCGCGCAAATGCTTTTTATAGGGTTGAACGGGTAGTAATTCGTGCCTGTGGAAATTTGAAGTCTGTTCAGCGGCGTGTTATTGTGGGGTGCGTCGTCTCAAGGGCGTGGATTTTGGCGCCAACGCAGTAGAGGCAGAGTTTTCCTTCGTTCAAAGGATATTTCTTTGTTTGTGACGAAGCTGTTGAATTTTTAAGATTCAATTGAAGTTGTGTGAAAGGGTGAGAATGAAATTTTTTACTTCATTATTTACGGGGATGTTGTCGGGAGGGCGTGGATTTTGGCGCCAATAGAGACGGGACTGGTTTTTCCTACGTGCAAAACAAATTTCTGTTTGTGACTGTTCAATTATCGAATTCGTAAGATCAAATATAATTCAAATGCGTGAAAATAAATCCTTTACTTTATTGCTGGGGCATTGTTTTGTTAGCTGTAAATTTCGCCGCCATTGTGTTTCCCCTGTCGACAATGTTTATGGGATTTTGCGGAGTCTGTCGGGTTTTCACGAAGATCGAAGTATGGACTAACCAGATCGCTATTTACGCGGCTTTCAAGTTTGTTTTCCTCGGAGTGAAGTTTTGGCGCGAACACGCCCAGCACGCTCCCTCCTATCCTATGTTCCTGATTTAAGCTCCGCTTCCTCTTTCATTCCTACGTGCAAAATAACGGCGGATTGTTTTACACGTTGAATTGTTAGCGAGCCAGCACTGTTTTCCCCGAGCTGCAATGTTTTCGCGCGAACACGCCCTTTACAATTTTCATCCCTATAAGGTCCGTCCATGGTCTCGATTTCTACAATTATAAACAGACTCGAACTTTCTATACAAAAAACACGTTCACTCTGACAAAGCGTTACTAAAAAGACATAACCGGCTGCAAATTAAATTATTTTCCCAATCAAAAGAAATGTTTGAAAAATGTGTAAATTATTTCCATTGGAGACTATTCGTTTATTTATTCTTCTTGCAGTTTCCTCTCAATTAAAAACAATTGTCTGGCACAGACAATATAAAAATTAGAATAATTTTCGATTTCAACATCAACAACAGGATAATAGAAGTTTGTTTCGGTCCGAGGGGAATGAATAATACAGAAATTTACCGAATACCATCCGGAACGTTGATCACGGCGCGGTGGTAACTCAATATTCCAAACGCAAGAGATTAAGTGCACGATCGGACACAATTCCTCAAAGACATTCTCCGGCAAGAATTCCCGTGGCAGCCGCAAATAGACAGTTCTCGGAGACGCTGTTAAGATTACAGTGTTTCGCGGGCTCGTAAACATTTATTTTCCAACCTAGATTATTCAAGTTCCCGCCAGCAGTGTTTACCGTAAGACAGTCGAAAACCGCCTATCCTCGCGAGCGAAGTTTACGCGGCACGGTGAACTTGTACTCAAGGAGATAATTGCTTATTAAGACCAGAACTCCGCTGATGAAATTTAATGTTCCGCGTGCGCGTTCGCGGGACGAGGCTCGCCTCTAGGAGTCGATAACCGGATAACGCCTAACGCAATCGGCTTCGTATGAATTACGCTGATATCAACATAAAATCAAGATGAATATTCTACAAAGTTCATTAACATCGGCTGTACAGAGTCTGAATTAATCCTGGTCTGGTGACGCCTGGGTCCGGACAGACCCGCGTTAAATCGAGGGTATGTCGCACGGTTACACCTTTAAAATCCGTTGAATACCGTTCGCGTAAAATACATGGCAAACAAGAGATCGTGCGGGTCCCGCGATTTCGCGCGTAAACACGATTTCCCGCCAGGGCCGGGTCGGGGGCGAATAACGAAGGGTTCACGGGTCGAGCACCGCCGAAAACGTGATCGAAAGCGCGCGGACGCGCACTCGATACTTTAACCCTCGTGGCCATGTTGCCTAAGAGAACCCTTGCTTAAAAAATGTTCCCCGAACTTTTGAAAATACAGTCAATTTTCGTTAAATATTTTTAAAAGGTTGAAAATTTTGATGGTTCTTAGGAGATGACCGTTTTTTTGTATTTTTTAAGTGGGCCAGGATTTTTCGTTAGTGTTTGTTGTTGGAAGGGCTACTCACTTATCGACCCTTTAACACTTTAAACAAAGGGAGACGTCGTGCTTCGTGTTTCTCGTCGATTTAATTCAGCTCGACGACCACAGCTGGCGCTAGTGATAACAAAACATCTCTTTAGACGTCTTAGGGATGAAACCCTTACAGGCAGGTAAATCGGTAGCATAGCAGTTGGGATTTCGAAAATTTTCGATCGAAATTTCTAGTAGAACAGCTTGAATTATTTTTTGAACAAGTTATCTTGCCAATTATCAAGATTAGCATTGAAAATAACCTCGAAGACATTAATGAAAGGACTGAATAGTTTATGTAGAAAATATAGCCGAAACCGAACATCCATGTGAATTGGCTCTACTCGATTAGTATTCCCCCTTATCCTCTTCAAGGATACTAGAGTACTACGTGTACACTCTTAACCCTAGTGTAGTCAACTGGGTGCCGAATAGCCAATTAACGATCATTGTTTTAACAATGTTTGTTTGTTCACGAATTTAGAACCATGAATGACGTGGAGTCCAAAACCAAAAATTATTTTTCCCAACAAATCCATAAAAACCCACATTAACCGTAACAAATTTCTCCCTGAAACAGACAGTATCATACGTTCATTATCCTAGCAACTCAAAGAGTAGCTGAAAGAAGCTATTAGTGAACAGAGTCAACCTGTTCCCAATTAAGCATCCCAAAACAAGAATTATCTGATCCAGCAAAACCTTAAAAACTCGCATCAACCAGCTCAAAACGATCTCGCTGAGGACCACGGCAGCTAGAATATCCCCGCACAATGTAGTTAACGCAACAACCATATCCTATATGTCGAAATCGTTCGAGGAAGAGAAACAGGAGCAGAAGGAGGATGGTAGGAATAGGAATACGGGCGCGCGAACACGGCAGTATCGGTGGCCGTAAAACTTAAGCAAAAATTGATACGCCGCGAATCACACGGATAATCGAATTTACAGTAAGCCCCGCGGTAAACTCGATAATAAAATCGTTGGTCGCCGACATAGAGAGTGAGAGAGAGAAAGAGGGCGACACAGAGAGAGAGAGAGAGAGAAAGAGAGAGAGAGAGAGAGAGAGAAGAGGAGGTGGCTGGACGTACTCCGGGTTTTATCGAGTGGCGTAGCTTGCGCGGCTCGCAGCAAGGGAGAGGGTGGTTTTAGGAGCCCTTTGATGCGCCACAAAGTCACTACGGCACTGCGACAACCTCCTCTCTCTCTTCTCTCCTCCTCTCTCTCTCCGGGAGCGTATACGTGACGTAGTTTAGTGGGGATGGATGACGTCAGTGGTCGATACACACGGTTTCTCCTCCTCCTCGAGTACTACGCCACCCCCGCCGAAGCTGGCCGAGGGGGTTGGTGGGGAATCGGCGAGGAGAGGGTTTCCAGCGGGAGAATAGAGAGAGGGTGGTTTAGGGGATGGGAGGTCGACTGCCCCTCTCTCTCTCTCTCTCTCTCTCTCTCTATCTCTCCCCCACCTTGTTTCTCTCTTGCTCTCTTCCACCCTCTCTCTCTCGTAGCAACGGTGGTTTCGAGGTGTTCGCCGTCTATTCTGCCGCAATACGAGTCCGTGAATGGCCCCGGCTACTTGCATTCCGCAATTTTCACGGGGAAGGTAGACTTCGTTATTACAGCTCGAGTGTCACGAGCAGGGGTGAATGAATATAAAAAAAGGGAAAAGGAGAACACGCCGAAAAGGGAACGCGCCAGGGGAAAGATCGAGCGAGAGAGGGAGAGAGTGGGAGAGATGGAGGGGTGAGTTTTTTTTTGCGTATAGTTCGCAGGACCGAAAATTGCGGAGGAATTGTACAGGCTCGCGCGTACACCGAGCGAAATTAGTTCTGGTAATCGTAAGCGACGCCTCTAACCCGGTTAACTGCTCGCCCAGCATAGATTTAAGGCCGAGATCGCTACCCGACGCACCCGATTCACCGTCCCGGGGAATTAAGGAGCGGCTCGTTCCGACGACGCCGAGAGGCAGAGTGAGAGAGGGAGAGCACTGGCTTTTAATGAGATCGCAATTTCGCGCCTGCGAGATTTCACCGCGACATTCTTCTAATTGCGGGTCGAACTGTTTGCTCGTATACCATCCCCCGTGGACGTAACGAGTCGTCATCGGACGCCATGACGGTTTTCGCGAACGTCCGCTCGATTCTTGGCTGACGCGCGCACGGTACTCCGAGTTACATGAATGTGTGTTTCTAATCATTTTAATACGTCGGGAATAATTGATTCCTTTGCACTCGGAGCTATTTTGACTTGAAAATTAAACATTTCTTGCGACCTAGAATAATTCCATTCTATACGCTTTTCTTAATTTTGTGGATACGAAATTGATACAGTACCTCATACAATACTGAAAGGTTTAGTAACTGATTAGATACGAACATATTTAATAATGCAAGCAATAGTTTGAGTCCCCAACTTTTGACGCGATTTTAAACATCGTAGAGGGAAGAGCGTCAACACGGTTCCGCCCAAGGGTCCAGCTAAGGGTTAAACAATCCTCCCTTTTATCGATCAAGCTAGCCGGGAATTGTGAATAGGAGAGGCCTCGTAAACTCGCTGGCACGAGATGATTGTGGCTCCGATTCTTCCCGTCGGATTCGGTGAAAATGTCACTATTCGTCGGTCCGGGTCCGGCAATCGGCGGATCCGCTGTGGCCGGGGGACGTTCGTAAACTCGAAATTGGGATTTTTAGGGTCCACTAAATCGCGGAACGATCTGTACACACTCGAGAGAACCCCGTCGCTCGTGTTCAACGTTTTAACGCGGGCGAGCTCGCGCGCGCGCAGCCGAACATCCACATAATTGGACATAAAATCTGTTTCCCATGATTGACCGGGCGTTATCGGTCCGGCCCCTCGTACACGGAACTCGATAAAAATTCGATTAATCGGCCGGGCGAGCCGTTTCTAATCGAATCCTCGAGGCCTCCACACGTTGGTTTTCCTTTTCGGCGATGGTCAGCTTTTTTCCGTTCGAAACCTCGGCCGGCTGTAGGACAGTTTTAACAAGGTCTTATCTACTGCGAGGACCTTCCTCTTCTGTTCCAGTTGAACCGGCTGCCTGCCTCCTCAGGATGGTTTTCGTTACTCTCGAGGCCAGTAATTCGACGGTAACGAGGGTAATCGAGAGCAACGATCGAACGATCGCACGGGAAATAGGTGACTCAGTCGGGAATGGCGCTTTCCGTTTTGACTTGCGCGGTGTATATTCCGCGGTTCTACGGAAAAGCGTTTATGCATTAATTCTATTCATTAATCCTATACTGTAGTAGGATTTATGCGAACTTCGAAAGACTAAGAAAATAATGCAATTTTACCGATATTTTATTTGTGAAAAATTAGTGATCGGAATTTTAACGAGACTTTATAATCGTCAGCCAGACGTCTGGCGCAAAAACCTTCTTTTTGTGCGACGCACAGCAGAGAACTGTCAACACGCTCGAGCTAGATGGACCGCGACAGTCTCGAAAAGAAATATTGGAAAATTGAAGAAATGTTGGAAAATAGTGGATACAAAACCAGGGTAGCAAGGTTCTTTCCGATAGCTTGTTCTGGAGACTATAAAGAGACCTTTACACGGCAATATCTCGAAAGTGAAAGTATGTGACATGCGTTGTTCTTAGACCTTTAGTTAGGCCGTTTGCACATTTTTCATTATGACTGGACTGCAGAAAGGACAAGTAACGTCGGTAGAATAAAATTGTTGCCGTTGCATTGTTCGAGTATGCCAGATGAAGCGATGGAGGGTCACCGGAGACCCGACGATGCCAACTAACGGTTAAGGGCACGAAAAAATGGCGGTGGCGATAAATTCACCGGGGTTCGAGTATATTATTGCTGTGCCGGCGTCGTATTCGTGGGAATAATCGTATTGTCGGCGAGTTAACTCGGTTATTGGAGGTCTCGGATTCTCCCTAGGTTCCATGCTCTGGGTTAGGTGTCCCGGATGGATCGTTCTGGAGGGACGATCGTGAAAGAGAGAAAGACAGAGGGGGAGTCGGGGGCAGTGATATCGTGAGTGGCGAAAAATGATACCGGAGCCAGGGTAATGATAATACTTCACGGCGGAAGAAAGGAAAATGAAATGCGGGCTGCAGCCCGGGGGCCGCGCGGGGGTGGCTATTGTGCTCTAGGACTGATTACCCTTCGAGCTCATCTCAACGTTATAGATTTACCGACACAAGGCCGGAGCCCGTACAAAGGCCGAGGTGTGTTAATTTGCGAGAGAAACGATAGATAATGGAACGGGAACGGCGCGGCCGCGCCGCGCGGCGGGATGAAAGTAAAAATTGGAGGATCTTTAATGCTGTATTGGCTCCGGATACAGACCCGGCTCCGGGAAATTGAAGTGGCCATCTTTTTTCAATGGAGCCGACGGTTAATATTGCGTTATGGCTGCTAAGATGCGGGGACGGCGCGGCGCGTCCGTCCGTATTTAGACACTGCAGACTTTTTTTCATCTTCTATATTTTCTTCTATCAGACATAAAATAATGAAATTTTGGCTGAACGGACGCGACAGTGATCCGCGCTCGTCAAGATCCTCGAAACGCTGCCGAAGAGAAGGTCCAGATCCATTTGGGGGAGGATCCAGATTGGAGCGAAGGGTGCATCAGTTCGTCAACCGCTTTTTTCGGGCGGAGAGGACACGTGCCCACTCGTCCGCTACGTGATTTATTTGAATGGGCAAATTTGTGTCTGATGAAAATCCACGGGCCACGAGGGGACCCGAGTTAAACCCGAAATTATCATTCCGAGTGCGGCAACGGCACGGTGAGGCTCTTTGAAGAAAGCGCAAGATACAAATAGCGGTCGGATTATGCAGGCACGTGTGCCACGTGCTCTCGAAGCCTGCAACCCCCACACTGTTCGCGCGGCTTCGATCTGCGCATGATAAATTTTATTTACCCGCGTCCCTTCCGCGGACAAGCTACACATGCCATTTACATAACTCCCTAAGTCAAACTAGACCGATTCCTCGGTCTATCGAACGGACCTTGCCGATCCGCTTCCGGTTCCTTGTTTTATGATGTTCGTTTCGAGTTTTTGAAACGGTAGCAGCGAATCCGAGATAATCAGTATAGTATTGTTTCGGAGCACGGATCGTTTGCTTTGGGGTCACGTACGAATTCACGATGCTCCTCTTTTTTTTCCCAGCAGCGATCCACCTTTTCAGAGGTATCGTCTTCTGATCGAGAGGGGTCGTGATTGTGATCGTTCTGCTGTCCGATCACAATGGCATGTTCGGCCGAGCACGACAATGCCGCGGCCTAAATCAGGAGGCATTACTCCTAATCACTGCCATTCATAAGCAAATTTGATTTCCTTTTTCGAGCCACGGGGCATTCCTAATGTTTTCAACGTCCCCCTTTCACGCCTCATTTTCCCGGCGCGACGCCCGTCCCAATTTCGCCCTCTTTCTCTCTCTCTCTCTGTCTCTCTCTCACTCACTAGAAACCGCTCCTTGTTCTTCGTCTTCCGTTCCGTGACCTTGCCGCTCGTTTCTCGTCGATAATTGGGGGTAAAAATAGGGCTGCTGGCCTTGGAGAAGCTTCAAAGTCGCTGCAGAAATATTCATAACCGATGGACTATGAACTCCCGGCCAGGCTGTCGGCTAAATATTCATTAGAGCAGCAATGAAAATAAGGGACGAGCACACGTCGAGTGTCCTCTTTAAAAAGACTTGTCTTCTTTCCCCGACTGTCCTCTTTAATAGTTTTATCATCTTTTACAGAAGACAGTCTTTTTGTCGTTAATACTCGCACAACTTTCTGGCTCATGTTTTGAAATTACCAATTCTAAATATACAGGGTGAGTCACGGAACGTGATCAGCTTACGAAATTTTTTCAGCTAAAATAACGCGGTGCAAGGAGAGCTTTAACCTGATTGCACCAAATTTCTTGAGAACTCCATACCGTTCTTGTATACATATCACTTTTCAGCTCAATGTTGCAACAGACACAAAGTTACCAATAAAATGCTTCCAAGCGCAAACAACTGTTTCACCAAGAAAACGGTTCCACAAATTTTTCTCGAGCCGATCTTCTCTTCAGCAATCTCCGCGTTGTCCACCGTATTGACCACGTCCTTCAAGAACGTATTAGCGCGCCGGTAGCCCCCAAGTCCTCTCATCCCTTCTTTCTCCGAGCAGACAATACACGGTTCGAGTCTCTATCTCCCTTTCTTTTTTTCCTCTGGAGGGCCTTTTTTTCTGGCGTTGCACGCAGGGGTAGCTCCGGCTCGAAAGTGACGGATTCGAGGTTTCCCGGGGATATCGGATAAAGTGCGTGCACGAGCAGATAAGAAAGGCGAAGGGGGGATAAGCCGGAGACGAATGGGCCAGTCACGCAATTTTGCGTCAAACAAACCCATCCCCTCACCGAACTCACCCCCTCCCCGATGGTTTCGTTCACCTTACGTAGACCGGAACAGCTCTGCGGTTCTTACCCTGTCCGAGCAACGGCCGCACCTGGCGCCCGCCCCAAAAACACGGCCGCCCTACGTCGGATCTTCTGCTGAAGGATTAGCCTCTTACTCATGTCCCGACCGACGCCTCTGTAAACGTTTCAGGAAGTCCGTTATATCGTTAGCCAACCGGTGGACGTGGCAATTAACTAGACAGACAGACAGACAAGGATCTCTCGCCTCTTCCGACCGGCGCGGCATCTGGCTTGTTCCGCGCCGCAACGATAAAAAATTATGCCACTGGATACGTATGGTTAATCCGTTTGCCTCGACCGCCGCTGACGGATTGACCAATGGCGTCTCGATGGTCTAATGCTTAGATCATATATACTTATAGACCCGGCTTCAGATAACATGCCTTCATTCAAGATTACATCGTCTATCAGGTGACGGTTGTGAGCAAAGTGCAAAGTGCTATAGTCTGTCACTCGTTCATTTTTACTTTACTCTTATTATTTTAAAATTAATGCTAACTCATTTTGTGTGGGCACCATATATGGTCCAAGGTGTAATGTGACTTGATATCCGTTGATTTTTCGCGAGTCTATCGACATCTTGGTGATTCTACATATCTACTGAAATGTTCAATGCAAAATTATGTCAGCTTTTGTCGTCTTACCCTACGCGGTCCTTCGCCACCGACGATCCCAGTCCTCTTATGGTCTCGCAAACAGTAGCACCCAGCGCAACCAATTCGTATGCATGCATCTTGTCCCCGTTTCTCGAATTCCGTCGTTCCACTTGGACCAACAAGAACCTCGTGAAGCGTCCACGGTTCGTTACCCGTTATCGCGACGCGATGGGACCATAATCGCCGCGGGGGTAGAAAAATCCTCGCGCGAGAAACCACCCCCGACTGTGTTTTCGGTGGGCCAAAGGAACGACGCGTTACAACGGTGCCGTTTGACCTGGTTCTCTCTCTCTCCCTCTCTCTTTCTCTCTCTCTCTCTCTCTCTCTCTCTCTCTCTCTCTGTCTCTCTGCCCACTTATTCTCGTCAGCATCTTCAAAACACCCGGATCCGAGATTTTCCGAGGGAATTCCCTTCGGGGTTGGCTAGGGGATGAGAGGAAGCGAAAGAACGACGACGAGGAAAAACCGCGTCAAGTTCGATTTATATTATGCGAGCCGTTTTATGTAAAAGTGTGGTTCAATTAAATATTTACCGACAAAAAATTACGGAGCAGGCTAACCCGCAAGTGAAAGAATAGTACCTATAACGAAGCGTTTCAGATTTTTTTTGGTTTTCGCGTTTCCACAAATTCAAACGATTATGGTTTCAATGCAACACGCGAGCAATTCGGCAGCAGCGAGGGAATTTATCATACGAGATTTCAACAGACGAAAATTTCAAATTTTCTGTAACAATGCGCCGCGTAATATGCTTGAAGAGCTGTTAATTTACGGCGACGTTAATTTGATTGTTATTATTATTATTATTTTCGTATCTTTCCGGACAATAATTTGCAACAGTTGTAATTTCATTTCCCAATTTTCGAACTTTCAATTCTCTGAATGACACGTATCTCGAAGTTAAACGCGCGGGTTTTGTAATTTCTGTGACGCACGTTGTAACGAATACAGGTAATCGACCGTACACTTCATTAAAAAGTAAACTACCGGGATTGTAATGTGTGTAAATGGTTTCCGTTTGAAATCGCAGTAATGAATGTCAAGCAAATATTGTGAATAACGTTACCTAGAATTGCAACGTATGACGCAGCATTCTGGTTACAACTTTTCTGATTATTCTTCATAACAGATCATACCCCGTTTCCTTGATGTCCTAACAAAAAAAATGATTATCGCCCCCAACAGTTTGCTTGAGGGTCAACCAAAAACCGAACAATCCCCTGCTCGAAAACCCCGCGGGAAAAAAAATCGCGGACTATTACCTCGACCATAAAAACCAGTGAAACTTCCTCCTGTTTCATTTCTTTGGTATATTCGGTATTTACGAGAGAAACGCTGGCAAGTAACATCGCGCGCACCGTAGATCCAGCTGGGAGGGGATGAAAGTCTCTGTAACGACGTCGACGAGGAGGAACGAGAGAGAGAGGAGAGAGTTTCCTTCGGAAGAGTCCAGCACCGTGCCAGAAGCGCGGGAAACGCGAATCGCCGGAATCCGGCGAGAAACCGAATTGTCTATTGACCTGGCAGCGATGCCTAGGCCATAACCAAAAGCGGAAGCGCAATCATGCTGGAAGGTACGCGGCGATAAAACACATTCGGCCCTCGGAAATGAAACCGTCGGAGCGTCGACACTTTTCCCGAGCCCCGGCATGATTTTCACGATGCTCCGCGCCGTTCCTGAACCTCGCTCGAAAATGGCTCGGGAAGCTGGAATTCAGGTTCAGGTTCAGGTTCGGCGGAACGAAACACGGTTCGCGGTCGTGTGTCAATTTGCTGGACAGTTTCGACTCGTAAACACGGGGCTCTCTCGGTTACCCGCGTGTCACATCGCAATAAAATTGGAACAATATCGCGGGCATCGATTTCCACCCTCGCGGTACTCTCACCCCTCACTCGTCTTTCCTCTGCGAAATCCAGTCGGGGGATGCTGGATCTTATCGAGATGAGAATGCATCCGCTCGCCACTTTTATGATTGAAGTGCACGCGTGTGAATCTCGGGGTGGGGAGGATAGGGTTGGGTGAAATAGGGGCTTGCCTCTCGGAGAGTGAGTATAGCGTTGGCACGAAGAAAGTTAGCGGCGCGAGGTGTGTGCGCGATTCAAATTTAAAGTCGACTTGCACAGTGTCTCCAGATTAACCCTCATCCATCCCTCATTTCGAGAATTGAATCTGTCCTTCGGTCTCCTCGTCTCACCCTTTCTACGTTACCGTCATTTTGTGTTTCACCTATTCAGTTTTGTCACAAATGCGTAACAAATTCATTCCGTGGTGCACCCGGGATATCCTGACTTCATCGACATCTAACTTTCTTGACACTATTAATTCACCGACATTTTCAGATCATCGACAGTCATTTTCTCGACAGTCATTGACCAAACGATTGTCGTTGAAATAATTGCTGGGGAGTTAACGGTACCCCGGTACACCCTGTATCCGGTGGGAATGTGTCAATTCCCTGGGACCCCGTGACGAGCGAGGTTCAATGTTGAACTTTTCGGGAAGATGCGTGTTTGGAGACAGTTTCTTCGCAGTGTCCATCGTGAAGATCGGCAGGAATGTGGGAGCAGGGTACGTCACGGGTGGAGAGGGGGCAGGGGTGGCAGGGTTCAGCCGTTCGTTTAGCGGTTTGCTCGTGCACCGGGGAATTCGCAGTCGCCGCGAGAGATTCCGTGGGGTTCACGGCCCTCGTTACGGCCCCCTTTACGGGCCGTACGTGCTCCACGGCCCTCCGTGCAGGAACCAATACGGCCGCGCATAAACGCATACCGCCGGCTGTTTACTATTTCAGATACACGGTATAAAAGGGGTCGTAGGTGATGTCGCTACGTCGGTAGGTGAGTCAGTCCTTCGTAGCCGAGCAGGAGTAGAAGTAGAGAGCGAGAAAGAGAGAGAGAGAGAGAGAGAGAGAGGGAAGGTGGGGGCGTCGGGAGAGGACGGGTAATATATTTTTTATTGTTAATCTACGGTGATTTATGTCGGACGCGTCTCCATAACGTGACTTTACTGCATCTCTTCTTCGTTTTTCGTACGCTCCGCTGACCCGGACTAGAAGAGGACAAGCGAGAGCAGCGCACAGTTCCCCCGACCACCCTGTAGCCAGCCTATAAACATCTCGCTGGATTAAGGGCCGACCTGAAGGGATTTTGCCCGTTCGAGCCGGTTACAGCCTTTTCTCACGATTATTTGTGACCACGTTGAAAATGGTTTTCCCTCTCGTCCCGCTCGTCTTTCTACCTCCTCCTCCTTCTCCTCTCCTACTGCTGCTTCTTCTTGTTCGTCCTCCACTTTTCGCCTCCGCCTCGTCGACGCATTATTCGCGACCGCACGCTCGCGATATTTCATCCCGCGCGACTGGATCTTATAAGTAAACTGTGCACCTAGCTGAAAGTCATTCAATTTTATTTAATCGCGTATTTATTGGACGGGGAACCCGGTTCTCCGAAAACGGCTGTCGAAACAAAAATTCATTTTATAAAATTACCTTGTTTTCCTAAAACCAACATAGTGGGTCCACTGCTGAATTGGTACACTCGGATTTGATTGTAATACGGTAACTGAAAATGCTCTACCGGAATTGCAACAAAGCAGAGTTGAATAGAAATTTAGTTTCTGAAAGCAATATCATAATATGAAACTCCAGTCTTCTTTCATTTTTCCGAAGATCATCGTGGGTTGCTATGCTCCCAGCTATGCTTCCCGGTTAGTCCCATAGAAAAATCCGGGAAATCCAATCGACGACGCCTGGAGCCGGTTTTATGCGTCCTCTGGAACCAGGGGAGATCGGTTTGTTTCGGGGTCGACGAGAGAAAGAAAAAGAGAAAGAGAGGGGAGGTGGTTCGTTGAAACAGTAGGCAGGTTTACGAGGAGACGGCGGTCATGAGCGTAACTCTGGACCGTTTTGTACGTTTCTTACCGTCCTGCGTAAAGTCTGTCGGCCGCCGCGCGGACTTTAATCCACTAACAGCAGTGGCGCAGTTCGTTTGCGTTTTCTTGATTTAATGCGTGTTCTCGGGTTGCATGGATTCGCGAGCACGCGCCCCCATAGCTTTGGAAGCTGATTGAAGACGCCGGTGGTGGAAGTTGGGGGTGGTTCGTGGCGGTAGTAGTCGGAGGTAAGGAAACCGGCAAAACGAAGAATCCTGGTGGCCCCGATGCTGCTGGACAAGATTTAGAGTTCGATAGTTAAGTCTTTGCGGGATGCTTCGCGGGGCTTGGATTGAATTTAAGTCACCCCCTAGCCACGTCCAACCAGGAAGTAATGGCACCGGGATGCCTGAGACCTCGTGGTCAATGCGTATTGTTAATAGTTCTTTAATTTCCCCAGTAGTACAGAAGTCGATTGATGCACTGCCAAAGGCTTTCAAACCAGTCCACGCGTGTTTTCTTACGTTGTCCTTGAGAAGAACTCCCACAGAGCTAAATCTTCAAAAATACCCCGCGCACACACTGTATTAGAAAGATGGATGGAGAATTCCCAACCATCAAACAAAATATTCCTTTCAGCTCGATCCACACAAAAGAACCCTCGAAAGATCGAAATTCGCATAAAAATCCCGCGTCCACTAATTTCAAAGCGCCACTGGAGCCGAGGAGTTGGTCAGTCAATAAACCGTAAAATCAAACTCGAAAAACCCGCGAGAAGGAAAGCGAGCGGGGAAAAGGTAGCAAGGAACTAATGGCCGTGGTAGGTACCTCTCTCGAGCGAGGGCAGCCCAGCTTCCTCCAAGATTCCCGATTCATGGGCCAAGATTGCAGCCGGAACCTTCGCATAATAAATTCCCTGGAAGTTCGGGTAACTCATGGGTCGAAAGTAGTCACTTAACCGAGTCGAAAGGAACCTGTTACCGCGCGCGCGATTCTATATTTCTCTCGCTCTCTCTCTCTCTCTCTCTCTGCTTGAATCGGCCATCAGGAGCGTCGGAATGTCTGTGTCCGTGAAGCGACCGCCCCGTGAGCTTGCCCAGGAAGTTATGTGGATATTAAATAAGGATCCATCATAACGATCGGACGTCCATCCCAACGTAGAGACCCTCTCTCTCGTGCACACTCTCGTAGGATCTCTCTCACCCCATCTACAGGATCTCCCTCATCCCCTGTTCAGAGGAGCCGTTTACGTACCCGGGACGGGGCTATTCTTACGATGAAAACAGATGGAGCCGACAGATCGGCTATATCTGATCGACGGAATAGCCGAGAGCCGTCATCGAACGACGCTGTTTGCGAGCGGTTAACTCTCGCAAACATTCTATCGTCCTTGCCTGCCTCGAACGACCTTATACCCCACTTGTAAGGACTTCTCATTCAATCAACCTGTTATTAACTAGAACTCACAGGCTCGAGACGCGGCGTGGGAAGGTTAGACAAGATTTCGATACTTGTGGATCTTGTTTATTTATTTGCGGTTTATTTTAACGTGGTCGCAGTAACAGCGAGGTCATTAGCGACCACATGGTTCACATTTGGTTATAATATATTCGACATGTACAATAATTTAACATTGACATTAGGATGAGAGACAATAGCATGAAATTATAACGGGTCCTATAGGCCGATGGATTTAAAGAAGAGGAGGACGTTCCTGATGTTGTCTTCGTTTAGACTCGAGGTAATTTTCAATCTCAAGAATCTCTACATTTCTGCGATTCTTGTTTGGAGTCGATCTGAGAATCCAAAAGTTAAGAGTGTCTAACACAAGAGAAACAGCACAAGCGGAACAAAGGATGTGCCGGAAACATCCCGAAATCAGAGCCGACTGATGGGGAATTAAAACAGACAGGAATCACCGCGGACCACCAACAAGGGTGGAATCTGATAAAAATGTTTGTCCGCGAAGTATTAATACGCGGAACGTAATATTCCGGTGGGGAAGATGAATGTGTTACTCTTGTGCGAGAGGGTATATAGCAACAGAGAAACATAGAAAAAGAGAGTCGGAGAGAACGAGAAAGAGAGAGAGAGAGTGGTCCCTGGAAAAGTAATATACGAAACAATCTTGTCGCGGCGATGAAACCGTCGGAATCGTCGAAACAAAACCGGGAAAGCGCGTCGCGCTGGATCGCGCGTGCCCGAAAACTTTTCCGTCCGGAAACTTTTATTCCCGCGACGGTTTCCGCGGGCGAAGAAATGAAGCCGCGCGATCGATGGCACGATGTCGGGGGGATGGAAAACACCGGTAAGAAACCTAAGAGGGTGTTAAATTCGCCGCTCGCTCGCTCAAAAAAGAAGACGAAAAAAAAAACAGGAAAAACAGGCCAGAAAGAAAAGAAACGAGAGACGGAACGGTCGAAGCGGCCTCGAGGGTGAATCAGTACCGAACCTAACCGCCGGCATGCGAACTATCCGTTTGCAAGTTTGCACCCCTCGTCTCTTGCTCTCTTTCTCTCTGCAGCTTTTTTTTCTGGCCAACAGTTCGCCGATGCAATTCACCGCTCTCTCCATCCACGGTTCTTTCTCCACTTTTTTCAGCACCCCCGCTTGTTATTCCATTCTTGTTGTTCCATCGGAGGATTCCCTGCTACTTTTTCTTTGTTTTCCATTTTTTTTCCTTCTTTATTCGGGATGACCACGCGCGTTCTCGTCTTCGACGCCGATTCAGAATGTTTCACAGCGGCTGTGGCAATTAACACTAATTTTTTTTTTTTTAATGTAGAATCGCAAGCATTTTCCATATAAATTTTCCATATTAGCCTACACCAAAAAGTTGGAAAGTACAATTTTAGTATTTTCTCTGCAATTCCGACAACTTGGAATTATTCTCAAACATTTTTTTCACATTGTGTAGCATACTTCTAACTTCTCAAAAAAGTTCAAATGATATATCGTCCAATATTAAAAAAGTTATCGTCTATTTAAGAGTGTCCGAATACTAGTGGGAGTCACTGTATGTACGAATATGTATTGGGTTTGATCCGATTCGATGTTTCCTGTACGGTGAGGGTGTGTTGTAGGTTTGGCAATTACGGGGGTGGATGGTGGGGTGTGGGACGTGGGTGCGTGGGTAGTTTTAACCATGCTTGTGGAGTCGGGCTTCTTTGTGATTAAAGCGATATCTTGGACCACTGTGGATTTCTGGTTCTGATGGATCTGGAAATGTCAGAGGGAAATGGCACAGGGAAATGGTAGATGTGAAACTAGATGGTTGGTAGCATAGGTCACTGTTTTAAATTATGTCTAAATGAAGATATTAATCCCTTTTTGTTTCGACCGACCATCAGAGGTGCTCGGAAGAGTATCGTCGAATTTTGACGGGCGGAGAATAAAGTTCTGTAGTTTGATGGCCGAAGCTGTAAACGAATGCGAATCGCTCACATGCTGCAACCGCAGTAAAATTGTAAAATAAAAAATATGGCGGGTTAACGGTAATCGAACCGGAGACTTTCGCTTGAACATCGACGCACTTGGTTATTCCGGCAGAATAACTCCGATAACTTCGATTTATATTCACGATACATCTCGCAGGTGCGTAACTTGAATCGTTTATACCTTCGAAATTATCGGATAACTGCTCTTAATATTTTATATTCCGGGTGTTTCCTGCTGAACGGCGCAGGTATAGTCCTCTAATAAAAGCTGAAAAACGAGTTCACTAAAAATATAATAAAACAGTACACAAGCAAAACTACTGACATAAATAATGCGAGATCGCAGAGAGGCCGTATGAAATATTAAATTTAAGCTTTTATCTTACAACAATTACGTTCACAAATTCACTCCGGACTTAATTATATTTTTTAATTAATGCTTGAATCACAAAATTCTGAAATTATTGCTCGAATTCATCAAATTAATGCCTGAATTAATTTAAGGTTTCCCTGTTGCGTACCGGTGATAAGATTTTTCGTTCCAACTTTCCTCCATAATTAAATTTTGCAGATGTCAAAAATCACCGAATTTATTATGCAGAGAGCATGATATCATCAAGTTTATGGGGTGTGCTACCTTGTCGTACCAGACTGTTGTAACTCATTGCAACATGCAAGCGCATGGTGCAATGTTGCGCAAGTTTGTGCAACATTTCCTCGGGGTCACGATGTTCCTGGAATTTGCTCTTCGCTGTAAATTTATTTTAAGCGTGCAAACAGTAATTAAACTTCTTGCATTTTTATGTAATTTCCATGTAATTACATCGTTCGGTGTTTTGCCGTGATGTTTCAACGTATTTCTGTTCACAAATACCATAATCATTGTAAACTTTTATATTCTTGCATGGTCAGAGAATTAATTTACATTCGCGGAATGCAAAGCTACATGTATACAGTCTGTCTGATAATGGAAACAAACGCAGATGTCTTTAATACGCCCTGGCTGAATATTTGTCAGGTTTGTTTCTGACAGTGAAAAGAACAGAACTTTCCGAGACGAGTGCAGCGTGCGCGAAACCACCAGTTTGGTATCAAGTGGAAAGCGGAAAACGCCATCACTGTACTACCTTGGCCATCCTAATCCCCTGATGCAAACGCAATAGAAAATGTGTGGTCCATAATGAGGGGCAAGCTGAGATGCAAACCGCAATTGTTAAAATCAACTGCTGTTTCTAAACTATTCGACTGATCTGAAGTTGGCAACGCAAATATGTACTAAACAGGTGTAGTAACTACATAGAATAAAAATAAGAGATACAGTATTGTACGGTTTCTTGTAAACGAGACTGTCCTGGAACATTTTGAACAGGGTAGTATAAATTGCAGCAACATTGAATATTGCAGAAAATTTTGGTTGTTGGCGTAAGGATTAAAGACGCTGAGCTTCTTCGTCGTTCTGGATGAAGACGGTTGTCGGTCGACACCTCTACCGGTGTGATTGTAGTGCTTGTATCAGCCGTTTCAACTTTTCCTGCAAATAACATGGCGCCGCATCTGCGTCATCCGTTCGGTAAAGGTGACGCAGTTGATCCAGCGTGAAAAAGGGCGGTCCGTCGTCGTCTGGGCAATTTCCTCGGGGAAAATTGTTCCAGCCCACGCTGTTCGCGGAGAAAGGAGCTCGAATTCCGCGAAAAGGACGTCCGTCGCACGTGTTACGCGTGGTAACCGTAAGAAGATGCGAAACAGGGTTTCGCGAGAGAGTGCGCGCGCGTGGGCTCGCGTGGGTGTGCAACCAGCGACCTTCCTTAACCGCGTGGGCATTAAACCGCCGACACGAGCATTCGAAAGTCGTTTAATACCGAATGCACAGCACGGCGATGCCTTTCCTGCAGCCTTTCGCGCAAGCTGCGTGGGCTGCGGAAATTTTCCGGCCTGCCACCCTACCCGCTACCACCCCCGCGCTCAAACCAACCCCCTTTCCACGGCGATGTTCAGCGTACGTGTTAAATTGGAGAACTTCCGACGATCCGTCCAGACATTTTAATTGTAAATTGTTCCCCAGGCTTTTCAGGAATAATGATGGTTTATGAAGCGGCGGGAATCACGTGCGACCACCCTCACGCATGCGCCTGTCACCCTTTGCTACATTGTTGCACCCTTTGCTGGACACGTGCCCGATTTTTTAAAGGTCGATCGAACACTTGTGTTATTCATTTTATTTAACCTCTGTTCACTACAATTGATTTCGACAATTTCCATTTTCTACATACTTATTCGGACAGTCGCAATTTTCCAATTTGAACAACGAACTCTTCTTTCCCGAGAGGGATGATTGTTGCACGTAACTTTTTCTCTGGTGTAGACTGCATTTTCCTGCGCGTCGCACCGAGAGATATTCGGCCGCAATTAAGGAGGTTGTAAAAGGTTAACGGTGTTTCAGAGGGGTGTGGGGGTTGGTTTCTTTACATGCTTGAAAATTGAGCCTCTCGACACGAAATGAAGTTATTGCGGCTGTAAAAATTCTTGTAGCGATTACCGGGCCGTAAGGGTCGGTAATTCGCGGCCACAGATTGGCCACGAAACGGCCCCGCGGGGGTGGAAACGGGGCGAGAAGGAGTTGTTTCGCGCGGAGAGTATCACGCGGGTAATAGTGATTCTTCTGGAGGCCGAGTGTTTTCATGATTAACCAGAGTTCAATTAGTTTAATGCATCGGCTCGCGAAAATAATATGATTGCCTCTTACTAGACTCGCAGAAAATTTTGATCATGGTTTCGTACAATTGATCGAGAACACACGGGAGAGCACATACCGGGGACCACAAGCGATGAAAAAATTTAATGGTACATTAACGGGGTGCCCTTTGTATCGATGCAATATTCGCTGAAAGCAATTTTCGTCGAATGGTTTCAGTTGCGTATGCAACCGATCTGCCTGGGGACCGGCGACCGGCGCGACCGCAACACTTAATTAATTATTAATCGGAGAGTATTTTAGGAAGACTGTAGGTATCTATGGAACAGAGAAGGTTCATCGATTGTCGGGATATAAACATTCTTGAAAAATTTATACGATTTTCAAATCCGCAATCTACTCGTCAATTATTCCGGTAATCGATCCACGCGCAGCAACAGCAACAGCAACAGCGGCCCGTTAATTGGCGAACCGAATTATGTCGAAACGCTCGCAGATTTGATCGAGCAGTTTCAAGGACGTTTCTCGAAGATCCCGGAGGAATTAATAAGCGCGCGAGATAGTCCCGAGCAGAGTGGCATTCCACGGAGGATTCCGTAGTTCATGATTCGCGGATCTTCGGATCTATTTACGGGCGATAGCCAATAATTCCGCGCATCGCGGAAAACGGAGTCGGATAGGAGGGTTAGAGAAGGGTGGGAGGGTGAAAGGGGGTCCACGGCTAGCCCGGTTTGAAGGTGGTAGGAGTAGGGTAGCACAGAGCGAGACTTGTCGCAAAAGTTTACGAGCCGAGCGAATCCTTAGAGTAATATAGAAGCAGTTTCGGCTTTGAAACCCCATAGCTGTAATTTTCCGTGGCTTACTGCCACTTTGATGTAACTAAAGCACCGGCGACCGCCCACAGTGAGATTAAGGTTCTGCATTCAGGGCCTAGATCCGTTGGTGCGCACCCACACCGGGCTAAGGCAGCCTAAACACGCGGCGCAAACGTGGCCAAAGCTGCCGGAATCCAGAATTTTGTACACAGCGCTACTGTAATCGTTCTCAGACGATATAAATTCTTGGCACGCAATGTAATATATGCTCCCCAAACACCCACGCCCAACGTTCTTCCTCGCGCACCCCTTGCCACGTGGAGGATAGCCGCGATAATAAAGGGTAATTGAATAATAAAAGTGGCTCGGCCACCGGTGTTTCGCGTCTACCCGACCCGGAAAAGAAATAAACGAGCCGCGCGGCTTTTTCGGCGGCCACCGTGCCAGTCGTTAGCGTTAATTGAACAATCGGCTACTACGCGAACCGACGCAGACCTTGCCGAACAACTGCAAACGAGCGGAGTCCAGCCCTTACGCCTTGATCGTTGGAATCACGAACGTGGGCCGAGTTCCGAGGATTCAGAAAACTGTTGCTGCAGTTCTCTTCTTTTTTTTTTTATTTAAGCTCTTCAGACCTTTAAATGGGCCCATTCCGCTTTACAATTTGGTGTTACAATGCTACAAAAAAGAAGAATGAGTAACGTTTTTTACCTATAACACGAAGAGATATGATTTAAATAGAGACTCTGCAGTCTTTGAAGAAAATATTTGCTTTGCTTAAGGATCGACCACATCCTTTCTCACCGAAATCCACCGTATCTCAGTCTCCCCTAAACACTTCTTCTCTCCATCAATTCCCGATCGCTTCTCCAATAAATCCACCAGTCCACACCTAGGATCACCTGCCTCGAGTTATTACTCGTGCTCTTCGATTACTCAGTCGTCGCTTACGAAAAATATTACCGGGCAGAGAGACTCGACAAAAAGTAGAAGGAAATCAGGGTCAAAACTACGGGGAACAACGACGGATGACGAAGGGCTCGGGGGTGGAGGTTGGCTCGTGTAAATTACGAGCGGACAATGGACGAGGAATACTTTTCTCGCGTGTGTAACGGGCCAGGGTGGTGGGAGGAGGGTGGGATTTCGAACGAATTTCTCCGATAATTGAAAACACAGCTGGGAACGAGGACGATTCTGAGGACGGGGGGTGTGGAAGGGGGGGAGGAGGGTGTAGTGGAAACTGTCGGAAACCGGCGAACCTGAAAGTTCACGGGTCATCGGGAGCGATCCGTTGTGTAACAGGGCGAAAGTTCAAAGTTCACTGTGCCGAGGAAGTTGTCGGACACGGTGCAGGATGTGCCTCGAATTTTAGAGTATCGTCGACTGCGGATACTTTCGCAAATGTGTCCGGACTCGGAATCTGGATCGTGTTTTACGATCCATATCAATACTCTCTCCGCTCTGTGACCGAGGGGGGTAGGTGGAACGGTGGTTCTAGAGGGGACGAGCGAAAAACGAGAGAGAAAGAGACAGCCTGTGGAACCGGAGAAGCGTACGTCCATCGAGGGGATTGAATAATAAAACTCCAGGAATATTTAGTTCCGTGACATTATCTCGCTTTTATCTTCGAATCGAGGAGGACCTTCGTCTTCCATCGGGACAGGGACTCGCCCGATAAATTTCACCGTGAACACCTATCCCCGGCTACAACCGGATACCATTAAATTTAAGAGGCTGCTGTAATGACTTCGGGGGTGGCTGCGATTCGGACACCCTCTTCTGGACCGTCGCGTCGCCGCGTAAAACATGATTCCACGAATATCTCCATGGTCGTGCTGTCGAATGAAATTTTTATAACGCGTCCGAGTTCCCTTGATCCAGGATAATTCTTTTGGGGAGGCAGAAGTCACATGTGCGTGTATTTTGGCGAAGCAAAAGTTCGATGAAAATGTACAACATTTCTTCCGTCTCTAATTTCGACATGTCAAAACTAACGCTCTGATGTTCTTAATCTGTTCGAACAATCTTTACAGTCTCGTTCGCTACAATTTTCGCGAGAAAAGCATAAAATCGGCAGTTAAAACGAGCGCTGCGTATAACGGTCGAAGTGCGAGTTATACTTGCAATAATTTCGCTGAACGATGCGGCATAGAGACGCCTGTTTGTCGAAGGAACGAGAACGGGAGAAAAATGAAACGAGCACGGGCTATCATTACACGCGGCAGTAGTTGCCCGTGCGAGGGAAATACGATTAAAGCGAGCGGAATTACTATAATTCGGATCGGAGATTGACAAACATCGTCGCAGCAATCCTCCGTGCACCGAATATCGTAATGTTACTTGTTACCGAAGGGGTCTCAAGGCTCGCGCGAGCCATACGATCGATACTATTTCCACAATTAGCCTCTCGTGAAACGTAATTTTCGCTATTACTCGGTTTGCGAATGGTTTCCGATCAATTTTACGATAAACGCGGGCAGATTGAAAGAAAACAACGCCGTATTAAGCGTTTTCTTGCAATTTGCGTAATCATCGGGTTGCGACTTATAAACTGTTCAGGGTTTAGGCGTGTAATGTTCCGGCGAGGAAACGGGTCACACGGTTTTAATATTGCAGAGAATTAACCTACTCGCTATATTGGCAGTTCGTGGAATTGTAAAGCGGACAGTGGAACCGCTTTGACGCGCCATGCTTGATCCACAATTGCTACAACGCGTACTGCATAATGTTCCCTGATAAAGTACTATAACAGACAGTTTCGTAAATTTTTTTCAGATTCTTTTCTTGCGAGAGATCATTGTGATGAACAATAAAAATCCGAATTTTTTCGACGTTTCTTTGAGGAGGAAAGCTACATTTGTTGGTTTTTCATTTTGTGCGAGCACAATTCGCAACAAAAAATCTGAAAAAATTATCGAAATTGCGCCTTAGGATGAAAAATATGTTACATTTTCAGACTGTTAGAACGAATCAGTTACCGGAAAATGCACGGAAAGGGTTATGATGAAAATGCACGGAGAGGGCTGAAATTTTGGTCAGCTTTCGAATGATTCGATAGTCATTGAAAAACCTCTAAGGGCAGTCTTGACCATCATAATCGACTAGGCTCGATGACGTGAAAGCTTCCGTGTCGCGACACAGCACAGTGCTCGAGGATGCAACCCCCGAGAGCAGCAATGCAGGGGGTTGAACGATAAGCCTAACCGGAACGATGGTAAATAATCGGTGACGAATGAGCCCGGGGACGATGATTCGTAACGATTTTCTGCGCCAACAGGAATGATCACGCGCGCTTCCGGTTATTACGATTCTGGGAACGAGAGGCGCATAAGCGGAACGTGCATAGGCGCGGTGTGTACATGCAGTTGTGTGCATCTCACTCGTAGGGGTTCTGTGCAGGTCGACTTGGTAGGGTATAAAAGCGGTTCGCTGAGTCGCCACCCTGTCTGGGTCATCGCGTGCTTTCTACACCCTATTTCTCTCTCTCTTTCCGTCTCACTCTCTATGCTCTTTCCACCCACCCCTCATCCCCGACCACCCCCTACTCCCGTTCTTTCTCCAGGCAGGTTATACGTCGCGACATGGAAATAATACGGCGCATTATTATCGTGTCGGATTAGATACCGTCGATTCGACACCTTGCCAAGAAAACATCACTACTTCCGCCAGACGGGAATCCTCCGACGTTTTATGGGATCCTTCCTCTCGAGATGCTAGCAAATAACTGCGTATTTTAGTGATCTATAGGATATTGGCTCTTATCTGCTGTACGATTGCGTTGCGCAGTATCTTTTTACCGTATTCAATGTTTCCTTTCCAAGGAAATTGAAAGTCTGAAGCGTTTCCAGCGGTGGAATCGAAAGGATACGAGACTCTCCCGACCGTTTTATACGTGCCGTTATCTTTCGCCGATTCACCTGTTGTTTCTAGCGCGACATACGCGCGGGAGTGTCGCGAAATTAAAGAAAATCAATAAAATTGATAAAAAAGAAACCCGTGCGGTACATAAATAAAATATTTGCATTGACCCCGGGGAAGCAGAAGTTAAATAAACATTCATTTCATCCCCTAATATTTTTGGATTTTTAAAATCACAATTTCTTCATAATTCCATGAAGATCCGCAGCCAACTAATCAATGTTTCCACACACGTACACACCTAGTTCTAAATCGCTCGACTGCGTTTTAATTTCTCCATTGCACCGTTCGCATACCAACGACGACGAAAGTGCATCCGAAAGAATGCATCGGCGCACGCCGCCTTGGAATCTCACGGTAATAAATAATCCGGCGGGAGTAACGAGGTAGGGAGTTAAGCAAAGAGGGCGAATCGGAACAGATTTCGCGAAATGACAGTATTTCGCCGGGAGTCCATAAGAAAATCGCAGTCACGACGCGCCGTTATTGTTTCCGCGGATGACGGTCTTCGTCGCGCGATGTATGCATTTATAGCAAACTTGAGTAGACAGAATTCGAAATTGTTGAAAAATTTTTTAAAATGTACATGTCAATATATGCTTTCTTGCAATCGTTGCAGATAATTTTTATTTTGCATATAGATCCGCAGTAGATCGCGACGGTCGCGTTCGCGAATTCTCTCTACACATCGAACGAAAGTGAGCAAAAGATTCCGCGTCGCCTCTTGTCGCGCATTATGCCATAGAACGGGTTATTACGAAAGTTTCGAAGCGCGATTCGCAGCGAGTTAGAAAGTCGTTTCCGTGAGAAGCAGCAACGATGCCACCAACGACACTTCCGAAGAAATTTACTGGCTAACAGGTATCAATGATTCAGTACATTATCGGTAATTCAATTGCTTTCCACTACTCGAACTATTTCGACTATAATTGCCGCGCCTCAGCTGACTATAGAGCTGTGCGACGTCTCGTTGATAGTACGCTATCTAGCTAGCATCAGCTGGTTTTCCGGTGGTATACCGGTGCAATATTTATGCTTTTTCGCCCTCATTCGTCCCACATTGACACTATACCTACCACCACCGGTCGAAATGATCGGTTCCAGATCTTTCATTTTACACATATTGAAATAATAAGAATTATTTGGTAAGAAATTATTGAAAAGAAGGTAGAATTATTTGCATTATTCGGAAGCATAAACTTGCGACATCTACATGCAGTGTGTCAAATTAATGCAATGGTAAAATAGCACTTTTCATTTCGGCCACAAAACCGAACCAGCTCGATAATCGGTGAACTTGGAAACGCATAGAGACACGAACAACGTTTGACCGTTAGCGTGGTCGATAATCGATCCGATCGGAAGAAAATTGTATGGTTACATTCGTAGGAGGATACCAGCGCGGCAATGTTCCAACGGAGAAGCTATAATTCCACGGTAACGAGAGAAGTGGTTGTTGTTTCTCGTATTACCGTGCGCGGCTCATCCCAGCCCGCGAAATCATATTCATCGCGCGATACTCTTGAAATTCAAATGAGCCGTTCCGCCGTGCATTCTGCGCCCGGGCGCCGATTACCGTAAATCAGCCGTCCGCCCCCCGAAAATTGCACCGGACCACTTTCGTATCTGGCGAAAGACGGCTCGTTCGTGTCGCATCAACCCCCATCAGGCCCCATAACTCGCTCCTAACGACAAACCGTGCTCCGGAACAAATAAATAAAAACGTCACGCCGAAAAAAATGTCTTTAATGGCGTATAACATTGTACTTCGTAATATATACGGACCTTGAATCCTTCCGGGGATAGAATGGAGGCTCGATTTGTATACAGGCTGCATCGCCTGAGATTTTCGTTTTAAACGTCTCCCTTGTTCGTAATCGTGTCGAGAAAATCTGTAAGAAAAGACTCCCCGAGGGCGTCGTTGTTTGTTTAAACAGGTAATTGGCTTCTTCATAGTTAAACGAGAGGTACATTCGCCGTGGTCCTTCGAGAAGCAGAAATAAATCGGTCAGTCATTTTTGGCAGATTTTTAAAAACTCAATATGTGTTGTATTCAAGATAAGAACTTTCTGCCGGTATCGCAAAATATTTAATTTTTCGCTGGATATGTTCAACAGGTTAAACATTAAAGTTTGTTTATTGTCCAAAATTAGAAATACAGTTTAGTAATTCACGGAGGGCAGTAACTTGCGAATGAGAGACGCGCCATTACTTAGCTGATTAAACCGAGTTCTGGGAAGCGCAGAAAGATGTTGGCGATAAAACTGTATGTTCCATTAGGAGAAAAACAATATAGAGAACCGTGAAATATCTGTAAGCGATGGTCTCGCGAGGAATTCGAATCGGCTGGCCCGGCCGGTGTGAAGGATAATTGAGTGTACTAGCTGATCCGTGCAACTGGTAGCTCGTAACTCTCGGCGTGCGTATCAATCTTCTTGGATGAAAAATTAATTTCTCGACGTACCGAAGAATAGTGACGCTGGTCGAATAACACCGTCGTTCAATCCTGATGAATTTTCTCTGTTCGATTTCCATCAACTCGAAACGAACTACGATGCAGAACGTTACCACACAAAATGTTTATTTTGCATAAAGATTCGCTATCTATCGATGAGAGTATTGCGTTGAAAAAGGGGGACAGAAACGGGTCGCTTAAGAGGAACACGTGCCAAGACTGTGCGCATCCGTCGATGTCAGTGGGTCGGGTTCGACGGGCAGAAATTCGCAGAAATTCGCAGAAAGTTTCGCGGTTGGACGGTCGGGGGTGGAAAGAACCTAGGGGCTAGAGCGAGACCGCACGGTTACGGACTTCCGTTGCGGATAACGCGTTGTGGTTCCTTCGAGAACTCGCCATAACGATTCACCCTATGGCCTGTTAATGGTCCAAGTTAGGTGAGTTTCCACCGTATCCAGCGTCGCGGCCTGCAGATACGAATCTTCGAAGTCGTCGAAGAACTCGAGAACGCGACAAGGAGAAAGAGCTGAAGGCGAACAGAGAAAGAGGACAGAAGAGAGAGAGAGAGAGAGAGAGAGAGAGAGGGGGGATGGTTTGGAAGGGAAAGCCTGCCGGTCGGAAAACCGACGATACGATTCTTCGGTTCCTTCCTGACCCACCCCTCGGTATCGTTCGCCAATTTTCTGGCCACGTCGTTGTCTCGATTAATTGGCCAGATAATTCCGGCCTGGGGAACGTACGCCGGGGCTCGTGAAAACGTTCGTACCGGACGCAATCGAAACCAGCTACCCCCTACTCCCCTCTCATCCCACGAACACAGACAGGATATGGAAATTACCGTGAAAAGTTTTTCGAATATTACCGCACCCGTACCGGGGTAGAGGCTTATGATTGTAATTGATTCGAAAAGTTCCCGGTCGCTCCGATGGCAATTCACCGGCGGAAGATGTATCAGGGGCTATCTGGGAATGGTACCGGCTCGATAAAAATCCGCGAGGGTGCTTAACTCCCCTTGGCTTCCTGGTGCCGCCCGCTAAAATTGAAATGTCCTCGCCGGAACTGCTAACGGGGCGGGGGATGATTATTGTTAGACCGGATCGGGAAAACATTTTTTTCAAATCCAAAGTTGTGCAGCTGTCTCTTGATCATGTTTAATCATGCTTTTTGGTTTCCCTTGCGCGCCGCCTGTAACAAAACATACTTCAATTTTGATCTTCTTCGAAATCTTTATATTTTCTCTTTTTCATATTTTAGAAAGAAAAGAAAATCGAAGTTGAAGTAGAGCGCGAGTGCGGTTTACAGGAATTTTTGCGGCGAACAATGGGGACTTAGGTGGTTAAGGGGCTGGAACGGGAATCAAAGCGTCCGAAAATGTCCGGGAAAGACGGGACCACGATTGAAATTTCAGACGGCGGATTTGTTTCGGACAGCCGCGCCACGCACAGGCTAATTCCGCGTCGGTTATATGAAAGTCAGCGGGAAACCACGAGCATCCGCATTCCCACAGGCGCGTAACGCATGGCAGAGATGTCACGCGGTCCAGTCCGCACGCATCTATGTACATATATGTATACTATATAATACATACACATATATCCATATGCACACGCACATATCCGAGGTTCACGATTCAGTGTGTCGTGTACACGCAGAGACATAATGGTCTCTCTCTCACCCTCTCCCCTAAACAGTACAACGCGTTGCGACGCCGGAAAAACCGACGCTTTTCCCAGCGTCACGACCTCCAGGCACGATGCCTATCGTAATTACCGGTAATGTCAGCTCGAAACGCTCGCAGATAAGGGATCGAACGGTCGCCATTTCACGCGCGGGTTTATATTGCCGGATAATTTGCCGGAACAACGCGAACCGACTCAATCCGCGCCGATTTGCGATCTTTCGTGCTGGTAATTGAACGAGAACGTCATCCAGAGATACGCCTGTTACGCTTTTTAAGCCGAAAACTGAAATTACTCTGAGATTTAGAGGATGGCTTTAGGAATTATTTGAAACAGAGATTAATTATTTTTTTTTATGGAGAGATGTTGCCGTTTCAAGTTTCGATCGCTAATGCTACGACATAGGACGTCCGTTAAATTGCATTAGTTTTTTCAGCCTTTCGAATTTATTTTCATGCCTTTTGCTAAACGTCGGAAAACGGTGGAGGTTATTGAAAGTCCGGGGTAGCAGATCGTAGTAGAAAGAGCTGTCCTCCAGTATTAATAACGGTGCTGTTGAATCGTTAATACCGCGATGCGAGAACGTCTCGTAATATCCTTGAAGATCCTCGACTGATACACAGGGAAGGGGGAAGGGTGGAAATTGGACGGTGGGGGGCTGGTATCGATGGTTCCGGGTAATGGGATCACGGATTCACTCATGTTTATTAAAATGGTGGAGCGTAGGCTCGATGCAAGGCCATTTCTTGTTCCGTTCCGTGGGATCAAGAATTTATGCTACCGGAGGGATCCGGAGGGCGCGGCGATTCGCTCGGCCGTAGAGGGTGTACGCGGGGGATGAAAGACATTTTTGCTCGGGAGCACGCGAAAACCGTGTGCAGTTAGTACCCGGGTAACGGGGAACAATGTGCATTAGGGTGGTTCGGCCATCACGTAGCAACGGTGTAACGTTCTACGGAACGAGCTTCGGTTCGTGGGACCTTGCCGGACACGACTCCCACGAGGATCGGCCCTCCAAAAGTGAAAACGCGCCGGATTGGATGGAGCCCGGGCTAGGATAAACCTAGAGTCCATGATAAACACCTAGCTAGGTCTACGTTGGATACATATTTGGTTTGCGGTAGATCCGAATTCGCGCGGTAGAATTATTGCGGACTGAATTTGCCGCTGGTTCTCGCTGGAGCCCAGCCGGACTGCATTTCGAACCTAACTTCGGTCTACAATGGTGTTATCTTCCCAATTAAACGGATGCAAGAACTTGGGCCTTGTTCTTCAGAACCCGGTGGTTATTCGTGGAAAGAACTTCCTTATTTTTCATTACTTTTCTGTGAACGCTTTGCCGACATGTTCGTGACACTTTCTACATAACTGCTTACATGGAACTTTTCCATAAATTTTCATTCAATAAAGTGGGGCTATTCTCATGCGAAATGAATATTTGCTAGTGAATGAAAATTTGCACACCTTTGTTCATCCTTGAAACACTAAATTTAAGCACGACACACAATGCGGGTCATATCTAACCTCTTAACTGCGAAATTTAGTTTGATGAATCCCCCACAGAGTACAGAATTAAAATCAAACAATGACGAGTATACACGTCAAACGGAGGGCAAAATGGTGCTATTATAAATGTTACGGAAAACGAAAAAGGATTACATTTTTATTTAATAAAAAGTTAACAATTCATTCTTGAAAAGGTTATTGTTACTGCACCGCAATCAAAATTTGAATTGACGTGTATAAACGTCGAACGCAGTTAACTGGATAATCGTGTGATTCTCCATTCGTGCAGAACCGATGCTGTCATCAAGTTGTCGGAGGTTCGGAGACTATTCGACGATTTTTTGAGGAAGCTCGAGCTCTTCGGGAGCGTTCGTTAAAATCCCAGTTCGCTGAGAACGCGTATTTGCTCGACGCCCGTTCCCGAAGGGTATGGTTGACGATACCTGTCCGCGAGTGTCCAATTACCCTCGCTAAACAAGCGAGGGGATGTCCGTTCCTGAAACAGTTGTTGACGGTGGTTCGTCAGAATCGATTAGGGTTGTGGGGTGGTAGCTAAGAAGCTGAGTCGTCGAAGGTGTTGGTATAGGTGTCGGCAGCTTGTCCTACATGTATTAGTTCGCTTGTGAACGCGAGAAAAATCGTTCTAGGTAAATTCTGTCTCGTAGGTGTAGGTGGACAGAAGAGAAAAGGAAGAAGGGTCGCTTGGAACACGTAATCCGGGCTAGCACGGTAATAGAGTGGAACTTACGCGGAGTTTAAGGGCGCCGGTAGCGACGAAGCAATGTTACGAAATGGGGCAGTTTTACAGGTAGTAAAATGTTGATTGGAATCCAGCCGATCGTTTCTCTCTTGGTTCCAACCCTTCCAACCCTCGTTCCGACCCGTTACAACCGTCCTACCCCATGCAGCACCCCCTACCCTTCCACCCGTAGCTGCACCCTGACGTTGGCCTCACTCCCAACCGTTGCATTGCTTTTCCAATGCATACCAACCGTGCATACGCGTGTTTCCGTAATATGTAATAAGCAACGGGGCCGAGTTTGCTTGCCGAGCAATATAATCGCGAATCACAACCCCCATACGCCACCCCAGCGATCCTGGAATTACTCAAAACAGTTCCTGTTCGCTGTACGCGACGGTTCTTGGGACTATGATTAACCAGTTAAATCCCGGGCAATTAAATACGACGATCTCCAGGGTTGATAGCGCGTTCACCGGGGATAGTAAAAAATGTCTTTATAGATTCTACAATTTGTTACTCCTCTTAGTTAATGCTGCCGACACTCTGTGTAATTGAAAAATGAACCGTTTTATCGAATTCAATTTTACTGCTAGAATATGCGAATTTTGAGGATTTTTATCGGCCACAAACGATTAGGAAAGTTCACGGTCTACTAATTATTGCGTTAGGACGACGAATCTGAGCCGAACGCAAGGAGACATCGATGATCATGGAATTCGCCCCCGCAAACCAAATAACTAGTAGATTATTGCACACGAAACATCTCAAGCATGCGTGCACATATCTATGTAATACGCAACGGGGTGGTTCGGTACCCAAGTAACGTAATCGAGAACTAACCCCCTATATCCACCCCCTTTGTACGATGCAGACGTCCAACCCTGCTGATTTCTGACTGCGACTCGATGTAATTTGCAGTATCACGATGCACAGTTCAACGACTATGGAAAATCACTGCCCTCGTCATCTGTCTCTCCTCTCTCTATTTTAGATTTTCTAAAAAATTTCTTTAACACAACCACCATCGGAAAAATTCTAACATTGCCCTACCTGCAACTTCGTCGAAGTTTTTGCAATTCTTTGTCCAGACCCTTACGTCCGCACCCCTAGAAGCCGAATGCAATTAAATCGGGGGATGCAACCGCGTTCGGAAATTTCGTTCCTCCATCTTCCACATCTTTTTTGCTTTTTATTTTGGATTTATGCCTGTGGGGTGGTTCGCGCGATGGTCTATGACGTGCATTAAGAGTTCGTGGGGGTCGGCCGAGCAAGGGAGTATAGAAAAGGGACACGTGGGCTCGCAGCCATTTTCTTTTAGTTGCGTCGACCGCCTATCCACTTGGAGATTAATAAAAATGTTATGGCGGAGGTTTGAATATGAAATGTGAATAATGGGATGAGGCTGTTCGGAGCCGGTGTTCTGCTCCCCTTATTTATCATGATTGAATTGTACCGACGTTCCTAGCGAATTCTTTTCGCTTGTCCCTAACAGCAATGTGCATCGACATTTTGTGGAAAGATTAGACAAATTTTAGAATACTATAATAATCAATTTTTATTTTATTCCCGCTTCCCATAAGAAATGCAGAACATTTTTATTTTGACTTTATTACAGAATTGGATGGACTCCCGTTGAATCTGATTCGTGACGTCGTGCACCACGTGCTCGAAAAACTGACGTCGTCATCGTTTAGCCCATTACTCCCGGGGGCACCGTTGAATTCTATTACGAGATTTGTGAAGTAGTTGCCTTGTGATCGGAACAATGAAAAATTTGAATTGTCGCTGCGTCATGTTACGGGGCACCGTTGCATTGTAGCGTCGCACGATAGACAACGGCTCTCTCCCCGTCATCCCAATCTGCATTTTATTTCAATAACCTCCGGGTGCTAGAGACAAGACATCCGGTTCGAGATCGATAGCACTCGCTAACATGTGTAATCATTCATGGAATGGATAGAGCAAAGAACGTCAATACACGGCGCAAAGGAATATTCAACTTTATTATATTCGTTCCGTTTCCAAAAAATGCGTGTTTACAAGCGGGGAAAAGGAGAAACCGTGACCGGTACCTCGGAGGATGTATTCCAGCAGCCTTTATCGAGCGTTCTGGTGGAATCTTGAAACTCCGGCCATCGATCACTCTTGCTCTCAGCTGTTTCCTTCGGATTTCCCCGTCTCCCTCTTCTTCTCTCTTTCCCTTTCGCGGGCGGCCGAACCGCGAGATTAAACGTAACTTTATAAACTGATTCCGTGCAGCTGCTGAACGCGATACCGTTGAATCACCGCGGAATTTTCTTTGGGGAGAAATCACCGGTAACGCGGCACTCGATCGAATTTATGGGATGCGATTTGCCGGCTGCGAATTATCTATAGGGGAACGCGAGAAACGTTCGTTTTGATAACCGATACGCAGTTCCTACAGATTTTAGAAAAAATTTCCTGCTGCAGATCTGAGTTAGGCGATTTTGTCTGCAAAATTTCGCGGTATCGATTAAGCACAGTATCAAGTGGGTGGTGTAAATAATACTACAGAGAGAGAAAAACCTTTACAAAACCAACCCCGCCCGGGAGTGTCCGAGTTGCTCGAATCAGCCCGCAGGCGTCTATCACTTTCGGTTCGCGATAGACAATTTTCCCGGGTGCAAATACCGTCGGCCAAACTATCGAGCTGATACAACTGTGTTATTCTCACTTAAATACAATCGGCGCTTCCGGTAACCAATTTTTAGAATGAAAGTAATGCCATCTGTACACGGTAAACGAAATTACTTTCCGAAAGATCTAATAAAAATTAATAATAAATTTAATCGCTTCAAGCCTGTTCTGTGTTTTGAGAAAGAAAAGAGCGTGGCCGGTTTATCTAAATATTCTACAGGAGCCCCCCCTCCCTCTGTCCGATGACGTGGATCCCGGATCGACTGGATCGCCGTCGCTCGTGCGGTATATTTCCCGGAAGCGTTAAATCATGTTCGAAGAGCGGGACAGGATTCGCTATCTGCGTTCACTCGGTCGAAATCACAAGGGCGCCGGTGTTCCCATATAAAGTCACACGCACGGCCCGTCGGCGAAGCTTGTAATTTGCATAATACGCGGGGCAGCGCGCACACAGTGGCGTAGACGTTCAACCAAGCGAAGCCGGTTTCCTTGAAAAAATCACTGCACCGAAATTCGCGACAATGTTTCGATGTTCACGGATCCCGGGCCGGTCGAGTGTTTCCGGTTACGTCCGGACGAAACCGAATATTACCCGTGTTCGGGGCCATTCATTATTTTCTCTTGTCGCTTTTATTTCTCCGTCTCTCTTCCGTAACCTCGATACTCCCGAAAACATGAGGGAGAGAGGAAGAGGAATAGAGAAAGAGAGAAAAGCAACGAATTACGCTCGGTCGCCGCTTGATTTATACCCGTCGCCAGGGAATTGAGATTAACGAGTCGTTTCGTAATTTTGCACCTTTGTTCCCCTCCGTTGGCAGTCAGTCGATTCGGATCCCGTGTTTGTCGCGGGACACAGCTCGATGGAAAGTGTCTTGCCCTTTTTTAAAGAGTGAAATTGCGGGCCCGGTCGGGACTCTCGCAGTTTCACACGCTCCGAATTGCTGCGATGCCGCAACGACGAACGCTCGAAATGAGATATGAGAGAAAAAAAAAATAAACCGGAGGAATTCAAGCGGCCAGGTCCTGTTATATTCTTGTTCCTCGAGCCGGGGCCGCATTCCGGCCACCAACAAAAAGAACGATAAGATAAAGAAGACGCGAGGTTCGTTCAACGTGCCGGACCTCTGTCACCTGGAAATTGTCGCGCTTTTTCTTTACGCGATCCCTCTCCGCCTTTCGCCGTAAATATCGCTTTCAATGCATTCGGCACAGTAAACTATCAACATTATATTAGATCCTCATGTTGATCTTCTTTAGGGTCGCCGAGGCTTTTCATTAAGGGAGTGGATCGTAACTCCTTGCGCAACGTTCTACTAGACACAATTAAATTCAATTGAATTGAAACGCTCTTGAAACCACTGCGGTGGATTTGTCTTTTCTGTAATATATTGTATAAATTGTTATAAATATGTTCAGTATAAAAATCGGTGTTTCAGCGGCGTCGCATAAGAAGATTAACAGGTACCTGTAAAAATATGTTTATCGGAATGAAACACGATCGACCAAGAAAACCGTGAAGTTGCATAAACATCTGCGGCAGACTGTTTACTACTCGTTCCCCGGAGGAAAGTAGACAAAAACGAAAAAATTGAAGAGTTAATCTGTAGACCGGATCGGGACAATGTAACCCCGTTTGAAGAGGAGCCAACTACCAACCAAGTGGTTCCTCGAAACAATGTTGAGAGAATGATAGGAGAGAATATTGTGGCTATTGCGGCGGACATTATGCTGACAACGGTGAATAATTGTTCTGGCGGTGTATCTTGTTTTGTCAACGAGTCTACTGGGATGTTCTTTTTATTTTGGCTAGGGTTTCTATCTTACGTAGACTATAGACGAGGGACATGAGTAGATAGGACATTTATCCATTTTTCTTCTTGTCACGTAACTCTGGTGTCTTGGAGCATAATTACTTCTTAGCAAAGAATCAACGAGCCCGGCTCTAAACTCTCGGCTAACAGCTAGGAGCTGGGAAAAACAAATAGGAGAGCCTGGGTGGCAAGAGAGCCCGGGTCTGTCGGCTCCCGTTCGCATCTGCTTTGCATCCGAAAGCTCGACTCGTCCCGGCAATAAGGCACGCGGTATAATTAACCACAAAACGCGCCGAGTCCGTAGGCGAGCGTATAACTGCTTGATTATAACCTTATCCGAGGTTCGCGGCCGTCGCGGCGATCACGTACAACTACGTGAGCAATTTTTGCCGGCTAAATACGCGCGGACTCTACTCGCGTTCTCTTAACTCGCCGGATCGGCACCGGACGATAAAAAGTTTCCACATGGACGCAGCTCAGCTCCGGGCTTCCGCTCCCAAAAAATAGTCCGGGTTAATTGCGGGCTGGACCGACTCTTCTCTCCGCTAAAACGTTCCTTGAAAAACAATGCTCTCTCCGTAATGAAGATAAGCATTCCACGTCATGCAAAAATGAAAAACTTGCTACTGTACTTTGAAGTACGAACGAAGATATTCGAATTTTTTCTCTGAAGACTTTCATTAAATGATGAAAGAGTTGATTCATAGAAAATCGAGCGCCAGTGGAAAGTTATATGACGGCAAAGTTTCGTCGATGATCCAACTGGCACCTTGAAAAGATCGACGCATGCACGGTGACGCGCGAGCACGAGCAACGCGGAACGCGACCGAGCGACGATCGGATCGTAAAACTCAGTGTCGCGGTAATAACTATGGTAATAACTATGGTAATAACTGGGCGCAATAACACATAGTCGTCCCGGGGCGAGTTTGAACATGACGTGCCGAACAAAACGGAGGAAGGAAACACAGAAGCAGAAGGGGATAGGTGGTCTCGCTTCTCTCCTGTTCCTTTTTGCCCTCTGGCACCGAAATCAGGATTCAGCAGTGTAAAGGCAGACAATATTTACAGAACAATTTATTTAGGTTACGGCCCAGCAGTGTGTCACTAAACTCGACTGAATTGACTGAAATTCGTTCTAACCAGGAAGATACAATTAAAAACGCAATGGGAGGTATAATGACGGCGGAAGCAGAAGTAAGCGCAGTGAAAAAGCGTCGCAGGCGACAAATGAGTCCGTTCGAAGGAGTACTGGAAAATTATTTACTTCTCGGCCGAGTGTTCCTCCATTAACGGCGCGGCGTCGTCGTCGCGAGGACCGTTAAAGTCCGGAATAAACTTCTCTCGAGCGTGTTCAAAGCACGAGTCGGGCCGAGGAATAGCCCGGCAGGTGAGGCACAAAGTCACGAATGTGTCTCTGCCACGATAATCATTCGTTACTCGATGCTCGGGGTTCTCTCTCGCGGTTTTCGTCGAGCTCTGCACCCTTCTTCCGCTACGTCGATGGGCCAACACCTTCACATAACGCACACGCACGTTCCGGAAATTCGGAAGTTTCATTCGCGCACACATCTGATATAAATTAAAATGAAATTTATTTCAGAATTTCTCGTTTTCTTCTTAATCTGATAATTCATTCTTTCGCTACACTGTGTCGTTATTAGACTGCGGATTTTATGCAATTTTCAGGACATGAAATACGAAATGTAGTATGTGTCTCCTTGGATGCAACCGCTGCAGAGTTGGTTATTCAACGTTCTTTTACCCTTTGCCTTTCGGAAGGGCTGTAATAACCCTGGAGTAATGTAAGATGTAAAAGAAATAGGAATGCAATGTGTAATTACAGAAATTTTGTAGTGGATGACCGTTGTCATTTGCACAACCACTTGTGCTTCAAATTTGGGCGGTCACGTTGAGGAGTTAATTAATGAACGTTCTTTTGCCTTCGCTTTTCTAAAGGTCTTTAATAAACTAGACTAACAAGTTCCAGAAGAAATACGAATGTAAGGTGTAATTGAATGACGAGTTAAATTTACCCAATGATCATTGCAATGTTTAATCATTACTAGACTGCAGGTTTGATGCATTTATGACAAAAATGGGTACGTACAATTTAAAACAATGGACATATTAAGAAGTATTAAGACCAACAGTGTATTAGTTTCACCTTAATAAGATCATTAGGAGAAGAAAGAAATTTTTATTTGGCTCCTGTGTCTTGCAGTCGATACAAACATTTTTTATTTTGCATAAAGATCCGCAGTGTAATCATTACACATTCACAATTTCAAAAATCCAAGGAACACGAAAAAGATTCATTTCTCCCGATCTTCCAAAAAAAAAAAAAAGGATTCGCAAGTTCGAACCACGTGTGTAGCAGTGATTCAACCATTCGGCAGCTCAGCAGCACTCCATCGCCACGTGTTTCCGTATCCGTACGTTGCCGTATCGTTAATCGTACGGCGCGCTACTCGCGTCGTCGACGTCGACCTGGTTTCCCGGTACGAATCAATCCAGCATATCGTTGTCACCGTCGATCGCGTACAATCTTACCGAGAGTAACTTGTATCTCTCCCCGCAACACCACACAGCTGCCTCCCTCTCTTTCTAAAAAGCCCGCGTGAAAAGAGAAAAAGTGAAAGAAAGCCATCTGAAAAAGGAGAAAAAAATGCTGTAAAGAAAAAGGGCGTCGTGGGAGCCACCCCCTCCCTTATCAAGGGTGGAAAAATCGAAGTAGACCGAGCCCCTCCAGAGAGTTTCCGTCGCGTCCGGAAGTGACTCGGTGATACAGAATATTAATGAAACCCGCGACGCACACGCGGCTCTCCTCTCCTCTCTCGCATCTCCCGGTTGAATCGGGGCCGAGAGAGCTCGGTTAGGCGACCTGCTTGCACGCAGCTGAGAGCAAAGCGGAGCAGAGCGGAGCAGTGCGGTGCGGGTACAAATACGTACGAGCTAGCGTACGTACGTACGACCGTAGGAGGTGAAAAAGAAAAAGCGTGGGTGGTAGAAGGTTGCAGGGGGTGGGAAGCAAGAGAGAGAGAGAGAGAGAGAGAAAAAGACAGAATGCGCAATAGAGAGAAGAGAAAGAGAAAGAGAGTGCACAGACACGCGCGCGCGCTAGCGACGGCCATTACTCTCGGATCGGAGAAGCCGTCTGGCGTCGTCTAGCGGGCCGCTCGAGGCATTAACAAAGTAGGGCTCTGGCGTAAAAAGGGTGGGAAGATAAAACAGGTGAAACGCTAAAAAATGGGTCAGCGTCCCCTTCTCCCTCCTCCTTTCTCACCGCTGCTCTCTTCTAGAACCATCTCTCCTCTTCTCTACACCCTCAGTGTTCCCCTCTCACCCTCTCTCTCTCTCTCTCTCTGTCTCTCTCTCTCCCTCTCTCTCTCCCTCTCGACGTCGACTTACTCGCCACCCACGCGCGCACGCTGGATCAGCTCGAACACCCTCTCGCAAAACGCTCGAACATACGTCCGTTTGTACTTGACGCGTTTATGTGTGTTTGTGCGCGCCTAACGGGGGGGATTGCGTACCGTGGGGGTGGAAACGAGGGGAGGGTGCACGGGGGTGGTTAGAGTACTCGACTCTCTCTCGCGGAGAAAGAGGAACGTCGGACCAGCCGCGCAGGAGCGCGAGAGAGTGAGTGGGAAAGAGATAGAGAGAGAGAGACAGAGAGCAAGCCGGCGGAGAAAAGCGGCCGATGGGAGGGAGAAAGTGGGAAAGAGAGAAAGAAAACACGAGTGAAGGAGAGAGGGAGGTTGAGAGAGAGAGAGAGAGAGAGAGAGAGAGGGAGAGAGAGAGAGGGAGAGAGAAGAGTAGGTTGGAAGGGGTGAGTTTGGAGTTGAGTTGTCGGCGAATGAGGGCACTGAGGCTGGCGGCAGAGGGTGAGGCCAGACAGAGGCTATTGATCCACCAGGATCCACCTACCAACCCACGTTAGTGGGATAGGCTCGGTCTGAATCGTCGACCCACACACACTGAACACGCACACGCGTACAAACCAGCGACGCGCCGCGGAAAACGCTGCTGAACCACCCTTTGCGCAAAAAGTGTCCTGCGACCAGGTAATTCTTGCCGCCCCTGCAAAAATCATCCTCCTCGTTTCGACTTGCTGTCACTTGCTCTTGGTTTTCAGAAACTTCTGAATGTTTTTTTTAACGTTTTCGGTCGGTTTGCTCGAGATACAACCGAGATACATTCGCATGCTAAATAATATTGTACATTACAGAACAACAATGGCGTGAATAACAACCATTACGAGCGAATTACATGACGATGGAGAGATTGCTTTGACTGTGATCTTCTGATCTGTCGGCGAATAAATAACGGTATTTAATAATCCGCTGCGAAAGTAAATTTACATCCTCGGTAAATATTAATAAAGAGCGTGGCAAAGAATCTAAATAACATAAAATATTGTACGAGCATCAAAAACGACATTACTCATGACTGAACATTAAACAGACTTAATTACTCTCACCGTCTGCTATAATAAAACTCGCGCTGTGCTATCAACGAACACAATATCTCGGATTGTTTCTAAGAGGACATTCAACGAAAACAATAAAGATTCCGATCGAGTTGAACACCCCTTATAAATTCTCTGACGCGCAATAAAATCCGCGATACAGTAAACCATAAACATCGGCCGCCCTGTTCGTTACAAATTAGTATCGAGAGTTACGAATTAGCATAAGCGTCTGGAGTGAAGCGATCAACCCCCGAAAGGCGCGCCGGCGCCAATTTTATCGCCGATAAAAGTGTCCCAGAGCACACAAGCCGCGCGAAACATCGCATCTTCATCGAGAGCATCAGGTATCCCAATATTTACGGGCAAGCGTTCGACCAATGTTGTCGTAAAACGAAGACGAACGGCCACGAATTGAACCAGCAACAAACAGATCGCTCGAAAACAAGAAAACCCCACAAAATATCGAAAAATCAAGAACAAGTACGAAGAGAAATGACGATTAAAAGCGGTATGCTCGAGATTTTATGGATCATTCGACGGGTCGGTTGATTGCTAGAAGAACGGCATATTCGACTCAGTCTTCGGCCCCTCTCGCGATGGTGTAGATTTGCCGCTGTCTGTCACCCTGACTAATTTACAGCTGCGCCATTTCTCGAGTCGGCTCTCGACTGTGGCGAAACTGGAGTCGATGACCCCGATCGGGCCGAGGAACGCGATTTTCACATCGATGGCTGCATGTGAGAGAGCCCAGAGATGCAGATAGGGGCCGGGGCACGAGAGGGCCTGTCAAAATGTTTCGAGCAACTTTTATGACTCCCTCTCTCCCCCTCTCACTCCTTCTCTCTCTCTCTCTCTCTCTCTCTCTCTCTCTCTCATGCTCGTGCACCCGCTGTCCCCATGCTTAGGAACACGCCGATATGCAAATCGCCGGGCTCCACCCACGCTTCATTTTTTATTTTACCACGGCCCTGCTCGCCTGACTACGCGTAGATGCAATCTGACTTTACGACACGAGCGAATTTATTTTCCCGTATCGAGGCCTAACTTTCTGCCAGTGGCTGAACGAGGGCTCTGCGTTCCGGATTGCGTAACCTTTCATCTAAGAATGGGTCAAGGCCAGCCCCGGATGGCTGCAATTAATGACGCCCGTTTAATTTTACGAACCTTGACGCGCTCCGGCATGTCCCCGACACCGCAGCGCTGCGGAAAACCCATTTTCCGGACGAGATTCCGTCTGTGTGTTTTTTCAGAATTTCGAATAGTCAATATAGAAAAATTTAGCGTGCACCATTTTCGAAGGGTGTTTACCACCATTTTAATCCTTGGCTAATTTCTTCCGACCTAGAGTATTTTCAGTCCCTATGGCTTTTCAAATTTGATGGATATGAAATTGGTATGATACCTCATATATTTAATAATGTAAACAATATTGTGAATAATGATACAGCAATTTTTAGTGGCGCCTCCGAGTCAGCATTCGAGCGCTAAAGACCCGCTCCAAGGATGAGAGATTCAGAATACTTAAATGGACATTTATGGTTGTAAAGAAACTAGTTGGTTAGCTGCCGCGCGAATTCTGCCTCTTATATTTCCATTAGGCAGGAACGAGGAGCCGGGTGGTGCTCGGCCCAAGAAACCGTGTTTACAAACATTGTTTCGAAAGTATACAAGGCCGGTTTGAGAAACTTGCAATGAAATTCCCAATAGAACCCATCTTTGCTACCACGAGACTCTAGACCCTCGCCTCGGTTCGTGTATTTGTAGCTAGGTTTCACGAAACAGTTACATTAATATTTCTTGGTATTAAATTGGATGAAAGTTGACATTTCATTACGGGAAGAAGCTTGTCGGCAAGTCTATTGTAATTGTACGAACCGTCGCTACGGATATTAATGTATACATTACACATATATATATATATATATATATATATACAAACAATCTGATTAAAGACAAAGGTTTGCTCTCGGATGAAATTTACTCGGTGCACGGAGGGGTTGAAACAAATTTCAACAATCGTGTGCAGCAGATGGCTAAAATATACGTACACTATTATGCTCAACTAACTCCTCTTGAATCTCGCATTTCAATAACAATGTAGCACATGTTACGATGGAGATATTCAATTCTACGGATTAATTAAAGATGCAGTTTCTAATTTATGTTTGTCCGATGATTTGCGTGCGAACGTCCTGTTGAAATTTAATGAACCTTCGTACGAAGTAGAGGTTCCATATTTTAGATTCGTGCAAATTAATCGAATCTGATTTAATATAAGATAATTAGAGGAGACTGGGTAATTCGACGATTCTCTATAAGGCTTAACACAAGCTAACCTAACTAACTAACCCGTACATAACACAATCCGACTAACGCGAACCAAGTAGCCCAGACAAAACGCAGCTAATGTAAACAAGCTAATCCGAGCGTAACCTAACATAATAAACGCAATTTAATAAGCATGCTGTAACCCAGAGTGCACCACAGTCTAACTTAATTAACGTGCATTGACCCTGACCGTTGCAATTGCGAAAGAACCACTCAGGCAGCTCACTGTTGTTTCATTCTCTTCGCATATATGTATTATATTCTTTTATACATCAGAGAGAGAGAGAGAGATGGGGCTAGTGAATAGTCCATCGCCATAATCTTTCAGAATTGCCGAAGTAGTCGCCACCGTTGTGATCCGGGGGTGTACAAAGGGGTGAGCAGGGAGTGGTCGCCAGTTTTTCTGCGGGGGTGGGTGGTTTAGACGGAAGCACTTAAGGTGTTCAAATGAAATTTGCATGACGAACGCGGCCCGGAGTTTTACTCTCGGTGCTTCAACTAAAAAATAACAGCCGCCGGCCGTTTAGCCGTGTGCGCACACATATTTTTCTCTTCCGCAGCCGGTAACGAGCACCCTGCGGGATACGGGCCCGCTGGCTGCGGTATATGTATCGCCTAAAGAGCGGGTGTTTTGCATAAATAACTGTCCCGGGAGCCGATTCAATTTTCTCTAGGCGTTCCTAACGGGTCAGGTGGCCCTTAAAACGGCTGTCTAGCCGCCCACGGAAACTCTACTTTCCCCCGGAAAATTGTTCTCCTCGCCACCCTCTGCAACCCCCCCGCCCAACAACCTATTCCTGCTTGGCCCGTCCACTTATTTTTCATTTTTTCCACTCCCTCTCCCTCTGTCTTCTTCTTCATCTTCTTCCGTTTGTTCTTCTTCTTCTTTGTGATTGCCGTCCGCCAATCAAATCCGATTGGCTGTCGCGTCGGGGCAAAAATACACTGGGTGACTTGACAATTTTTTTGTTAACAGGAAAAGGTAATGTAAATCTTGAAATGTTTTGTTTACACTGTTTTACATTACATCTACTCATTTTTTATTGTTCATTCCTTTGTTAATGATCAAAAATGGAGTATTTGTAACAAAACGTAGAACGAAATCGGTCGGAGGATCATGAAGAAAGCGAGGAAGTTGGAGAAACGAGGGCTATGACGAAGGCTGATTTATACAGGTTTCATTTGATTAAAGAGAGGGTTCTAACCCTCTGGATATTCTATGGGGTAGGTCGGGCACACGAAGTGTTAAAGCGATTGTAGCTGGAAGAAAGTATTGCATGTAATCCCGTGTTACTGGCAGACTACAGATTTCAATGCAATTACAGCTGACAAAGATTACGGCTCATCAAATTTCATCCCCCCTTTGCCGTATTCCGAAACCTGGTAATTCGATCAACACAGGAAAACGTAGTGTACATTCTAGCTTAGAACATTGGTGATTTCAAAATATATTACGCACTCAGAGCTATTTTAACTCGAGGTATATAATACCTGATACATAATAATATTTCTAATACCATCTATACAAATAATAATAAATAATATTTCGAATACCTGGCACAGCAACATTTTGCGGTGACTCTGATTCACCGCTCGAGCGCTAAGGTTTAAGATTTCGTATGGTCGCGGTCTCCGATTAAAACAATAGCAATTACTTCTAACACGAGCGGTGTTTACACTGTACATCGGCATCAATTTCGGCTCGGTCCACCGAATAATATTTACTCCGGATCATCGGACCATTTCGGTTTAAGCACACCGCACACAATTTATCCGGGACGGCTGTTCATTTCGTTCGATCGGTATCTACGCGGTCGCAGCGACAACATTTCGCAATTCAATATCTCCCCGATACTCGAAATCCCGCGCCTTCAAAGGTTGCCGAGCACCCTCCAACCCCCTAGCAACAAACCCCCGTTCAATTCTCTCTGTCTCCCAGCGTAGCGGGCGCGAGGTTATCAATTTCGAAAACAAAGGCAAAAATACTGCGATTCCAATCGCTTTACCGGAGGCGTCAAGTGGCGTGAAAAGTGGCAAATTTCGGGATCGAATCCGATCGATTCGTCCACGCGATTTTCTGATAAACGATCTAGTCGAAATTGAATCCTTTAATGAATATTAATGAAATCGATGTGCGTGTCCGTGAACTCTTTTTTCGTTTGCCCGGCGCTCCTCTTGGAGATTGTGCGTCACGATCATTTGTATCACGATCGACGCGTGTGCACGCTTAATAAGATGATCGCGGCGAGAGCTTCCTTTCTGTCATCTTGCTTCTTTCCGTCAGCTTTAATCGGATCGGTAATACTCGATATACAGTCGGTCGCAAAAGTCTGCTCGAAGTTCTCAAGAGCAAACCCTTTGTGGATAAGAATTTTTTCAATGTAAATCTTTGTATAGGACGTATACAAATTAGTTCAACAATCAGTTGCGCAGCAAGGGGAGAGGAAGGGGTTTCTTATTAGAATTCATCACGACTTTTTACGTCAGTGCCTATAAATTTCACTCCGTCGCGCCGCACCGTGGCAAGACACTATTATTCGAGGCTTTGAGTATTTCCACAACCCCTCTGGTCCCTTTCCGTTGTCGCACCCCTGAACCCGAAGCAGTTCAATAAAATGTTTTACAACTATGACGTGCCGCGCTCGAGAGGACCGCGGGGGCGGAAAATTAAATTCGAGAAAACGAGCGAATAGAGGATACGAGCCAATGGCGCGCGGCTCGACTACGGCAGACCTGTGTTCGATTTTCCTTCGGCCATGTACCAGGTGAAATATTTACCGTACCGTTGTTGCATTAGGGTAATCGTGTTAGGCGCGTGACCATTAATGAGCCACGCGATCTCGTTATTTCCGGACCCGTTTACACGCTCCACGGGTTCACTCTTAAATCGATCTTCGGAACGGAGAAACGCTCTGGCACGGTGCTGCAGTTTCAACGCGATTACAATAATGTTTGGCGACACGGTAATGTTCTTCAATTCGAATCCTCACAGTTTTACATTTAATCTATTCTATCTGGTTAGTAAATTATGCAGAGAACATCAAAAACGTTTCCTCCGGAAGCCTGTTTCAATAGAATTTCCATTTTAATCAAATTAAGAAAATCATGCAGAATGGAAATATTTCAGGCCGGGAGAAAATTTGGTTTTCAAAGGGTTAACTCATCAAAATTTGAATTAGAAAACATCATTGTGTCAATTTGATTACCGGGGCTGTGTAGTAGGTGCACGACTCGTGCAGGATTTCTGGCTGAACGGGGCCCGCGGAAACGAATATAAACGATAGGAATCCGACCTTTCATTTACGTGATTGGCGAATTGATGAACATCGGTGGCCAAACAGAGCGGCTCTTTCTTTCTGAAAGCGGGCCGTTTAATGTAACCGATGCGCGCGGGAGTATCGTGCGTCGCGTCGCGTCGAGTCGCATCGGTACAAATAAACATTATTGACGGACACGATTAAAATCCTTGACACAATCGATCGCGACCCCCGCGGATTATGCGCTAAACGGACAACGGCCACCGCCGCTTACTAATTTGCCTATTAAACCGTGTCCGCGGCGAGAGCTGTGTTTTACTACGCCCTTTGATAATATGACACCGCGCGACTAGTGTAAATTTTCGAAGGGCCGCGCGCCGCGCCGCCATTAGTAAACCCTCGTACTCGTAAATTTATAACGCGTGTAAATGCGGATCGAAATAATGGTATCGCGTGGCTCATTAATAGCGCCCGCGATTCCGCTAATGTACGCCTTCGAGACATTACCGGCGATTATTCGATTTAGGGTCGCTTTCGGTAACCTTGACCTTTTTCCGCTTGATCGCTCGGCGTGGGTCGAACCTTGAACTTTGATTTTGACGCTCGATGAATTGCTACCACTGCCCTTCCTATTTCAATCATTGTTTATTAGGTCCAGTGGCTTTTTCGATTAAAATAGTTCAAGGTTCGGGTCGCGTGTCGAGCAGTGACTTTCGGCCCGAATTGAATTATTACACTTTTACTGACACATTTGCAAAGAAAATTTCTTGTGCTAACTGTATATTTATATTTTCGCATTACTTACTCGTTCTGCGGTGAAAGCCGCGTTAATTAAAACCCCGTATTCCTTATTTCCCGCGGAGAGAGCCTATCGACGTCGATCTCCGTCTTCTCGAAGCGGCGCGCTCGTCGCCCCTCCATTACGGCCGACAGCTCGCATAAATCCTTTATTCATAAATCACCTGGCTTTTGATACTTTCCGCGCCGTCATCCGTGCAACATATATCTCGGCGGTCTCCCGCGAAACAGTTCTTAGCAGCGACAACCCTTCAACGATTGTGGCGGGTTGAAGGGGTTGCAGAGGGGTTTGCGGGGGATGGGGATTTGGTTTGGTATCCGAAGAAATTCGAAGAGGCCTTCTCCTCGGCGTGGCGTTCTCGTCCGAGTTTCAAGGAGGCTGTGAGAGATAAATAAATTGCGGTCTTCTCTTTTTCTCTTGGTGGGAAAAGGACAGAAGGGACGAGAACGCGAAAGGGGTGGAAGAAAGAGAGAGAGAGACGGAGCGAATTGTGATGTAGACAAAGGAAATGAGATCCGCGGAAAGACGCAGATGGAACGTTATAAATTTATTTATGCAATACAACTTGGCCCATTCGAATTACAATAGCGCGAAATTTAATTGGATCGTTTAGAGGCGACGGTGCCGCTATCGGAATAAACGCCCCGCACCCACCACCTTGGCCTAACCCTGCCCCCCTTTAGTTCTCGTTCGCCCTTGTCATCGGGAAACAAAAGAGATTCCATCAACTTTCCTCGAGCGTGCGGTTCCTCTCTCTCTTCTTCGTCTCTTAAATTCGCTACCCCAGAAGGACACTCGTGCACCCTTTACTCTCTCTCATCGAGAGACGAGATCTCGTGCCGCAATCGTAGCGATTTTATCATTTCGCGTACCGACGATAAAACAATTGGAATCGAGTGTACACTCTGCTCGAGGAGGGCCGCCGCAGCTAGCGACGTTTTCCCTCCTTTCAACCCCCTCTATCACTCTCTCTCCCCCTCTCTCTCTCTCTCTCTCTCTCTCTCTGTGTGTGTCTTCCTCCGCAACCCCCTCTCAACTCCCACCACCGTGTTCCTTCAGCCTTTGACGGCGAGAGGATCCGCTTTTATCGGTTTACAGTGTGTCGCGTAAGGACAAATTAATTGTCCCCGTCGAGTGTACGTCGCAATTAACTCGTTCCTCGCTACCGACAATCTTCGAACGTGGTGGATCACTGTTTAATGGCGCACGTGGATCGCTTCCTCGAAATTTTTCGATAAAATGTCACCCATTTACTATTTGCACATACATAAAATATTACAATATTTAACCCTGCTGTCCTTCTCACTTACACTGCACTTTCCCTGCGGTATCCCTTTGGGTCACAGTGACCCGATGAATAAAAGTGTGACACTTTATACACATCATCGGGTATATATGTATAATGATGAAACAATATTTAAAAGCATACTACATATTTATAATAACGTAAACTACATCATCTCGAATAATATTGAACGTATATTTTTATAAATCGGTTCAAATGTCTTTAGGGTACCTAATTAAATGTCCATCCGATCGATTCGAATGGATCCTCGTTCGCGAAGGGGTTACTTGTCTCCCCGCGAAAGAATACGACGAGTCCGATAAGAATCGCAGAAGTTCGGGGTTTCCCAGGGCCGAAGGGTCCTCAAGATCGAAGGGTTAAACCCCGGGGGTCCAGTCCACGCTTAGGATCGCGACTCGCGAAGCTCGCCAATTAATTCGAGTGGCGTGGCGCAATTAATTTGTTTCGGGCTGCGGATGCCGCTCATAAAACGTGCAGATAAAATTAATGAAACGAGGATAGGACGAGAACGAGTGAAACAGAGAAGTATAGAAAGAGTGAGAGTTAGGCTCTGTGGTCGTTCAAAGGAAGCCTGAAGCGTGTAGCCAGAGTTAAAGAGAGAAGGACGGGAAGGGGTTGCAAAACAGGGGGTTGCGGGGAGGTTGGAATCGTAACGACGAAAAAGGGGTGTGTAGAGGGAAGAAACCCGACGACTGAGAATTATATCAGAAATAATATTCCGCGGGTGGTTCGATGAGATAAACCGTTCCGAAGGATGAGGGTTAGGCGTGGGAGGGAATGTTTTTCAGGGGACGACGATTTAAGCGGTTCCCCCACTCCCTTTTATGCTCGTTTCGAGAGATACTTTGCGGCGATAACGTTTTCAAAGATGAACGCGGAAAATATGAGTGCGTGGGTGTTTGTCGCTTTGGCTCGGGACCATTTTCGTGGGGCAAGCCACAGGCTCGAGAGACTCGCTTATGAAAATGGAGACGCAGACGATGTCGACAACGATGTTCCTCGCGAAACGATTTCATCTTTTCGAGAGCTGAGCGATGACGTGGGGAATCCAATAGACATTTCGTTTTTTTCGGGACCTCTCGTCGCTTAGATGCTCCTCGTTCACTTTTCAGAAAACACTGCCGGAGAGATCGCTGCAGTTCATTTGTGCGGTTGATGTTTATTTCGGGGAGGTCGTGGAACCCTTACTTACTTCATTCGCGATGGCTGGATCCGCGAGTCTTTGTGTAAACGGATTCGGAGATGAGACTGTGAAGACATGAAGGGTTCTTTCTTACTTACAAATGTACTTCTTTTGTGTTTATTATTTATGCCGGTTCTATCAGTGTATCCCCAGAGACTGTGGAAGGGCGGTGCACGCCCTTCTGTGTACTCTTCGTCGAGTTCTTCTTAAATGTTTCATGAAATGAACAGCTTTAACCAACTTGTTAAATTAGAGCATCGCGCATGCGAAGGTCGACCCACCGCGTAATCCTTTTTTTCCCCACGTGAAAACTCGAGTCAAGGACACGAAGCAGAGGGTTTATGGCTCGTCGAAGAGTTTCTCAGCAGTTGTTAGCTCCCCCTTTGGCCCAGACCCGACGGATTCGTATGGAAAAATGCGTCTGGCTGGTAACGCGCGAGTTTAAAACCGTAAGACCCGGGGGTAACACGCGGCCCGTAATGAAACGCCGTGGAATTTCTTCTGGGTAGAGGGGATGTTGCGGGGAACACAGCTAGGGGAAAAGAAGTTGACGAGGAACTTTTCGTGAATTAATGTCGTTCCGGCGCGGATTTCTCGTCACCGGCGACGAGGGAACTTTCGGTCGGCGCCACAGGGAAACCTTGACTCGCCGCGGAACAGGGGAACTTGGTGAAAGCGAGGTTTAACCTCGTTATCGGCGCCCGTGTACACCTCCATTCGCGAAACCTGTGTTTTACACCTCGGGCCTCGAACATTACGCGGATCGTTTAATCGTGAATCGACGCCGCGGCGCGCCGGCTCCCGAGGAACCCACGGAAATTGCAACTCTGTCTCATTAGCGGATTGCAAGGCTCGTGGATTTTTTTCCCGCCTGAAAATTGCGGTAAATTCGTTCGTTTTTCCATCTTGATTTGTTTCTTCACGCTTTTACTACGATGGACGAGATATATATCCTTGCCGTATCATTTTCTTTACGATTACAGTGATCAGGACGTTTCATCTCCAAAAATTTCATAGAGAAAAAAGGGAAAAGAAAATTTATATTTTTGTATGGCTACCTTTATTTTAAAGTTTATCGAGAGAATCAAATTTGATTTCATTTAGAAAGAAACGTGTAGCATTCATATTTCTTAGACTTTGTTTAAAATCTTCATGAGTATCAGGGCTGATGCGGCCCGGCTAAAACTTTTACTAATACAATTAATGAATTAATAATACAATTGTTTGCGAATTTCGACGAAATTCGATCACCTCGCTCTATTTACCAATTCGACAAAGTCGTATATTAAATAAATTCATCGTACCGTTGTATGTTTAAAATACATTTCGAAAGTCCATTTGCGGGTTAATAAAGAGACCCGCCGTCGTTTATTGTTACGTTGTCTATTGTCCGTGTGTCGTACGGACGTTAATCGCAGTAAACGCGTAACCGATACAGAAACAAACGGTTTTTAATCCTCGGCGTGCGGCGCGGCGTCCTTCGCTATCTCTCCTCTCGGAGCCGCTTAAGTACGTTTACATGGCCTGGCTAACCCCATTACCATCCACTGACGTGTCCAGAGGGATGCAGAGGGAATAAAGAGACTCTCCAACTGTCTCTATCCCTCAGCCGTAACGCAAGAAAGGCAGGGTAGCACACCCGACAGAGAGAGAGAGAGAGAGAGAGAGAGGGAGATTGAGATTGAGAGAGAGGGGGGGAGAGAGAGAGAGACAACAATCGTGGTACGGTACTACGTAGAAAACGACCGCCTAGAGAAAAAGGGAGTGAGCGAGAAGATGGCCAATAACAAAGAGAGACAGAAGAGAAGGAAGGAGGCAGATGGATCTGGGAGATGGTAGAGGGGGAAGAGACGAGGTCGGTGTGCGGTGTAAAAGCGGCTTCCTCGACGTGTAAGGTACGAGTGTAAGACTCTTAAATGGTTATTGGATTGAGACCCTGCTCGAACGAGCGGGAACTTACTTGGCGATATCCTGTCGTGGTAGCGGCGTTCATGGTCGAGGGGGATAGGATGAAGAGTGGCGAGAGAACCGGAGGATAGAGAAGAAGAAGAAGAAGAAGAAGAAGAGAGAAGCGTGTGGTGACGGCTCGGCGAGGAAAGCCGAGGAAAGGAGAGGAGGATCAAGGTGGCTAGGGTGACCGAGAAGGAATGTGTAAAAGAACAGGTCGTATCACAGGCCACACACGTACCGTGTAAATAGAGATAGCGGAAGAAGGCTAGGAGACCAAAGAAGAAGAGGAGGATGGAGAAAGAGGATACGACGGGCTGATGCGGATATTCGTATGCTCGAGGAGCAACGAGTGCAGCCTCCCGTCAGCCGGCTAAGTTTTCTTAACACTTTATTGCGGGCCCATTGTGCTCCCGCCGTGTGCCGTGACGCACAGGAACGGTACAAGTGCCATATGAAACATTTAGTCGCCGGCGAAACACTTAATTTAACCCGTCGCCCGACTACCAATCCCGCACCACCATCTAGAAAGAGAGAAGGAGCTGTGTTGCTCTGTGCACAGTACAAGTTCCTTCTCCTTCTTCTTCTTCTTCTTCCTCCTCCGCCTCTTTCAATATTCCGTAGACGCGATTCGTTTCGTAATCGAGGCACACGACCCTCGTAAGTATCAAGTACGTTAACGGAACACGGTTAATTAGAGGCGATACAGATCCACTACCCAGGACTGCAGACGACTGCGAAAGGATTGCCTTTAAGCTGCTGCTTGGATCCTGATTCCTTAAGGTCGACTCGTATTTAGAAACGTTGAAACGTTTCGCCTGATTTAATCGATAGCAGCGTGTGTACCGATTATACAGAATGCCTTTTATACATTGTACACCGGGTGGTGTTCTTTTTCAATTAAAAGACATTTCGTCTGGTTGCGCAAAAATTCTTGGATTTTCAGCTTCCCCCAGAACTGTTCTATTTCATCAACATGAGACGTCTTCGAAAACATTTTTCGACGTTCAAGCAGAAACCAAAGGGGAAGAGTAATCCCCAGGTTCGACTCGTCTGCGTAGAAGAACAGTTTTAATGGATTCTTCCGGTGGTTGTTGACAGAACGTTGAATACGTTTCGTCTGCTCCGTGCGCGGCGCTACGTTAAAGAGATTTTCTATTTGCCCGCGAATGGCCAACCGGAGATTCCAGGGATGTTAAATATGGCTGTGATAAAGCGCCACTTTGTTGCGGGGACCGTCGCGATTTCAATGCTGCTGCTGCTGGATTCATTCGGTTTTCGTTTTTCTTTTCCTTTTAGGAGGGTCCGCTGGCAAACAGCGCACGAATGTGCAGTCGACGCGTTTAGGGGATGAACAATCGCTGAGACACCTCGCGACAAATTGCCGCGTTAACAATCGGCTGCTGCATTCATTTGCCTGTTTTATACAATACTTGCGAGTGATGCTTCTCAGCGGATCTTTCGCAAACCTTTTTGGCCACGCATTTTTCATTTTTCATTCCTAGCCCGTTTAATATGCTAGCAAAAAATCTAGTGTCAGGTCGTTAAGTATGAAACTTGACAAATGACAAAAGGTTTGCGGTTTCTTTGTCAAGTTTCATACTTAACGTTTTTAATGTAATTTTAAGTTAAAAATTGGGGCACAGAGCGACGCGGTGAACAGCTCGATTGCAAAGCAGAATGCAGCGACTTGAAGCAATACTTGCAGAGGCGGAACGCACTAAAATTGACGCGGAACGGCCCCGGCCCCATGAAAACGTTGCAGGGGCGACTTAGTGTTAGCTCGCCTTAACTCTCCCCTCGAACTACCGGTGGATATTGGTTTTCTTCGCGGGAACAGGCCGGCGAAGTTAAGAACGACGGACGTGTTCGTTAATGTCGTGGCTGAAACAGCTGTAATATCCGAGCGACCGAGGTTGTAATCTGGCCCGGCGCGCCGGAACTTACGAAATTATGTCGCCGAACCTAATATCGCGTGGCCGGATCGTCCAAGGGAGAAAGAAAGACGACCAGGCCATTGTTATTCTAAAATTTGCTTTACCGGGGAGGCCGCGATGATATTATTAATATTCATGGGGGTGCGCTCGGACCCCCGTCTCGTGCCCCTTCACGTCGTACAATAGGTTAAATAGCCCATGTAAACATACTAAGGGTGGAAAAAAAGGAGCCGCAGCTGAATGAAAAATCGTTCGGTGTTAACGAGGTGTCATAAGCACTGTTTTATTAATATTCTTCCGTTCTTTGTGCTCGGCTTTTTCTGTGCGAGAAAGAATTGTTTGGGGGATGGTGGACCTCTTGTAGTCTCTTTAATTATCAGTAATTGAGTGGCCGAGCAACGTGACTTTGAATTACCTAATAGATGCACCCTGTTCAGCCTCGAAGAAAGTTTAAACGATCATAACCAACGCATCAATCCCCTCATTTTATACTCTAACCGTTATGAATACAATATTATGCAGTTAACAGTAGAAAACGAGGGAACAAGGACGCCGTGCGTCGGCGTCGGCGCCAGGGGCGCCAAGAGACATTTATTTCAATATCAACGACGCGTCTGCATCGCCTCGATCCGCCGATACGAGTTTAATTTCCGCGGGCCCCGTGATTTGTTGCGATACATCGAACGCGAAGTCACGATCGCCTCCGCAGTTATTTATTATCGGTTTCCTATTTTCCTTTTTTTCACTTCTGCCCTCTTTTTTCCCCTCCCCTTCTCTCTCTCTCTCTCTCTCTTCCCCTTTCTCTTTTTTTTTAATTTTCCGCAGGATGCCCGACGATATTGCGCGTAACTCACGTGCCGAGGAAATGGTCGACATTTGTAATCGCGTGGTGTCCGAAATATGGGCGCAAGCCGGCCGGAAATCGGAACCTGGTTTCGTTAGGAAGCCATTTTTCAAAATGAAGGTTCCTCGATGCAACTAATGTCCCGTCGCACGATTTTCTCCGTCCCCTGGCTCCAGTTTTCTTGCGCAGAACGTTTCTCCTCTTCCACAGTCGTACATTTTTCTTGATCTTGTTCTTATCGAAACATTCTTGCATCCTCTCCTCCTGGACGGCAGCTAAAGTGTCTTCCATTTTGTCTTTCTTCCGTCTGAATAATCTGCTGCCCTTTTCATCACGGCTTTCTCATTGAAAGACCTTTCGTCTTGCGCTGGTTCCTTCTGTTCCGGGAAATTGAAATAACAATGAAGCATATAAATAAATGTCTTGAAATTAATGTTTGTAAAATTAAATAAATATAATTCCAAACACTCGCGATAGGTCGCCCCTTATCGCCTGCAAGTTCATTGTCGCCGCCAGCAGAGAAGTCAAAACAGAACCGCGTCGAAAACAAAGATGTTGTAACAAGCGGAGTCTCTCCAGTGGTGTGATGGAAGAATTTAAATGACTCGGTTATCGTTATTGATTATGGAAGCCTCCGAAGTCTTTCATTCTTCGGTCGCGTGACTCGAAATCGGCTCGATAACCTCTGCGCCGTCGGGTGCAACCAGTCTGACCAACCCCTTGCGACTCGCCCCGTTCGACAGAGCAGGAGGCTCCGAGATATCGGTAATCCGTGTCTTTGTTTAATAATTACTAGGTCGACGGTCGCGTTGCTGGCCGATTAATTACCCCCCGTCGAGAGAGTTCCGTTGGTAATTGGATCCGGATGAACTGTTATCTTGACGCCTGGTTAATCGGCCGATTTCGTGGCGGTTTCCAACAGAGTGGGGCATCCGGAGAGGGGGTCTGAAAAAGAGGGGCAATTTCATCTATCGAAAAAACATTTCGTACGGCCCGTTCCCGGGGTTGTTTACAAAACCGGGGGATCGCGTGCCAGATAATGGTTAAATATAAATCCGCGCGGTAAAAATAGTACGCGAGATTCCGATAATGCCACCAGCGAACTGATAACGCGGATCCCATGATATCACCCGTGACTTTCTGGGTACCCGGTATAACCCGGCCGATATTTGGTAACGGGAACTCGCTTTATTCGACCCGCTCTATGTATGTACCCTCTTTATGGTCCGCGGATTATTTTCAAACACCGTTTGAGAGGAGCGATTGCTCGTTCGGCCGATTTACGGCCCCGCCGAAAAATATGGGCTCGCTCGATTTTCGTCGGGACAGTTTAACATTCTTCCGTGCACTATTTAACCGGCGAATTAATCGACTCGGTTGGGATAATTTATCTGCCGATCTTCTGTTTGTACGGTTATTGGAATTGCGGCGATTTTTCCGCGGGATGTGTGGAAACGTTCAATTTTTGACACGGCAGTTTAATATTGTTTGGTCCAGTATTTAACCGTTCACTGAATCGAGCGGGATAATTTATCTCTGTTTTCTACAGTTGTCCAAATTACGAGCTGGATAATCTTATTGGTAGACTGCGGATCTTTATGCGTTTATAGCAAAATTGTGTAGATGAGATACAAAATTGTTGTTCTTTCCTATTAAAATCATTAAGGGAAGAAATAATATTCAATTTAGTTTTAGGCTTATTCTTATGCGCCTTCTCTTAAATTGTTTTCTTTGCAGATCGAGGACGATCCAACCCAGAAGGAGAAGGTCAGTCAGTTCAAGGCATAATCTTTTCGAAATGGATGGAGAGAGAGAGAGAGAGAGAGATACACAAAGTCTCGAATATATCCGAAAAGTGGAAGTCAGTAACATTAATGTTTTGTACTATTCTGTAGAGCGGGAATTCCTGCATTTATTCTCAACATTGAAACTCGGTATTTATTCCTCAAATAAACATATACTTCAACTGCCCACTTTTTAGAGTCAATAATAAACTAGCAAGTGTATATAAAATCTGGAATATATTCTCTCAATAGTAAAAGTCATCATATTTAACGTTCGAGAGAAAACGTCGTATAAAGTAACCTCAATAGCTGGCTATATTCCTCTGCGAAATTGAAATTCATAATTGTCTATTCTCACGGGAGAAGCAGTTCATTTCTGTTGTTTTTATTCTCGACAGCGAAAACCGGTACTCGTTTCTCGAACGCGAATCGTAAAATAAAAATCTCCATTCTCCGTTTTTAAATCCAAAATTCACCATCGTCTATTCCGAAGACGAGGCCAAAGATTTCCGTATAGAGTGGTGGAAACTTGAGCCGAGGATTCGATTCGCTATATCGAGAATATAGGAAACTTCTCGTTACAGAGAAATTCCGTGATCAGAATATTTCCCCGGACGATAATCATCGTGTCACCTAAATAGCAATATCCTCCAGATTTACGGGAAATTACAGTGTCCCTCGTCTATGTATACGAAACTCGAACCTTCTGAGGGAAATGGAAAAAAACCGCAGGGGGGGGGGCAGGCTCTCGCTTATTATACTGATCGCGGTTGACCGTGGCCCCTATTTTTCGCTCTCTTTTCGGATTCCCGGCGTCCGATCCTCAAATCCTGCATCCAATTTCGAACGAAGGGCCTTTCTCGGCCTGTCCCTTTTCGCCGCAAAGAACGATTGGGGATTTCGTACAGAATTCAAACAAATCTTGTCCATCGCTAACCGCGAAACGAATTTTCGTTTTCTCGGCCCTGGAGATCAGGAACGCCGATGCGATGGCCTCTCTTCGTCGTCGTCGTCGTCTATCGAAGACCCGAGACGAACATTCTACACACCGTCGAATAGTAGATGTTCACCCAGATTTCGTTTTTCAAATCGAATTCACTTTTTCCCTGTCAGTCGAGAGAAGTCGAAGTCTCGCCGCGCAGAAGACTTTTACCGAAGATTTCGTCGGAGCTGGTTTCTTCGGCAAGAAGTTGTTAAGACAAGAACGAATGGCCGCCGTCGATTTTCGGGGACGCGATAGCCTAACGCGGAGTGCTTTATTCGAAATGTTGGAAATTCGGCTTTTTATCAATTGCGAGTTTTTATTATTTTATCTTAATTCACGCACATTCGTCCGTTTTCCCCACAAATCAGTTATACTAACTAGATCATTTTTCTCATTTTATTATAAACATGCCACATGTTTAATAATCTACACAGTATTTTGAATAATCGTACAGCAATTTTTAGTGCTAAGGGGTTATAGTGTGCTTAACCTGTTACTCGAATCACTGCAATTGCTGAAAAGCGAAGAGCATTGTTCTCTCGTTCTCCCGCAGAGGGCTCCTCGAGAACTCGGCAAAACCAATGTTTCCGCGAGCGTATAAGCGATGCTTTTTCGGCAATAACAATATCATTGAACGTTTCTGTATGAAAATATTGAAAACGATATTCCCGTTTGAAGATATCGGCGCGATAACATATCTTTTCGGCGAGAGCCCGGTAATGTGAATATCCCCGAAGAAAAAAATAAAAAAAGAACGGATAATATTATTCCATCACGGTGAAGTCGATAATAAGATCTCTCCGTGGAAGGAGTCAGCAATGTTAATATTTCCGGCCGAAGAAATCTCCGATAATAATATTCCCTTGCGAGGGAAATCAGCGATAACAATGCACGTAGACATTCTCTCCGGAGAAACAAACTTTGGACAATGTTCTCCCTTTCTCTGTGTCGGTGCGAATCGAAGGCGAACTTCGAAGTTAACTTTACGAAGCGAAATTCTTATTTTCTGCGGCTACTTACGCGACAAAATACGAACGGTAAATCATACTTCTCTTATCCGAGCGCGTGCACGACTCGTTGAAAATTCCTTTTTTTTTTCTTATCAACGGACACGCCGCGCCGTGTTCGCATCGTCTTCGAGTTCGTCGTAAATATTTTTACCGTAATTTACTGCGGGGGGATCGCCGGGGACCTCGCCCTCGCGAGGAATCGATACCTGGATCCGATAACTTCGAGGTTCGAGGTTCGAATAATCGCGTTTTGTCCCGCGATCGCGCGCGCTTGACCTTTCGAAGCAAGTTGCGAAATGATATTTCGCCGCGACTCCGATGATGTTGCAGGGAATAAACAGTGTTTCTTTATTATAATATACTTCATTGTATGTTCCTAGTATACTTAATTATACTGAACTAACTCTTAACAACAACGAAGATAATTATCACGCTCCGGAACGCCCGGAAAACACTGGTTAAAAATATAATTCGAAGAAGCGTTCCTGGACGGTAAGCACAACAATAATTCTAGCGCCGAGGAGTCAAAAGGATCTCATTGAAATTCGCGAGCTGGCCGGGTAGCAGGAGAATTCCTCGAATTTCGGAGCGTTTCTAGCGTCGGATCGGTCGTGTTTGTCGAATTAACGACGGAGATTCAATTTCAGCAACAGTCGTCGTCGCGTCGTCGTCGTCGCACGAGTACGAGCAAGTATCCTCTCTCTCCCTCTCTCTTGCTCCCTCGTTTTTCTTTTTTTGTCCGTGTTTCGTCCCCGGTGAAAAGGATCCTCTCTCGTTCGGCGTCGTTCCATACTTCTTCCGGGAGCCGGGCAATTTTCTTAAACACAATTCCTGTCGGCGTGTTCTCGTGGGGGCAGCGTCGCGCGTCGCGGCCGCTCTCGGCCGACCGCGTGAAAACAGCCTTAAAACACGAAGCGCCGGGCCGCCCCGGCTTTATTCGAGGACTTTCGGACCGAGCGCGAACTTTTCCATGGCTGCGAGGAAGCTCTTCTAGTCGTAAAAGTAAGTGTACTGCGAGGTGGTTTAACGGTGTCTTAACGCCAACGCCGCGCAGCGGTTCCAACGCGGCAAAAAATCAATTTTTATAAAAACAAATTATTTTTGCATTGTCTAATAGCGAGTACATGATGTGCCAAAGTCCATTTCCTTTACAGTTACAGCTATCAAAATGTCTTTATCCCCAAAATAATGTCGTAGAAGGGAAAAGAAGATTTATATTTTTTGTATGGCTACAATTATGCGAATGCTTAAATATCAAATTTTATTTCATCTACAAAAGAAACGTGTAACATTCATATTTCTTAGACTTTGTTAAAATCTTCATGACGAGTCCGAGTCGCTAAAATACGTGAAGGGGTTAAAAAGAATAAAATTTTCACGGAGATGCCATTGAATTGTTTTTTCCAAAAGTATCGGGCGGAGGTGCGCGATTGTGGGGGGAACAGGCGGAGGGGTCCTCGAAGGTACCATTAAAGTTGCTCGCGCGGTGTGCTCGGCCGATTCCCGGCATCCGCGTGGCGGATCGCTTCGCTGATATCCATATGCAGTAGCCCGAGGAAATAAGCTCGCTCGTAAATAAGAAAAGTTCTTGCGTCTCTACGGTTCTGGTGGAGGGTCGCCGTTCCTCTGGCCCCCATGGCCCCCTCCTCGACCCGCCATGCTGTCTCTCCGTATTCGAGGCTTCTCTCTCGGCGCGTGGCTTCCAAGATATCGAGTGATTTGTTGCGATTCCCGTCTCTTTTTCGCTCGAGCACTCGCGACGGAAGCGGCGCAGCTACCCCCGCGGCACGATACACCGATAATTCCGGTGCTTTGGACGCGGTAATGGCGTCGCCCGGGGGCCCCCTCCTGACCTCGAATATTATTTACTCTGTTCCCCTTCCAGCCCAGGAATAATGCATCGGACGATAAATATTTGTTATTGCGCGTTGACGAATTAAAAGGGGGCTTAATGGCCCCACGAATGGAGCCCGCCGCGACGCTTTTACGCCGGAATGGCCCCCGGTACCGATTCCGCTTCCCTCTTTCCTTCTCTTTCTATTTTTCCCTTTTCCATCTCTACACGTCTGTCTGTCTGTCTGTCTGTCTGTCTCTTTCGTTGTATGTATTTTTCTACCGGATTTTTCTGTTCGTTCCATTTTTCTCGGTTACTCTGTCCCACGGATGTTGCAGGGGCGGCTGGGAACTCGCGAACTTTCGGATTTTGAAGAATGCTCCCTCGTATCTTGAACTGTCCATGCTTGGATTTTTATGGCCTGCTCCAGGGGTACCCTCGATCATATGCCGGAGGATAGACGGTGTGTGCTTGTCGTACACCACTTGTTTAGTTTCGGCTGGATAAAAATTATGATTTTTGATGGGGCCGGGGGTCGAAGTTTCGGATGTGTTTTAGAATGAATTGTGGATCAGTGTATCGTTGGTTAGAAATGGTCCGAGTTGGTGATGTCCTTGAATATGCAACGGGAGGACACAATTTAACTTTATATAACGATATTGTAAAGTTTTATGTACTAATGTATGCTATATAAACCAAATATGGTTTGCGGTATCACTAAACAAATACGTACATATTGCAAATCGTACATCCAAAAAGTATTTCCAAATGCACCATTTCTCCAAAAACAGTTTGAAATGAGATACGAGCGGTCCCGCAGCTATCATATTGACGACCATTCCCGTATTACCCAATATTCCCGGCGTCGATCAGTGTACTCGCAATTAATTAACCAAATGAACAACCTCTGTCATTCTACTTCCGTAGAATACCAATCGTTCGGCTGAATAGAAAGCATTCACAACGGATATTTCGGCGGTACACGGTCGCCCGATTCATTTTGCAAATAACGTTAATTGGATTAGTTGGTAAAATAAGCATCAATCGATATTTATCATCAGGGTAACGGATACACGGGAGCGAGTGTATCGATTGTAATCTGTTGCATTTCGCGCGATATCCACGCGGGTCTAATCCCGTGCGAACTTATTTGCCCGAGCAATTCGTGAGATCGGATGCAATTGGTTTCAATATGTTCGCCGATGAATATGGTCTCTAAACGAGCGTGGAAACAGAGGAACACCAACTCCTCGATAGTTCTGTAAATATTGCATAGGTCAAAGGGTTAGCTCGCATATGCATCCAGGTCAGCTGGTGAACCAATATTTTGAATCGCAATCAAATTTTCCTCTTGCAACGAGCAAACAAAATACGAACATTCAACCACCGTCTAATTCGTTTCCCCGATCTCTCTCGACCCGAAATCATTTTCTCTCTTGCCATCGAATCAAGATAAAAACACACTTCATTCTCTTGTCGAAATATAAAAGCCACGGCAGGATATTGATTTACGACTCGCAGTTTACCATTTGCATTCGGTGACACGCGTGAACTTCGACTTCATGAAAGTTCAAACAGCCATCCACGTGCTGCTTTCACGTAAATCTGCAATGATCAATTATTCATTGTCTTAAAGCGTATCGATCAAATCTAGGAAAGTTCTCTGGTGAAAAAATTTAAAACGATTTCCATTCCCATAATGTAACGAGCCGGCGCCGTCAAGCCCGATCGGCCGTAATGTTTATGGATTTTTCGTATTTTGCAAAAAATACGGCGGCACCCGGCAAATAAAGCTTTTCCAATGACGCGCGACGAACGTAACAAATATTTGAATTTTGCTGGCCGAGTGACGAATGCGTTCGAGTGATCCCGTCGCGGAAAAACAACAAGAGATCGTGGGGCCAGGAGGAACGCGAAGGACTCAATTTATTATGGATTTTACCGGACGGATTTTTCCAACGTTCTCCTCTCTCTTTTTTTTTTTTTTTGTTTCATTTTATTCCCGAACCGATTATCGATAGTTGCCGATTTCGATCGACGATAATCGCGCGAGAAATCGATCCGGCGTGTACACGCGTTCGTCCGGCCCTCTGCAGAAAACGATCGTATTTGTTTCAATCTGTCCCGTCCATTTGTTACATGTTCCCGGATAAATTTACCGTTAAACGTCCATCATCGGCGAAATATTGCCGGTCTGCGAGGGTGAAAAAATTAATACGATGCGAAACGTTGTGACGAGCATTATCGCTCCACCGTTGCTTGTTTCCCGCTCGACGTGGACGTTGATCAGAAATCGATGCGAGAAATGTCCCGCCGATATATATTCCCTGGCCGCGTCGTGTTTCCCGCTGTTTTTGTTTCTGCGAGGAATACAGACCTTGCGCGGAACGTCGATGGCGAAATATTCCGCGGAGCTGCGAGTCGCGAAATGCTTTTCCTTCGCGTAATAAGCTGTTCAACCTGAAATCCTTTTTCTACGCTACTGTTCCATGTTTCGTTCCGGAGAAATTCTGTTTCCTTATACGACCGGAATTTCACTCGTACATCGAGTGATTTTTTAGATTAGATTTCATCTCTCCAGCTCTTTAATTTCAATGAATAAATTACTCTCATTTCATACGATGTTTTGGAGATGTGATACAACACGTTAATGTTCGTTTGATGTATCAATTCCTTCAATTATTCCTCAGTCTGTATTATTTAATTAATGACAGCGTTTGGTCCGTAGAAAGCTCGTACTGTTACATATCAAACATGATTCATATTTATTCATATTACAGTGCAGATCAAATGAAAACTGAATAAAAACGCTCTTTTTATTTGCACGAGAAAATATGAATGAAAAATGATAGAAATAGATTCAACAATTTTCTGATAAATGAATGAAAATGCAGAGTCGATTCGTTTACGTCGATAAACAGGTAAATTACCTTGTCACGTTAAATCAATCACTCTGAAGTCGAATTGCTAGCTAGAGTCCTCGCGTTAGCGCCACAGTAGAATAAGACCACTAAAGAGCCAGACCGAAATCGCTCTCCTCTTGCCACTCTCAGTCGCCACAGTACTTTCGCTCTACTGTGAGACAAATGATCCCGTAACCCTGTTTGCCTTACAATCAACACCTTTTACGATAAGATAAAAATATTTAATAATTACTTACAAAAGCTGTTCTGCGTTTTGAATTAATGTCATTTTTACAGATTGGTTAAACATTGTCACCTTATTCGTGGACGTCATACCAGTCACATTTACTAATGTTTAGTTAGTAGTGTGCTTATCGTGGAATTAATCTGTTATTAATTAATCTATATTAAATGTTAAGCAAAATAACATTTTATGTAAATATTGAGGAACGACGTTACTTATGGCTACTTCTAATACCTATCGGTAAATATTTAGCAAGGAAGGATGCAAGGATCTCGAGGAAAATTGAACTGGAAGATCGCAAAGAGGCAGAGCGGTGATCAAAAGTAGTCCCGGGATTCGAAGTGAACGAAATGAACTTGAAAACGATACTATTTACGACGCAGCCCCGGATACTTCTTCTTTTCCTGGGAAAGATCCTCTTCTTCCTCCCGCGCGTTTTCCCGATGGCCTGTCGTCGTCTTCTTTCCAGGACAAGCCGAAGAGGAAGAAGCGTCCCGATATCCTGTTACCGGCGTTCGACGTTCGATGAAGCTTCGACCGAGTCTATTTATCACCGGCAACGAAATTACGTGCGAGGAGAGATACGCGGCCGGGTAAAAGCGTGCAATATAGGAATCGAGTTATCGAGCGCGTTCGTTACGATCTCATCAGGGAAATCTATTAACGAGGGAACACCGGGAGCAACAGAGAGAAACGGAGAGACAGAGATGGATAGAGAGTGAGAGCGGAACAGGGAGAGATCCGTGCAAAAATTTGCATTACTCGACGCCGGGCGAGTTCGGTTCGATTAATTTACGTGAAAGCGACTGCCACGCGCTCGCCTTTCCACCCTTCAAAACTCGTGTCGCCAGACTGAACGGGATTTTCGAACAATTCGCGCTCTGTACTCCGCTGGTTTTGCAACACCGGAAGCTTCCGCGAATCTTCGAGTATCCGCTGTACAGGGTGTTTCAAAATTAAAAGTTGAAAACGGGATTAGCCGTTCATCTACTTTCTACCGAAACTTCTAGGGAACTTTCAATATCGCGTCGATCTCATCGAAACCTCTAACAATCACTGTTTGCCGGAGCACGGAATTGGTGTTGGACGATGTAATTATTCGAGCAAGCGGCCAACCCTTCCGCAAACTTTCTCCCCGGAAAGAAGGAGGATGGAAGAGGAAGAGGAAGAAAGGGAATGATCGCCGATCGGACCACGCGTCTTCGCGTCTACAAGCGAGCACGAATCGCCTCTCGTCCTTGTCGGCTGATGGGTGGCGGTACTTGGAAAAGAAGCTCGAAATGATCGATGACCGGCCGATATTGGTAGCGACATATGGAGTAGCATATCCGCCAGCTTGCTCCCATAATGGGCGCCGGCGCAACCTTTTTCCAACGCGCTGGAGATGTCACGCCTCTGATGTCACTCCAACAAATTTCTACTTAACGACCGACGGATTTGTATGTAGACGCCATACATATATGTGTATATATATAATATACATATATACGTATGTGTATATATATTGCAGCTTAGAGAGCGGAATAGAGGCACGTACGCGTTTATTTCGCACGCGGCAGCTTTTTTACGAGGACTTTCGACGCATCAATCAGAGGCTGACGGGTTTCGCGAGCCGAAGCGAGAGAGAAACGGAAAATGGACTAACTCGGAAGAGAGAAAGACGTTTTACGATTCTTTGCCAGTACTTTTCGCGAAAGCGTGCTGTTCTCGCTTCTCGTTCGCCGGATGAATATTTCGGGCGGTTTCCGTTAATTTCGGACCACTCCTCCGGCTCTGACGAAGCTGATGGAATCGCCTGCAGGGGATGATTGGAGCAAATGATTTGATCCAAGCCTATTTGTTAGCGGTGTATAAGGATTTATATAAGTGATCGAGATTGAAATTGTGTTGGCGTTCACCGTGCACAGAATCACGGTTGAGGCTGGTATTCTTTCGATCATTTCTGTCTATATTAATCAATTAATAACAGCATTTCGTTCGTTCAAGCACGAAGAAGAACGAAGATGCATTACTGAATAATTATTAAATACTAGAAAAATTTTTTAAACTATCGTCCAGGAAGAATATAGGTCGGCGCAACGAACATAATCGAAACTGCATGGCGTCGTAGCCGAAAGGGGCGGCAAGAGGGTCGCGGGAAGCTCGGCGAAGCTTAATTCGACGGAGTAAAATCGGTGGACGTAATTTTCCTCGGATTAAAATCGAAGGATGGCGGATCCGCGCTCACGATCGGCTTCATTAGGCGGCGAGATTAAACAAATCGCGCGTGAGCGTCGAAATGAAAAACGCCGGAATTATCTGCCGCCCCTGTTCTCCCCGGAGAACCGTGCACCCCCACCTCTCCTTCAGTCGAGTCTCTCCGGGAGCCTAAACATTTTCCGCTTGGTCGAGGAGAAGTCAAAAAGTGCTTATTTCTTGACGCGTTCGACCCTCGGTTGGGACGAATTCTTTCCTCACCCTCTCGACGAGAATTCGGGGGTTAATAAATTCTTCGGTGGCGTACGTGTGTGGAAAAATTCATTAGCGCGTGAACGGACACAATAGTTGTACGTATTCCGTCGTTTCGGGGTGTGTCGTATCTCTCTGCTCTGTCATTCCTTCCCAAACATCCCCGAAAAAGGGCTAGACGTCGGAAAGAGCGTCTCGAAGTACTTATCGGTTCGGAAATCTTGAGAGCGGCCTCGTCTAAATATTTACCTGGCCGAGTAATATGAAAAGTGCTGTGCTATGGTCGTACAAACACGTCGAAAATGAAATGAACGTCGCCGGTCGTTTGACATGATCGGACACGTCTACGATGGTGGGGGAGGTCGGACGATCGTCCAGGACTTTGCGACTCGAAATGAACCCTTCCGCCTATCATTTCCGCACAGCGTGCTACCTCGAGAGCCCTCGACTATCCTGACAGGGCAGAGAAGAGAGAGAGAGAGAGGAACGTAAGGACCAATGTCTCGCGGCACGTCGAATTCTTCAGTCGTTAGGCGCGGAGAGGGTGTAATTGACGTGGTCGAATAATGGATTGCTGCCGATGGGCACAAAGGGCGAAGCCTGGACGCGCGGCCTTCTGAAAACCCGAGAGGGTTTCAGGGTCCAGAACGGGGGGTGGAGGGAGACAGGGGTCGGCTCGAGAGGGTGACGAACGGTCAGAAGCAGAGTTCCTTGCGATCCAAGGGAGACAGAAGGTTTTTATCCCGTTCCCAACTCCCTATCTGATCAGGAATGCCTCTCACGACTCGAGTGATTTATTCCCTCCATTTCTGGGGATTATTTTATATATATAGATCCGGCACCCGCTCTGGACGTTGCTCCCTCGCCCAACCGAGAGACTCTCCTCTCCCAAACCTTCTCTCTCTCCCTCTCTCTCTCTCTTTCTCTCTCTCTCTCTCTTCCTCTCTTTTCCAGCGACTCGTCGCATCAGCATCGCGTCTCTGACCGAAAACTCTGCCGGTATCGCACCCCACGATCTCTCTTCCTCTTTTCTTTCGCTTCCTCTTTCTTTTTCGCTCGCTTCCGGCGAAAGGCTACGAGCCTTTCCGAAAATACAAGTCTTTTCGAATTCCTGACTCGGCAGCTCCTCTGTGTCGCGACCCCATATGGCCGGTTATTTCTTAAATTCTTCGATGGAGTTAGCGCTACGACGCGAATTCCTCGAGAGAGGGTGTCGCGGTTATAAATTGCGCCCTCTCTTACCGCCCCTAGCCCTCCCTTATACAAGGATTTTAAGGGTGGTCCTGATACACCCTCTACGATGGAGGTGTGTGGTTTACTTCCTCCCGTCGTTTAACATTTTGTGGTTTTACGAGATGACTGCTGCGCCTGGTTCCATTTCGGTTGAAATTTTATTTGTTAAAATTTTGTGATCTCTTACTCCTAATAACGCCCAGGAATTTTTGCATGGACGAAACCGCCGCGCCGATTCGAACATAAATCTTTCCCCATTACGCAAAGACACTCCGGTTAATTCTGCAGCGGCTAAAGGGTCAACGTCTACCTCAGCCCTCGAGACAATTACCCTCTCTGAATAAAATATCGACTCTTCGTGCTCGAGAATCGAACCGGCCAACGACCGGAAACAATTCCGTCGGCGAATTTGATTCTCAAAACGACCGGGCAACTTTCGCAAAGGACCGGCCGAATTAGCTCGAGGGGGAGGCCGAGGGTTAAGTTTAAAGTCTTAACGAGGTTACGCGGCAAGACGTAATTCTCCGGCTACCGTTGATATCGATACCGAAGCGTGCCCAGCCTGATACGATTTACCAGTGCCTTGGCCGAACCGAAGTCGATTAGCCGGCCGTGACGAGCCAATCTGACCGCTCGCGCCCGATGGAAAAGTACTGTCGTTTCTTCTTAGACGATTCGTCGGCCTTTTGCTCGAGAAATCGCGTGCCTAATCGCGGACTCGCAAATTCGCTCATAGAATGATACGATCTTCGTTTCTGGAATTTATAAACTGGAATGTTCATTTATACGGGTGACTTGTGCATTAGCTTTTCTCGAATAATTCCGGTTCGTTTTGCGACCAATCTTTGTTGGGTCTTTCAACATAATTCTTCAACATAATCATAAAACATAATTGCTTTCTCATAATTCATAGAATATAGACGAATTTGATAATGTTAAAACTGTTTTGAATAATAGTTTGGCAATTTTTACTGGCGAATCAAAAGCAAGAATCGTTCTGATCGGATTGGACAAAGCAGGACACATTAAGTTGAATCAAACACGAAAATCGTTTCAATCGGATTGAATGAAGTACAGATTCCCGTCTCCCGATATTTGTTTCAAAGAAGATAAAAACCTTGTTAAACTTCCCCAAAGATCTGCAGAGTTTTACCGTACCCAAAAGCAAAAGAAAAAAAAAAGAAATACGTAAAATCCGTAGTCTACGAGCAAGGTAAAACCGCAAGAAGTTCGGTGTAGCAGAGGAAGTTCGATCGTCTTCGAAGTCGCGAGGGTATCGCACGATCGAAGGGCGACATTACTTTCCCGCCGAGCGGCCACAAAACGTGGAAGACGTCGTTGTTAATTCAGCAAGAAGCCAGGTCCAGCGTCGGACGTTCCTGTAACGTTTATTTTTCCTTCGTTAATGGAATTCCCGGGGTCTGTGGTACGTGCTCCACCATGTCGAAGAGTCCCCTCTTCGTTTCTTAACCGGGTTGTTCCGGTGTCGCAGGTGTTTACGGTGTCTTGGAAATTCGTTACAGGGATTCAGCAAAAAACTTATTAACCCGAGCGTCGTTCCTGTACATTTACTTGGTTTTAAAGAGTGATTATTAGACTGCGAAAATTCAGCAGATGAAATTCAAAATTGTGGAAGAACTTCTAAAATTGAAGATATATAGGATTTCTCCTCTATTGAAATCAATAAGGGAAGAAGTAACGTTTGATTTATTTTTTGCAATCGATGTAGACAAGTTTTATTTTGCATGAAGATCCGCAGTCTAGCGATTATACATTTTTCCGTTGCACTTTTGAAACAAAATCGATTTTTTCAAGCTGATACGGAAGAAGGTTTCCGGAAGAGGAAAAGAGAGTGACAACGTGGCTGAAGGGGGTGAGCAAGAGCGAGAGGAGCGACGGGTAAAAAAGAAGTTGGCAGAGGGAATACGTTCTGCGCTTCTTATCTGGCGAAATCTCGTGAATGATCGCCGGTGATTTAGTGGAGCCCGGCCGGTATCTCTCAAATCTGGAAACTTATGGCGGTGCCGTGACGTCCGCAGCATTTCGCGGAAAGTCGACGCCACTCTCTCGGCTCTCCGCCGCGCCGCGCCGCGCCGCGCCGACTGGATTCACGCCACACGCGTGATCCTGAAGAGATTCTTCCTCAGTGTGGGGAAAAAAGTTTCGCCCCTGGATCCTGTCTGGCGTCCCCCGGCGATATCGTCCATCAGACGGAATGATTTCTTCGGAGCCACCCCTTTCGGCCGAAAGAGTGAACAACGAGGCTGAAGAGACGCGAAACTGAAGGGAGACCCTTGTTTCAATTCTCGAGCCTCGATCTCTTCGGGAGCGAATTATCTTACAAAACGAATTAGACGATTTTATATATATATATTTTTCAAAACAACTTCTGTGCGAGAGATTGCTGTACTTTAAAGATGGTAATTAAAGAGTACAAGCTCCCAGCTCGATGTTATTGTTTTACTTTAAAAAATTAGTAAGAGCCATTTTTTTTCTGGTAATATAGGTCCTTTTATAATTAAAAAACGTGGTAAAATCGTCTGCATCCGTGTAAGTGGGTCACACACAGTACGGCAAATTCCCCGAACGCGGACGTCTCAGCAGGAACAGGAGCAGCAAGGATAAGGCTAGGAGGAAGTGTTCGTCCTGTAGGTAAAGGATTACGCTCGGAGAACGTTAGTCAAGGCCGACTCGTTACTTCAAGAGCGGCGTAACGCGATAATGCGGCAAAGTGTATACGGGCAGCAGAAGTTTGCGAAGAAGTAGAGGGTGGCGGGAACGTTTACGGGTATTTTTTATACGTGTCCCGCGATACATCCAGCCGCGAAGTTAATGGAAATGCCGGGAGCATGGCAGCGCATACTAAGCGGGCCTGAGCCCTCTCTTGCACCCTCGCCTCCGATGACTTTCCGACTTTTTCTCTCCGGGAACCAACTAAGAGAGTGAGAGATAGAGGGGCAGAGAGGGAGAGAGAGAGAAGGAAGGAGAAAGGAGCTCAGGGAAGCGAGGAGACGATGCCCTTCTCATAACTTCGTTCCGCCGCGAACCCATAAATTTGCCGCGACAACGCATAAATCAGACGTGCGTGCCCGAACGCACGCGGACCAGGTACGCTCTCTCGCCCAAGCTCCACCGATCAGCATTCCAGACGCGGAGAGACCTTCGATACACCGCCAGAGTAAACACGATCACAACGGGAACGCTTCGTCTTTTCTTCATCTTCTACGCTCGCTCCTTCCTACACCATTTTTCTTACTTCGTGGCCGCTTCGTCGCAACACCCGAGACACGGCGACTACGCAAAACGCTTCGGGTCCTACAACTTTTAACCCTTAGCGCTCGAATGGTGGCTAAAAATGACTGTACCATTATTCAAAGCAGTTTTAACCCTTTGCACTCGGAGCTATTCTAACTCGAGAGTAAAATGTTTCTTCCGACCTAGAATAATTCCATTCTACATGATTCTTTTCATTTTATGGACATAGATGTTTAGTAATTGGTTGGATCCCAACATATTGAATATGTAAACAATCTCTCTAATAATGGTTAATATTATCAAATTCTTCTGTATTCTATAAATTGTAAAAAGCTCAGCTGTTGTATGAGAAAGCAGGTTCAATTCGATGTGCACACAAAATGTAAAAAAGATTACATAGAATAAAAATGATTTGGGTTGAAAGAAATGTCTTTCGAATGAAAATTGCGTCGAGTCCAATGGGTTAACAGGAACGACTCAGTCCTCGTACAAAATTTTCTGGGATCCCAAACAAACCATCAGCTTCTTCACTCTTCCAAAAACAAGAAGATCAATGTAAAATTTTCTGGAGTCCGAAACAAACAAGAAGATCAATGTATATGCAAAAACTGGAAACACGTGCATCGAGATTCCATTCGTCAATTCCGCAAATTCGCAGTCGCCCTCGAAGACAGTTGGTCGTGCGGCGATCGTAGCGGAATAATGGAACGGGAACGGGGGCGCGAGAAGAAACGTGCGTGCCTGTTTATTGAACCTTAAGGTAGAATTACACGAGTTACCGCCGACAGTCGTAAACTCTTTAGCTCCGTTTAAACTGCCGACCGGCTAAGTGCAGCCTCCGCCCGCGAAGCCAGTTACGTCTGTGCAGCTTGTCAACGGGCTTGTAAAACGTGCCCCGGCGTTCAACGTTTCGAGAATCCTGTCGTCTCGTCGGTCCCGGCGAACGATCGGTCGTCAGCTCCTTAATCCCGTCAATTTGTATTTCCTCCTTAAATTCGCCGAACTGTCGCGCTCGTTTTACCCCTCCCCTTTGATACGCCCCTGTACACATGTTTATGGGCTACGGTGTATTAAACCGCGCGCAACCCTGAAACTCGTAGGTTTCTTGCCTCAACTTCATTGGCGGAACAGCGGTTTAATAATCCGAGATGCTACCACGTTTATTTCCTTCACATTTCGTCCGTTCTACCCGGAAAAATTAGTGTACAGTTTGGTGTTGCGTGCGCAAACTGTAGAAATTAGGATATGTGTCCGAATTTCGTCCGACGAACATGCAAGCTGAAAGATATGGGACAATCATTTTTTTCTGGAATATTCTACTACTTTAACAAGTAGTTCTGACAAACTTATAACAAAGAGCATTATATATTCGTTGCATAACTATCACTTGTAGACCTTAAGAGTTACGTGCTCTAAGCAGTAGAGCTCCCGGAATCGATTAAACTTTCGAATCGATGAGCTGCTATAAAAAGATTGTCCTGTTATAAGCTCTATTGGGAAATTTATAACCACTTCCGTTCCGCATACTCTTGCCACGTCGAAGTTTACGAAGAAACCATTCATGATCTTTGCGAACTTATGGCTGGGCAGTGCAGCATGAAATCTTTACGTGTTTACTCTGCAAGCTTACTGCTTTGCAATGTTCTTCCTGTACATTTTGCGAATTTTCACACAGGATGCAGGAAAATCCACGATCTAGTAATTATCCAGTAGCTGACGGCAGTGGCAGGGGTTCGTAAGTATCTCAATTCCCCAAAAGGAGCATTATTTCCTTCTTCATTTTCTCCCTTCTCTTATTTCCTCCCCACAGTGTTTCTCTTCCCATAAACGGGACCCAGAAACAATAACACACAATAAACTCGCACTCGAACGATCCTCGAAGGCGTCAATCGAGCAGGTGCCACTTCCCCCATGAAACTGGCCTAATTACAGTCCATTCCCATTATTCTGACCAAATAACAGAGGGCTGGGGTTCTCTGGCTCGATTAAACGCCTGTCCCAATTATGCGAAGTCATCATTCTACGATTTTTGCGACGTTCTACTGAAATTTACACGAGAGGTGTACTCCTACAGTAACATAAGATACAGTTACAAAACATTTAACATTTTCATAAAATGAAAAAATCATATAGAGAATTGTATGGAATTCCAGGTAGGAAGAAATGTTTAGTTTTTCAGTTTAAATAGTTCCGAGTGCAAAGAACATTAACATGTTCTCTAGACACCTTGTGGAGGTGATGACAGGGTGAACAGTCGCGAAGAAAACGACCCGAGGACTCGTCGTTTTCCGCAAGGAGGACAAAGAGAGTGAGAGCGGGTGAGATCAGAGGGGGTGAAAGAGCAAGGGGTTGCCCAACGATCCGGAGTTATGGACTCCCGTGCTACACCCTCGGCCCGGTTTTACGACTTCATCCGATGCCCATGCATTCCGCTCTTCGCCTTTCGCGCCAGGATACTGAACGTACACATTGTGCACAGCCCGCCGAGTTTATGTTCCCGAAAATCTCTTAACTACCGGCCACTTTGTTCGCGAGATCGCCCGGAGAATGACTAGTGTCGAAGATCAGTCGAGCAAAAATCTACGATTTTTGACAAATTACCAACATCCAAATTTTGTCTCGAGGACACTCAATTTCCTTTCCGAGGGATAACGATGCTCGATTAACACTTTGTTAACCGGCGATTTAGAATCAAAACCAACGCTCGAGCATGAAAGAACGAGTACACTCGTGACCGGTCAGCAATGTGTTAATTGTAACTGGGTAACGGCAGAGTACTTTTCGGTTTTTATTTAAGTGAAGGGTATATTGTGGTGCGTCCTATACTTTCAGGACACCCTGTATAGGCCGTAGCACGCAAGGGACCGTATCGCGCGTGTGAAAATTCATGACGCCCGGAGAAAGTTCGAGGGGACCAAGTAAATGGAAAAAATCCATTACGCGGTTTTATTCGGTTCGCGGCGCGCGCCGATATCGAACCACCACTTTTTAATTATATTTCCGCCTGCATCGCGACCGATCTCTCTCTCTCTCTCTCTCTCTCTCCCCCTCTCCCTTTTTCTCTCTTCTTCCATCGATGTGGTCCTCGAGGGAGCTCTTCCATGGGCATTTTCATCTCTGTAAGGGAGACCGTTCAACCGATGGAATGTACCCTCTATTTTGGATCATTCTACTTGCATTTGGTCGCTCTTTAACCCTACTCGAACCGCAGCTGATCCGGCGGAAATATAGTGGGTCAGAGAAGTATGGTCGTAATTTTTTACGACAGCTGTGTGCACCGAAAAAGCTTGTTATTGTTGCATGGAATTCTTTACGCTTTGTTGCGCGTGGACATCACATGCTTTTTCAAAAATGATACTTTTATTGTTAAAAAATTCGTTGATTCATTTCCAGTCCCAACTGTGTTTCAGTTAATTATTTCAATAAATCGCAAGAAACTCTCGCACAATAATAAGTTTCCTACTTTACGCAAAATAAAAATTTTCTACGCGAATTGCAACAAACTGGAGTGAAACAAAAATTTGTATCCTTCCTTGAAATAGTACAATTTATATTACTGCTTTATATTCTGTTACGAGATTGCTCTCGATCGTGCAAAAGATCCCAGATAAACGCAAACAATAACGTTCCCCGTTCCCCGTTCCCCGGTGAACAAGCACAGTAGCCGTCGGACAGGTATTAAAAAATTACAACGTGGCTCGCGAGGGTGGGGGGACGGGGCCCCGGCGCATCGATAATTAAAAGTAATCATCGGTGTCAAGTTGCAAAGTTCATTTTAAGGAAAAAGAGCAGAGCGCCCACGGTGCTTCGAACGGGGAAAGTAAACTTCGCCCCGGGCGAACTTCTCGCGAAAGTAAACTTCGATAGTACAATGTTGATCGTAGTTAAGTCAGTTAATGTATAAATGCCGTGCAACTTCGCGGGGAACAGTGGAATTTCGAATGGCCAGCGAGGAGTTTGCGCGTAAAGACACATTGTTCCCTTCTGGTTGCTTCTGCGGGGGCTTAAAGCACCAGGATCGATAAGGATCCAACTGGATCTTGAACTCTGGAGGCTGGGGCATGGTATTTCGAACAATGCTACCCCTCCAGCAACTCAAACAAAAATTCTAATGAGAAATTTTTTAATGTTCATTTGGTATAAACAACATAAATTTGTTCCTGACGAAAGAAATCTTTTTGTTCCGCAAGAATCTTGCAGTTCACCGTGGTAGAAATCGGCGAAACTGTTTCGGTCGCGTGTAACCGTGTCACCGGAGGTTCGTGCGATGAATTATCGCGACGTCCCCCTGTCTGACAATTAAACGTTCGTGAAAAATAGCCGGTCGCTCGTCGGAGAATGACGCGGGGACCGGAAGTTAGAAAGTTCGTCCGATTAGGCGGAAAAAGTTGCCGCGTTTTTTCCCGGACCTATTTATCATGATCCTAGTGGAAATTAATTTGTCCGTTTACCAGCTTCGCTCGGGAGGAACTGTGTGCTAGTGGAGACCGCAGAAAATGATTTATCTGCAATAAGACGAGAACGAGATGCAACTAAGTGCCGGAGGGAAAGTTTGCAGAAGTCGCTCCATAAGAATGTCATACCAAAAACTGTGTTCTTTCACTTTGTCATCTTAATAAATCCACATTGAAACGAACACCGAGAAGCAATTCCATGAAAGAACGACCAAAGGATTCGCAAGGATTCCCCGGGAAAAAGTGATTCTCGATCCTCGTATTTATGCATATGTGTATGTATATTATGTGCCATGCATATATGCATGATTCGCGAGCCATACACGGAAGCGTTCGCGGCCACGTACGTGTATCCTGCGTCCTGGTGGACGTTGCTGGTTTACAAATTGCTAAACTTCTTCGAAAGAATAGTAGAGCGAGAGAGGAGGAAGTGTCGAGAGAAAGACGCGTTAGCAGGACGAACAGGCGACGAAAAGGGAAAAGGAAAAGGAAGAGGCACTTGTTGGCTGGATCGAACATCCTGCGAATCCGTCGGAACACGTTCAGGGAATTTCCTTGCCGAAATGCAGGATGTACCGTGACACGTGGCCGCTGCCAGCCTGCCAGACGTGATTAACACGCTTCCTACCACTGTTCGTTTCGCTAACAGTCTGCCAGTTACTATACTTTATTACACGGTTCTTCATCCTGCAATTTAAAACGCTTTCGGAAACCAATCTCTCACTTCGGCGCCCTAACGTTCTGCGTGTCGGCTCAGGAGCCTTGCAGAATCCATAAAACGAAAGTAATTTATTTAAAAAGTAGAAATAGAAATGTCTTCGACCAACTGTGATAAAGTAAACTAAATAAATGTATAAATATCGGCGGTCTGATAACAACGCGTCTGCGGAACAAAAGGGGGTTGCACCCCTGCAGTGGTTCCGTGACAAAAGACATTTGTGCGAATCCGTGGTGAATGTGATTAATTCTTCAGAGTATTGAATCATTAGCAGCTCGATGAGCGAATACCGGCGTGCCGAGAACAATTTTCAATTGGACCACGGTGCGCGAGCACGCGGGCTTTAATAGATATTTACACTGATTAACAAGAGCGCTTGTGGCGTGGAGTCGAAGGGGCCTTTCAGATTCTACGAGAAATCCTTTTTGAATTTATTTAACCCGAAAGCCCGCGAGTCATTTAATACTCCGCTAGAACAAACAGGTTGTGCTAACCATTAAAGGGCGGCACACACGGTAGACCTCTGATTAATTTTATTGATCGGCGTGGGACAACCGTATCGAAGTTATTTTATTAATATCCAATCGCATTTCTCTCTTTCTCTCTCTCTCTCTCTCTCTCTCTCTCTCTCTCTCTCTCTCTCTCTCTCGAAAACGTTAACCTGGCCGGGCGACGGGCTTGGTCCCGGCAATAACCATCCATCCAATTTGCGCGTGATCGCAGAAATGGACGCAAGGTGACTCTTTATTAAATCAATTGCGACCGACAGAAAGGGCGGAACTCGGCCGGCCAGGGCTAATTACGAAAATATTTGATCTCTGTGAAAGATCATATTTTGGCGTGCGCTCGCTCGCCCCGGTCTCCCTGTATTACGTTTCCGGTTCGTCGCTTTTTTCTCTATTCATATCCTGCCAGATTTGTTTGCACGCAGTGTGTTTTCTTAACTGGCGAAAACAATTGTTCGTATCGTGGATCCTCGAAGCTCTCGGAACGCTTAGAAATAGACTAGGATGTTTGTGCGCAGAATGTTGATGTTTACCACTAATTTTTTTACTGTTCTAGAAAAATCTAAAACATTTAATATACAATCGTTGAAAGAATGAAATATTGAGCAATTTCAACTCGAAAATTAAACATTTTTTAATTTTTTGAAATTTTCCATTTGTCAACCGTTTATTTCCGTCTTTGTCAGGCTGCATTTGAAGGTTGAAAACGCTCGCGTCTCTAACGATCCTTGAAGAACAACCTCCTATTTTCCGGGGAAAAAACGTTGATGACCCATGCGACAAATCGTCCCACCTCGCCAGCAAAAACCGTCCCCGGGCCACTCCCCGTAAATTGAATCTAAAAACTGTACGGGCGCGGTATTGGTGTTTAAATACCGTTGCCAATAAACAAAAGGGTCGGATGAAATCGGACCAGACTAATCCGCGGAATGACCGGTCGGGGAGTGGGGAAACAGCGGCGGTCGCTGTTGCTGCGAGAGAGAGAGAGAGAGAGAGAGAGAGAATTTTTGTAAAATTAATTCCTGTCGTGTCAAGTACATATTTTCTGTGCGAGCGTGTAGCCGGTGGAGAACAATTTACCATTGATTCCGGTGCGATTGTCAAAGGCTGTCCCCGTGAATCACGCGGTCACACGCGCTTTTGCCGCGCGTTCCACGATCAACCCCCGAATGAAAACAGTACACGCCGGCGACCTTGCATTAATCGGTGTTGCGCTGTACCCCCCTTTTGTCGGACCCCCTGCGGGGACGCACACCCCTTTTTTCGCGAATCGCCATTCCGTTCGATCAAATTCGAATGCGCGTCAGATGTTCCGTATCGTTTCACAGTTTTTTTTGTTGCTGGCGAGCGAACCAACGCGAGACCCAAGGACTCGACGCTCGATTTTTATTCCGTTCGCTAATCCCGCCCGCCTTTGTTGCACCGCGTAAACCAGAAACAATGTTCAAATGTCTATGAATCGTCGCGTTACATATTAATTTTCCGCGGCGATGCATGCGGATTGTTATCACCAGACAGCGGATCATTATGCAAAATAATCTGCAGGGAAATAGATATTTATTTTCTTCCTCGGTATCTTCAATAAATTGCTGTACCGTTATTCAAAGTATTGTTTACATTATTACATATATATGTTCGTATCTAGTCAATTCTATCAATTTTGTGAATTCGTACAAAGAAAATTATAATGGAATGGAATTATTCTAGGTCGGAGAAAATGTTTCATTTTCGCAAAGAGTTAAGATTCTTCTAACGTTTTTACTGTTTTGAATTAAACCTACTCATTGTTGTCATAAATGCATCAAATCCGCTGTCTAGTTATGCGTCCACGACAATTTTTAACTCGAATTTTTTTCGGGTTAAATTGGGATCCAGAATCTATTGGGAAATTGCAGTCCTCTCTGTGCGAGGAAAAGGGTTGAAGGGTTCCGAAAGCTCGTGCCGTCGGTTCATAAATTCCTTCGCGTGTTTTTATTCGTCCGAACGCCTAAACAGAGAACGGCGTTTGCATGATAAAGCCGGCGAGCCGCGACGTCTATGCGGCCACAATCTGAAATTCACGTCCGCCGTCGATCGATGCCCGGATAACATCGCGAAATTGAAAATTACACCCTGACCTACCCCCTTTGACCCCCTTGACCCCCTTGACCCCCTCGACCCGCCGTTTCGTTTCGTTTCGTTTTAGCGTGCGACCAACCGGCGCAGCTGATAGAGAGAGCCCCTTCTCGAGCAATCGACACGACATACTAGAATAACGAATTACGGTGTTTAATACACCCGGGCTCGTTGCTCGCGAGAGTCAGCCAAGAGACCGTTAATGATATATTGTTACCGATACTGAACTATGATTAATGGCCGATATGTAAAGCATCATTTGCTGCCTAACCGTTGCTTCCCCTTTCTCTATTTTTTTCTATCCGTTTTGTTACAACTATTCTCTTTTCACGAAGAGCCAAGTAGATATTTCTTTCCTTTTTTTAGCAATTTTAATAGGCTGGAAATCATTTAATCTTCCCACAGTTTTAAACGCACAGGGTATTAACTGGAACTTTTATTCCATACAATTTTTATGTAAATGCGAGGCCTTCATTTTTCATGGAACTCGGAAAATCTTGCAGTTCAACGACAACATTCATACCGTCCTAAAATTAAGGATAAATCTAAAATTAAAACCCTCGAAAAGTCCGTAAAAATTTAGTAATCTTGAGATACGACAAGAAATATCGAAGTATAAAGAATATAGTGTACAGAGAATTTTCCCGCGATCGTAGGAGACGTCAGAGTGGCACAACAGAGTTGAAATTAAGGCAGACCCCCGGAGGGCACCTAATATTTTTGACGTCAGGAAAATAAACCTGCGTTCCAAGTTGCATCTCAATGGTATTCGTCACTTTCTTTCCACCTGCGGAACAAGCGTTCCCTCTACTTTCTTGCCACGAAGTAGATCCTGAGGATTGTGCGGGCAGCGCAAGAAAAATTGACACCATTTGTAAATCGTGGAAACAAAGCGGCGAACTTTGTAACACAATGCTGCTTGCGATCGTGGATAAGCTTGATGCATACAACCATTTGAATTCGGGTGTCTGGGGGCTGTCTTCAACCTTGTTCGCAATCAAGATTACACGTTTCCTGTATCTTTCTTCTACCTTCGGCCAGATTGTTGCCACAAAATTGATGTGCAGCCAGAAACATTAGCCACGTACAAGTTTATAATTAACGACGACTTCTTGCATGATTAGCGAATAAAAATTTCCTTCGTGAACAATGCGAATCAAATAGAACTGCAACGATTCCCGCGGCGTAGTCGGTTAACTTCGCCGAAAATGTGTGCTATATTCGACGGCACATTTGCCAGTAGCAGCCACTATTTATCGGGGACATCCGGTGGTCGGCTACGGACTCAGTTTTTACTCTCGAATGCGTGAACTTGACTTTGTCGAAGTTCCAAGCAGTCTGCGAGAAGGAGAGGGAACGTCGGATGGGTTAGGTGGTCGTAAACGCCTACTTGTGAATGAAATTGCGAGCACAAGGCTGGCCCGTGCATCTGGCCTTAATGAAAAAGAAACCGGATGGCGGTCAATTTTTTTCGCGAGCTCAGACGACGGTCGACGATTTTAATCGGATCGAACGAGAAAATCTCTTTCTTAAAAATTCAACGAATGCAAGAATTAAAAAATTTGTATGCAAAACTGCAGAAAAATATCGCGCACTCGCAATTTATCGAGACATTCCTGCACAGGGTGAACTACGAATCGTGACCAGTAGAGAAAATGTTTTTGTAGCAAATTTTTCAATGTTATCATACTTACCCCTAATTTTTCCTAAAATCCTATAACGAATAGGGGTAAATAAAAAGGTAGGTGTCTTTACAGAAAATTGAAGGTGCAAAGAACGTTCGGGACACCTTGTAGAAGGAATAGGGTGTATGTACTAGGGTTCGTCAGGTGGATTCCCCGTTGCAAAAATGACGAAACCCATGTCATTGGCATCGATGTAACCCGATCACAGCACCCACACCTCCGGAACCCCTTAGTCGAAGATAACACCAATAACGTTACCGCCTTAACTTCGTCGAGACTCGGGCTCCCGGGAGCTCGGCGGCCCTCGTAAATGAACCGGAACGCGGATTTCGGTTTCGACGATTCCGTGGTGCCCCGGGGGAATTATCGTTTTAACGCTAACTTTCCTAAAGAGTGCCGACACCAACGAAACGATAAAAAAAAAGAGCGGGAACAGCGGCGAGGAAAGATTCGATTTGCATCGCAGGCGAGAATCGGCCAGCAAATAGTCGTTTGGGGAACGACATTGTTCGGTGATCAATTCTTCATTAGGGGACGCTAATTTCTGCCCGATTGGGAGCGTCTTTCCACTGATAGGCTTTCTCGAGAGCGGAGAGAATGTCTTCGATATGTACTTCTATTTAATTGCTCTATTAAGCAGATGGCAACGTGTGCGTTAGGATCTTGCAAAGAAAATATGATAATTTCTACACGTATCACGATTGTATGCGGCGCTTGTTATTAGCAATTTTCGGAAAAATCGCAGAGCTGGGGTCCTTGCCAATGAGAATCTTCTCTCGCAGTATCTTCGCTCCGTCTTTCAGATCGATTCTAATTTCCATTCGGAATCGAGTCCTGGAGGATGGTAATACAGAAGCATCGCATGGTCGAGTAGCATACTGCTGCTCGGCATAATAACGTAAACTTCGCGGTTCCCTCGACTGCGATCGGGAATTATAGGAACGGGTATATATATATATATATAGAAGCAGCTTGATAAGTGGGGGAGGACACACCAACCCACGATCCTGCTACTTCCGACGAAAACCTTTCTATTTCTTTCGCTCTAGTTCCCTGAGCTTCGATCTCAATCGCGTCGTCCATTGCGCCGGCTGTGTGTGATCGCGGCTAATTCTCTGCGAATCCTGATGCAAAATATATTCAGATAACCTCCTGAAAAATTAATTTGCTTCTCTTTCTGTAATACAGAAAATCGTGACTGTCACGAACAAACGGTCGAACGCCTATCTCAGACACGTCCGCCAATTAAAAATCGTCGATCACACAAACGAATCGTCAAACACACCCTCTATTAAAGCCTCCTCGAGCCACCCTCACCCGGTCCGGGGGTTAACGAGTTCCAAAAACTCGGTGACAAGAAGACTGCTCCTTGAGCCATCAAAATTTCCTGAAGCACCGACTTCGCCCACACGGACCATGGCGAGAGCCTCATTGTCATCGGAATAGGGGTGGCCGAAGATTCCGCTCGAGTTTCGCGGCGTTCCTTTTGAAATGGTCTGCCTTCGAGTGTCCAGACAAGGGGGTGGGACGCGAAGGGGGAGGATCGTCGGTCAATCTAGATGGCCCGTGGAAAACCGCTGCGTCGTAGGATTCGCCTGGGAACGCGTAAGTCGCGTTCGAGTTCTCGTCGATCGGGGAACGCGGCCTCGGAACAAAAAGGGAGCGCGGGGCACACGTTCCCGGTTGCTTTATTTTTTTCTGCCCTTTCTGTTATCAGACATGCGATTCACGTTCCTCGCCTCCGGCACCCCCGATTCAATCTAGACAGGGTCGGAAAGGGCGTATTCGGGAAGGACCGGGCTTGCTTTGTGTCCCTGCGTGTCGGAAAGCAAGAACGTGTCCAGCGTCGAGGAGACACACCGGGATCGGGAGAAAAGTGATCATGGGATGGTGGAGGGACGGAGAAATTTTCCGTCACGGTGGGAGAAAGTCCGTGGAGAGAGGGAAAAAAAGGCGAAGGGGGGTTGGCGAACGTTTTCGAGCGAGCAACGCTTTATGACTAAAGTTGACGGCGAAATGCACAGGCCGACGAGCAAAATACTCGCCACGTGACATTCCCTTCACCCACCCACACTGCTCTACCCTTCAACCTTCTGCTCGCGTATCCGGTTCTCCCTCTCTCTCTCTCTCTTTTTTTTTCTCTCCTCGAGCGTCAGCTGCAGCCCAGGAATCTCGCACTCGTAATCTCATTCACGAGCCGTTTCGGTAATCGCGCGACCCCTGACACTTGATCCACATTCGCAGAAACGGACGGAAGAGAGTCGACGCTCCTTTTAATATTAATCGCGTGATACCGATCTCCGGAACATATGTATGTAGTAGTATGTACGTGATCTGTCCGGAAAGTATCCGACCTTTGCTTATGTCTTCGTTCCTAAGTGGACTGAGGCGGATAGCGCGTGCTTATATTAGAGGCGACCTTGTAATAAGTGGCCAAAAACAATAGTATAAGTTATTGAAATACAAAGACAAAGAATAATGCAGGACAAGAACAACGTAGAACAAGTTCAGAGAGAGAGTCGGCTTCGGTTACGCGGTCGTGTGCAAGTATAAAAGGGGAGCACGGTGTCTGGTAGACGGTTTGCTAATAAATTCCGCGTGTTCGATGAGTCAGCCTGTATATTGTAGAGAACTGGAGAGCCATTACGCGCCCAGCTATTTCTGAGTTGCATACGATATGCGCCGCTTCGAAAGATGCGATATTGAGCCGGCTGGCTCTTAAAAAGTCTGCCTTCCATCCGCGAGTCGTTTACGAGCCGCACGCAATTACGAGCCGAATAATACGGAATCTCGCGCTCCTCCTTTCGACAACCAACCGTATTCCCGATCCCTTTGATGTCTAATCGGATTTCAGAATATTTTACCGCCCGACATCGTCGATTTTGCTTTTTTTTCTCTATACCGCATCTCAATAACTACTATTCAACTATACGAATCCAGAAATATCTACACACGTTATTTTCACACGTTGGAATTGTTGAAAAGATTTTCTGCGTAGCTTCTTTTCCTTGAAAATACACGAATTTATAGCAAAAGTGAGTAGGTGTAATTCGACACAGTGAAAACATTAGAAGAATTTAAAAACAGTATTTTCTATTTCACCCCAGTTAGTTCCAAATCAGGTAGAAAATTTTTATTTTGCCTGAAGATCCGCTGACAGATCTACGAAGTAATTTATACGCATTTGCAGGATTGCCACGCGAATATCATTCGTTCGTTCGCGAAGTCACATATCGTCGAGAGGTTTTTTTATTTTTCCGCAACGACGAAGGCATTATGGCTGCGATAAAAATAGCAGCACCATGAACTCTAATCAGAAGCGACGACGAGCCGGAAGACACGCAATCGTTGGGTCTGTTCGCAGGGTCATGGTATCACGTGGCGCCAGCCATGATTTTTCCCTGTTCCCGATCCGTTTTATCGCGGTACCGATGACTTCAAGAGGAAGTCAGTATCCGGTCGTGTGTCCGTGTTTCCCGCGTGCCCGTGTGTGCGCGCGTCATTCATTTCTCAATGAATGCACGGCTCTCGTGAATGAACGCTGCGAACGTGAATAACCGGGCTCCAGCTTCTCTCTGGCTCGTTCCTGCTCGTGAGACAAACATGCACGAGAGTTTATTAACTCGAATGTTGCTTCCATTACCCATCAAACGTATGGAGTTCTTGTTCGCGTCTCCCCGAATCATGGTAATTAGAAAGTTTAATCAAACGCGATCGGTTGGAGGATAAACTTTATTTTTACTCGAAGTAGCTACCAAGATAAGAAAAAAAAGCTAACCTAATTCCATCTATTTCCCGAGAACTACGTCAGATAAACATGTCTGTCAATTTTCATTGAGTTGCAAACGCTTTAACAAATTCTGTAAATAATTAAACTTTCTCGCGGAAATGGAAAACCTGCAAAAACTCGTGGAACCTGCAAGCAAGAAAAATCAGAGAAATATTTATTTGATAACGTAACGCGATGCATTGTTTTCGATGGTACAACCCATTGTTTTCAACAGCCTCCATTCACGAAAATTGAATAAAATTGAATTGCTATCGATAATCGAATGGAATTACTAAAATAACGAAATCGTGCGTTCAAAGAATTGCAACCTGCAATGTGTTGACAACAAAGTCATTCCTCGTTTAGTGTGTTGTTGAATTTTATGTTATCAATTGTATTGCATTTTCGATAATAATTAAATTTTCCCCAATTTGCCTGAATCGTGGAATAAAACATCGAACTGTGGCTGTGCATTCCGCCGTTGTTGTAAACAAAAGTTCGTTCTAGAACGACAAAATTACGGGAAAAAATACGCTAGACCTAAAATGTCCAAAATAAGTTACAAATTGCTTCGCGTAATTGCTATAGATTATTAAAATGATACGGATATCTCATTATTGTCTTTTTTATAGAGAATTATTCATTGCATCGAATGACTGCAACATTTCAAAACGAGAATTGAAAACGAGATAGAACAGTGGGAAAAAATAATTGTTGTGATTATATAAATGATTTTTGATGAAATGATAATAGCTGTACAATTGTAGAAAAACGCAGAGAATGGTCTACGCTCGACCATTATACAAATCCCGGTAAAAAGTGAGGGAGATCCGAGGGGAGATAAACAAATTTGAATTGTGTTGAACAATAAAACATGACAATAGATAATAAAACGTTCTAGAAAATAATGACACGTACATGGAGGCCTAGTTCTATTATCTTCGCCGGCCTTCCCACGATTCCACGTCTCTTCGGTTCAACCTTCAATTCTCAATTGTTGCGTAAGTTGGCGCCGGCTGCAATAAAAACGGCCTAATCATTAACCGTGTCTTGCGGTAACGCGCCACGCCACGCCACGCCACGCGCCGCATGCTGTGCTCAATATTTTTCACCGTGAAAATCATTAACCCATTAACGCGCCGCGTCCTGTTTCCACGACTCTATTTTTTGCAATCATTATTTACCAGCACCGCAAAAACCGTCGAAACGAAATTGCCGTTGGAACAAAGTGCTGGACGTTAATGGGTCAACTCGCTGACCGTCACAGTAATCTGTTAACAATTACGTTATTCGTTGAACGAAGCTACTCATTCTTGATTACCGCGTACAGTGACTCCCACTAATATGTGGACGCTCTAAAAAAAATCGATAACTTTTCGAATATTAAATATATAACTTCTCAAAAAAAGTTCAAACCGTGTGGTCGAATATTAAAAAAGTTTTCGTCTTTTTCCGAGTGTCCGAATATTAATGGAAGTCACTGTAAGTAGAAACGACAGGTAATGATCAGACAAGCGAGTCAAGCGTACCAATTAAAGCGCGATCTTTTTTAAAATGAAACAAGAATTGGACAGGTACACAGGAACAGAATTCGACCAGCATCATTGATGAAACGTTTTGTCGCGAATTAGATCGCTAAAATACAAACTATCCACGTTTCCCGGAGCAGTTCGCTAATTTCCAGCCCTCTCTGCACTTAATTCCGGGCGGAACGAGTGCGTCGTTCCGCGGGCCGAAGTTAATCATTATCAATGAAGTCGCCAGGAACGAAATTGTATGGTTGCGAACCGCGTGGTGTGCGCTCGCATAGTTACGCGAGCATTACGAGCCACGAGGTGCATATTCTGCTACAGATGCTCTAAATTCTTTAGCAATGGTCGAGAGCGTGGGCATGTGTCGGTGCGCCGGCCGTGTACACGAGCAGAGAGAGAGAGCGAGAGTGAGAGAGAGAGAGAGAGAGAGAGAGAGAGCCAGCCAGGTACGTACGGGCAACCTGTTGCAGCGCAATTTTTACGGAGGGTTCCGCCTCGTCTACCAAAACTGACACCGGCCGTAAATCATCCCCGCGGCGAGCGCAAACCTACATACATCTTCGAATTGGCAACCGGTCCATTTGCGATGCCATCGTTATGGGAAAATCGGCCCACCGTGGGCCTAACGTCCTATCGAATTAGCATCGTGCCTGCAAGATTTGCTTCTTCTTAACCCTTATGCACTCCCAACCATTTTTCAATTTCGTTGCCAACAACTCCTAACTTGAAGTAAAAATGTTCAAAAAAAGCTAGAATATAAAATTCCACAGAATTCAATTTGAGTTTGATTTATTTCAGACCTACAAAGGCTGTTACCACTGAAAACTACTTGCTTGAAACTTGCCTGCAAACCTAAAAAGTTCCTGTGATGAAAACTGATATTGAGTCGCACTCGATAAAGGAGCGCAAAGGGTTAATCCAGTTCCGCTGAACCGAGACTCCGAGTTCATTTGTCGCGTTCCGATTCTTTGAAGATGGCGAGCGAATAACAGAGACACATCCAGGATGAACTCCTATAGTCTACAAGTACAACCGGATCCTCCCTAAAGCCTGCTACTTCAGACTATGACAATCTACTCGCGACACCGTGAAAGAAGTCGCAATCCGGGTCGCACAAATAAATCCGTAACAGACGAAACAACGCGTCGTACGAGATGCCGTCTATTCGTGGGGTGTAACGGGGGTGCAAGAGGCTGCAGGGGGTGGTAGGAAAGCAGGGAATTACTCGAACCGTCGCGCAGGCACGTGACGAATCCCACGCTGCGACTTTCCGTCGCTGGCCCCGTGCGACGACCAAGCTGCTGAAACCCGCCGGATGCCAGTGATAACTCACTTAGGGCAAATAATGGATTTCGCCCGGAGGGGTGAGGCGGGGGTGTACCTTCCGCGAAGGAGCGCCGTGGAAACTCCTTTAATTCACGGCTAACAGGAGGGGCAGGGGTTTCCTTCAAACCCCTTCCACCCTGTAGGCTTCTCTCCTCGCCTAAGCGGGATTTAAGGGGCTGAATGAGAACGAACGAATTAACACGGCCGGAGCCTTTTAATTATGGGCCCGGTCGCGAGCCACCGGCCGAATCTAATTTCTCTTCCGGCGGAACGAGAAAGGGCGATACGAATTCCCACGGTGCCTTCCCCGTTAACTTCTTCGGCATCGTGCGCTTCCACTCTCGCCGAGATTTAATTTTTAAGATAACTTTTCCCTTGGTAAATCTTGTTCGGCAATCATTGCAATCAACATTCATTTTATTCGAGACCGTTCTTGCAGATTCAGACCCGTTTATTGTAAACAAAATTGAAGTCGATATCCGGCAGTAGCATCGTATGGAACAGCTTGTAACGTTTTATTTGGCCCGGTGCAAGTGCACCGTTCTCTCTTTCGATTCGCATAGTCACCTTCCCTCTCTTTCTGCTCATATACCCCAGCTATTCTCTGTATATTGACCGTCCCCGATTTTCCAATCCTTTCCGACTGAGACTCCCCCCTTAGACCATCTACTTCGTTTGGCCAGACTATACGATGCCGTTCCGTTAAAGGAAACTCGCGAGCCACTGTTGGTCTTAGTCGCTGAGTCATCTGACGGCGCCGCGGCGCGGCGGTTCCGTAGTGATTGAGCCACGCTTGGTGGTTCACCAGGGCTAACAGTAATTTCAATGAAATTTTTATCTCATTTTATTTGCGCATTGTTCCCTTTGAGCAATATTGTCAGCAGACAATAGTTCTTTATGAGTCCTTTACGAGCTATAAAAGACCGACGCTCTTTTAAAGACCACGCAATGTCGCTCCGCTCGACGACGGCTACAAAATCGCTTCCGAGTTAATTGCGCGTACAGTATCTTTTATCCTCACCTCCGCTCCGTCTCGTGAACACTGACGTCCGCGAATTTTGATGGAAACATAGCAGAACGCCCGTCGTGAATTATGCGACCTGTTTCATCGTATTAGCTCCACTTATCTCTCTCTCTTATTGGCTCTGCTAGCTGACGTGTGAGATCTTGCGATTCTAAACTTTTCAAGTTAATGCTTCCAAATAAAAATTGAACCGAAATTATTGGGTGAAACTCAATTCATTTATTCAAGCAATGAACTTTAATTAGTAAAATATTTTCCATTTTCTCCCTTGCTCGGTCTCTCGCATCCGCTCCTCGCGGATCGAGAAATCGCGAGAGGTCCCGGGGCAGCAGATCGATCATCCTCCGGAACGTCCTAATCACTTTCCGCGGACGTCAATTTATTTTCTATCGATAACAAGCGGGGGGAACGTGTCGCAGTAGTAGGAAACGGGAAGGTGGATCGATGTCCGTAGTGGAAACTGCAGGAAACGGAGGAAGTGTCATTGAAACACCTTCGTCGGACGTCAGTCGGCCATCGATGTGACAGACGTCGGACGTCTCTTCCCGAGAAATGCATTCCGCTTAAGCGAGGTTAGTTCCCGGAGGATTGACGGATCTTTTTCCGACGCCGCGCCGCGGGTATTCTCGGTCACACGGTGTGCTCGCGGGTCCAGGAACCAGCTCGATCTGCATCATTTATTTACGGACTCGTAGGAGGTAATGGACGGAACCTGTCCCGTGGATCTCCGCTGAAGGCTCCGTCAAATCTGGGCGAATCGATCGCGCGGGCATTCTTAAAATACATTGCCGAGCGTTGGCGGCCGGTGACGCAAAACTACGTCCTTCCTTGGACCGTAGGATTTTGCCTCGCGCGTGACTTACCCCGCAACTTCTAAAGCTGCTGCGGAACCTGACAATTGGAAATGTATTTATGTGTATACATAATATAGTATATATGTATAAATATATATATACTTTACTATGTAGTATTATAAAGGTGTTGTTCTCTAATTAAAAATTCCTATATCATTTTTTGTAACAGTTTAGAAATGATTAAATTCTACTGTATTCTAGAAATTGCTAGAAATTCAAATGTCGTATGAGAAAAAAGGTTCAATTTCATGCGAGTAGTGTAAAAAAGATTACATAGAATAAAAATCTTCTTGGTTGAAAGATATGTCTTAATTTCAGAATTAAAATAGCTTCAAATCCAAAGGGTTAATCTACATATTGTATATGTTAATAGTAGAAGTCAAAGCTGTACCAATATATGGTTGAATTCCAACACTGACGGTGCTTCGGGAGTGATAGAATTTATGGAGATCTGTCTTCACGGTTTTATTTGGTGTTGTAAATTCATTCCCACGAGGTCCACAAAAATCATGTTATATTCCTTCTCGGGACAGTGCACCCTACAAAAACAGTTGCTAGGTCTCGCGTCTTGTACAACACGCGCATTACAGCGTGTCTGGCGGAAAAGTTCGACCGGTTAGAACCCCGAACAGTTTCCATCCCGCGGTAGAATCGCTCGTGAGTAGAATCCAGCCGGAATAAAATCCTCGAGTGTGTCACGTTTTACTGCGCTGCGTCGCCTTTATGCAGGCTACCCTTTATGCCTGGCCGCCGTCGCTTGGAAAGAAGAACGAAGGGTACCATTCCACGGGCATTACGATCCGACAGGCATCACCGTCTACGAATGGCTATCCTCATCCCCCTCTGGTCCGCCAACCCCCCGGAGGAATACCACAGTGTTTCTAGTTTTAAGCGTCGTTTCGGTTGCCCGTTTTCCTGCGATCGCGCCTCCGGACAACTCGTTCTTACACACTGGGACATAGAGATAGTCTTTCTTCCCGAGTTTCAACTTTCAACACCGCGCACATATGGCCGGACAAAGTCTTTACGATGTCGGTCAGTCGGAACGACTGCGATTGTTGTTCTTGGCTCCGGAGATGCTAACCACTCTTGGACGCTGCTTGATGACTCGCGAGTTTAGTTACACCGAATTGTTACATTTCCTCCCGGGACTTTCGCAGAACTGATCCAGCTTTCAGAGCTGGCCGGGTCTACAACGCAAGCTGCGCATCACCAGTTTCGAACTCAGATTGGTAATTTATTCTGCGACTTCTTTTATAGCTGTCATAATTATAGGCTTTCCATTCTAATTCCCTTTTGTAAATCAATTTCACTCATTCACATTAAAGCAGAATTGTTATTCTTGTTACTAATCTTCGGAAAATTTGAGAATTCCCAAAAAACCGAGGATGAAGCTCGCCAGTCGAATTAATGTTGAAATAGTGCCTTACCTGTTCGCGTCGAGTGCAGCATCCCCGAAATTCGTCGATGCATGGCGGCACTCGCGAGCCCACCCCCGGCTAAATCACCCCTTAAAGCACACACGTTCCATTAACTCGGTATCGAGCGATCAGATCACCGTCCTATTTCCGTCTCACCTGCGAAACGGGAAATATTTCCATCCGGCTGGCTCGGTGGTAGTTTCCCTCTTTTTCTCTCCGCCTCTCCCTGTTTCTTTAATGCCAGTTACGTTCGTCCTATCCATGACGCTCGCAGTAAAATGAAAAGAACGGGAAAACAGAAAAACATATCGCGAGTTATATCCACGGGGTGAGTTTTATGAAGTTCCTCATCGGAAAGTGATACCGTTAAAAAAAGACAAAGAGACAGGGGGTTGGTCGCGTTCAATGGTGGGGTGATACGAGTATAGCTGAGAATTTACGATCTTACGATTTAGAACGGGTTCAAGGGAAATTTCACGGTATTCGGATCACGCGGGCGTAGTCACGATGTTGCACCGAGTGTACAATTTAAGATTTCCACCCTTAATTGTTTTCTTAATTAACACTTTACCTACCGAAAGCCTATTAACAGGATTTTCAATAATTCTGCTGTACCAAAAGAAAGCACAGAAATTTTCTTTTACATTACAATTATTGAGGGTGACTTGTTAGTTCACAATGAAAATTCCTGTCACTTTCGAGGGTTCCATTAAAAAGTATTTAGCCGTGAAACATAGATTTTTCAAAATTATGCAATAATTCACCGGTCGGTAATGTGTTAATCGGCGAAGTTTCGATAAATTTCAACAAAATTTCAGCAAAAACAATTAGTAAAAAAAATGGCGAGGCAGAGTTAGGTCGAAGGTGTTGGCGAGACAGAGGGTGTGGTATCCAGATGGTACACCCCGTAGATGGCGGCGTAGCGCGCGCCAGCGATCCTCTAAATTTTTCACGAGGCTCTAATGCACCGGCTGCCGGATGTTTACGGCCGGTGCTTCATATCGGGTTCCGATGCGTAATCATCGCGGCCACGCGAACAGGTAGATTGATATCGTTTCGGCTGCGGCACCGCACACCGAGCCGATGACGACAATCGGCGTTTAGCATCTGGTGTCGACGAGGTGACGCACAGCGCAGCGCAGCGACGAATTATCGCGACGGCGCGGCGGTGTGTAAATTGTCGGGGACCAGCCAAGGAAAAAAAGCCTTCCAGATAACGAGACAAATGGTTGTTAATTGCTGGCAACCGTTCCCGAACAGGGGACACGGCCGATTCCCGCGAATCGGAGTTCCCCTTTCGCGATTCCCCTGGAAATGATTACCTGCGCTTCCCTGTCACCTCGGAAGAGTTATCGCGCCTCGTTCGGGGATGTTCGGGGGATGTTCAGGGTCACACCAGCTGGCAATTTGCTGGAACGATGTTTACCGCGACGTCTCCTGTCCCCGGCTATACTTGAACTTGGTGGCTAACGATGTCCGACCACCGTTTGCTCGGTGGCCACTCTTTTATCAGTCTATCGGTCTCTCTTTTTTAACTCCTTGCCACACAATATCGTATCTGACTCGTGATGAAGATTCTAAGCAGAGTCTAATAAATACGTACAGGCAATATAAATGACACCTTTGAATTTTATTCTCAGTTTAATCAATTTTGTTTGTTGATATTACAAGGGTTCAAATTCTTCCTCTATCGCGAGGAGGAACTTTCGCGAATTAGACGCGATCGATCGATCAGCCGGGCAACCGGTCGTGGCTGCAACGTTTGGTTACGTTATGGCCGTGTATTCCACTTAATTAGTCGAGCCGCGGAGATGAAGTGCAGCGATTAAAACTTGCCGGTCGAGCTTGTTGTTGTGGCGGGCTTCCCTGTAGGAATACTACCTGGAGGAGGCCGCGAGGAACAGCTTTGGAGGGAAAGAGCGAACAAGTATGAACAAGATAGAGAAACACAAAGACAGTGTAAGAGTGAGAGAGAGGTTTCCGTGCTCGCAGACCTGGGTCTAACTTTAGACGACGAGCGTCTTTCGGTGGGTGCCGTCGTCTCGCGACTTAAGTCCCGTGTTATGACTGCGAATTCTTTCGCGATAAATTCCCTCGACTCTCCCCTACTCTCTTCTTCTCTCTTGCGTCTCCAGCATCCCCTATTCGCCGAGCAAGAGAGCTTATATCTCGCGCAGCCACGCGAGTCCCTATGTCGAGCTCGGTTTTTCGAGACGTCGCGTCGACTCGCTTAAAACGCGGAAACCAACGAAACGAGCGTTCCTGCTTTCGTCCAGCCGGCTCGACGAGAGGTTTAATTAGCGGCAGTCGTAATTTTTGACCGGAGCTAGAAGTCCCCGGGCCTCGGGATCCCCTGTGGTCACGGGACGTTTGGCCCGGGGTCTCGGTCTGCTTAGCCGGCGATAGTCGGAACAGTTACCGGCAGATTTATCTTCTAACCACCGATTTTCGTGAAGGGCCCTCTACACGAACCCGTGGCAGAGTGTTTTTAAACGGTGGCCCCGTATTCTTAACGCACTTTATTGCGCGGACAATGCGCCCCGTCCGGTTTCTTGCCGCTCTTGAATATTTATCGGTATGTACCGTGTTTTCGCGAAACCAAGCCGCGCCGTGGGTAGCCGACTCTTAATGTCTGCTCGAGCGGATGCCTCGGTTTTTGATTGATTACCGCATACACTCGGCGCACCACGAAAACACGCTGGCTCATCGATGACCGGCTTTCGGATTGTTTCGAACAGAAAGGGCGAAACAGCCGTGGGCGGAGGATCGGACGTCCTGCTGATGTCTCCGTTATTCGATTCTGGATGATAGGTCCATGAAAGAATAAATGTTTTATGCACGTAATTTTGTTGGAATTAATAAACTGAAACTGTTCCCCACCTGTTGCCCAATCGAAAGAAGTCTGCTTCACCCCTTGCCACAACATTTATTTCCTAACAAAAGAGAAAATTTATATCTATTGTATGCCTATATGTTCTCCAATAACTATATATTAACGAAACCAAAATAGATGTTCATCACGGTTTAAAGGAAATTATTAACATACATATATATTTATTGGACGCTGTCCAGAATCTTCATCACGAGTCTGACACGATATTGTGGGGCAAGGGGTTAAAGTGAGGAACCTCGCAACGGGGCCGGACCATCGAGAATGTCCTCGCTATGACTATGAACAAAAAAAATTGAATTTCTCTAGACGACTATGAGAAATGATCTCTCAGCAGTGCGCGTCGCGCGTCGTTCTCTCGGCGCGATGACACACGCGTTACGACAAAGCCCCGTCGGAACGGCAACAAAGGATTATTCCCGTCGCTTTGACGGCCCGGATTCGAACTTATTAACCGTCGCGTCAGCCGCAGGAAATTTATCTAGGGCAGGAAACAACAACTGGAAGCCCGTAATTACACGTGTCCCCGGCGCCGTCAAATGGAAACGCAGAAGACGCTCATTCCCGTGTTCCCT
>CM052316.1:27857697-28086023 GCA_028455605.1 Lasioglossum malachurum
CGGGAGAGAGCTCGGGAGGACGACAAAGAGGCCGACACAATGACTGGCCTTTTCTCGGCGAGGTTTGAATATATCGGCAGCTCGTGGAGGGGCATGAATTGGTAATAGAGGAAGTCGAGGTCTCGCACCCCCACACAACCCCACCTGCCCACCCGTCACCAGGTGCTCCATCCTTTTCTGTCTTCAACGTTCTCCCTCTCCCTCCCTCTCTCGCCCGTTTTCTCTCGCTTATTTTCTAAGAGATCGACCTGACTCCTATCTCTAGACAATTTGTGTCCCTCCTTACACTTCTCGTGGTTCCCCTGCGTCCTCCATTTTCTCGGGAATCCTGACCTTCTCTTGTTTAATAGATACGCGAGAATAAGCATATCCGAGGTCCTTTGGTCGCTATAGTTTCTTGGATCATTGTAATTTTAATTGTAAAGATCAGTGGCTGACCGTAGTTACCTCTTCAGATTCTAGAATGGTATTTTTTAGGTAATTTCTGGTATGAGAACCCCTGGTGCTTTCAAGAACAGCGTAGTCCTCGGAACGGCTCGAACACTCCGGCAAAGAAGCTACTCATTATCATAACACCGATCGCGCATTCGATCCGCCCCTTTTATCTAAAAATTTTAACGGTATGGAAATGAAATTTATGCACATCGAATCTCCGTCTACCACCCTTTACAGTTTCTCGAGTGGGCCTATGGGAGTTGGGAACGGGATTGAGGCTCGGGCCGAGGAGGAATTCTTCAGGTTTCGCGGAACTTTCATGGGATAAGTTTACTTTTTAATATGAAATTTCGGTCGAGATTTCAACGGTGGAATCGTTTTCCTAAAGTGATTACTCGTTTGCGGATACGACAATACACGCGATCTCTATCTAACGATTTCAATCTGTTCTAACATTTCCGTTATTTAATTCAACGCCTGTATCTGCGCCGTTGAAAACCATCAATTTCCAACTTCGCTTCGCGCCGCGCTCTAATACGCAAATACATGCGACGCTAATCTATACACAACATAATTCTCCGGAGATATATCGTTGAACAAACGCGCGCGTAACACGCCCCCGTAAAACGGCGAGCAGCGGCGGAACAATTTTTAATCGGTGCACAAGCCTCGTTACTTAATAATCGCGGAGCAACATCGAATGCTAACTGGGATCGGTGCCGGTCGCCGGGGCGTGCAATTATCGTCTCTGGCCGGCCCTCCCTTGGGACGAGGCGCGAGGCAGCAAAGTAAACCAGTCTCCCCAGGTAATTAGTCCCATTCACGCGAGGACGCACAGTGGTCGATAACTACATATGAGTTATGGTAGAAAAATAAAAAAAAAGGAATTAGTTCAAACAATTCAGTAAAAAAACTCAAAAGAACTATTTGGTTTGAGACCATACACTCAGACTTGAAAATAAAATTTTCAATTGACACTGATTTTTCACGGACTGTTTAGACAAATCGGGGCGATACCGGGAAAAACAGGGTTCCGTTGGGGAAACCGTTTTATCGCGCGGTGAATCGACGTCGGGACGCGGAGGACACGACATCTGTGCCGGAGGACGGCCCCCGCAATTGAATTTCGATTATCAAAGCCGGCTTTCAGCTTGGCCCCCTCGGTGCCCCTCGTTCTGCTCGCCGTGAGTCAGCTTTTATCGCGTCGACATCCAGACGATCAAAATTTCGCCTCTGGACCGTAACCGGATTAATTAGTACCGACGGGCACTTGGTTCGAATTAATAAGGCGCGATCAAAAAGTTTCGACGCGATTCTTGTCCAGTTGTTCTTCTTAAATTTAGTTGGCTACATCAGCGTGTGAATCACAGACACTGGCCGCATCGGTCGGATAAGAGAACGTCAAAGAAAATTTCATCGATGCTCGGGACACGGTCGCTGGACCGGAAGTGGCTCGCGTTTGGTTTCGATAAGTGGTTGTTGAGAGGGTAAATGCCGTTGGAGAGGAACCGAACGAGCAAGGGTCCGCCCCCGCAGCACGGGGAGCAAAGGGCGCGCGAGAGAGGGCCAGGGAACAAGGATTTGTTCCTGATTGCCTTTTCGCAGGAAATCGATGTTGGATTAAAGCTTCCCGATTCGCGAGCCGATCCCTGCGACGACGGATCGGTTCCTTTGCCGGATTTCGATCGGCGATTCCCCGCAATTTAGTCGGACCTCCGGCGTCCTCGCCGATTATCAAGCCCTTTGTGCCGGGGCGTCGGGAATCGTTTCTTTCTACGACCGCTATGATAATCCTCTTTGCCACCTTTTGTTTTTTTCGCCCTCTTCAGCATTCGCGCGCTCCTGGACGTGGCTCGGTTGTTGAAATTTTCTGGCAGAGACCAATCCAAGCTTAAAACAGTCTACCAAGAGAGACAAATTAGCTGAAATCTCGTATCAATCCGCCGTACCATTCCACGAGGAACGCCGGCAATTCCTCAACATTGTAGCTTTGCTTTCACGATGCGACAGCGCTCATCGTTTCGCCATCTTAAAGGGAGCAATACGAGGAGGGGATCGTGAGTTTTCTTGAACGAAAGACAAACGTTTTATTCCGCGACGTTGCTCTTTTTCTTTTTCACGTGGACCAGCGCGACGTGCTCGTGCCAAGAGAGGAAAGATAGAGGGAGTTGAAAACGAATGGAAAAACGCAACCAGGAATACTGAAGTCCGGTTTTATACGTTCCGCTCGCTCCGCTCTATCCGCGTAATAAAATTTCGCGGGACGCGCGTGCGACCGGCATAAAGTTTCTTTTCTTAATTATCGTCGCTTCGTTAATTTCTTCGCCGGGGTCATAGTTTCGGCTAGCTCGTCCCTAGAAGAAGAAGCGACCCGACGCGCAACGCGCCCGGGAATAACTATGTGAAAAAAGGAGCGTGGAGCCAGCCAGGAAGTGGATGGCCGCGGTTTCCGGAATTAGGGCCCGGGAAAACGTAAACGCGAATCGCCCGGCTATAAGTAATAAAACTTCGTTTTTCCGGCGAACGAGCCTCCTTTATGAGATGCAGAGGGCATCCTTAAATCGAATGGCTTCTTCTTCTACTTCCTGTTTCCTACTCCCGCGTCCTCTTCTTACTGTTCTACGGTGGTCTACCGCCAGAAGAAGAAACGACGCGTAACTGGATCTACAACCGGAGGACGAAAAGTATACGCCGGGTTTCGTATCTGTTCATCTCGGTGGCCCTCGCGGTCTTCTCCACAAAATACCGTCCTTTTTATACTAAATTTACTTTTTCCACCCCAGAAGGTATGTGTGTACCGAACATTGTTTGTACTTAAACGATTTTTAACCCTTCGCACTCGAATGGTGACTCCGAGGCGACAGTTAAAATTGTCATACCATTATTCAAAACAGTTCTGATTATTATTTTTGTCTGTGATCTATAAATTGTAAAAAGCTCAATTATTGTATGAGAAAACACGTTCAATTCGTTCAATCGTCGTGCACAATCTGAAAATATTACATAGAATAAAAATGATCCGGGTTGAAAGAAATTAACAGGAGTATTCAAATTGTTACTATATATTTTATTTTGATTGAAATGTGATCGAGACGTCGTCCTTCTGTTCGTCGAAAAGTGTTCGAGATACCTCCACAAATTGAATAAGTTTCTCTCGAGGTCGGGAGTTTTCACGTCGCAGTAGGGAGCTCTGACACACGTTTAGATAACATCCTAGGAAATCACACGGCTATCCTGAACGAGGCGACGCGACGGAGGAGCGCCGATCAGGAAACGATTGAAAACGCATGGAAACGCGTATTACGGTGGCATTCCGCGGGTATCGTACCACAGAGAGGAGATCAAACGAGGGGTCACGCGAGTTTAATCAACTTCCGTGAGAACGGTCCAAGTTTTTCGCAGATTTCCCGTCGAGATACAAAGGGCCAGTCACCGGGGGCCAAGGCGGAAGAAGGACGATCGGCGCGTCGTCGCTTGCCCTCGTCCTTCCGCGTAACGAGAGACAACAAATCTACTGGGTGTCTCGAAACTGGCCGTTCCGTTTCGTTCCCATTTTTATTCTCCGCATCCCGTTCCACCGGCTCTTTCACGTATACCCGTTTCGACAGGATCATAATTTTTGTTGCATTTTTTCATGGTTTGAGCCTTTGAGATTAATTTTTGACAACGAGTAATAAGTTCATTGCGCTGGTAACTTATCGATAATCCAACACCGTTCAAAAGCGAATAAAGTTTCGATCAAAGTTGAAAGCTTTCGAGCTGAAAATTCTCGCGTGGCTGCAAGCGCGTGTAAAAGTCATTCGACAAAAATCATCCTAAATGCACACGCCGCGTCGAGCCCTCAAAAATGATGCTCGCGATCGCTCCGGCGGGTACATCGCTCGATTATTCGGTACTTTTCGTTCGCGAGAGTGGTCTCAAATCTTTTCGTCTTTTCCCGCTTCCCGCAGCATGCACTCGACGCGACGCACACGGCCGTGCGACGTACCACGCGATACACCAGCCAATGCACGTATGCACGCAATGCACGTGTACACGCACGTACGCACGCATCGTCGGTGGAGGGGAACGAAAAACGCGAGTGCGCGCTTATTCTTTCTCGAAAAAGAAAAACACACGCGTAAAACGTGCGCGCGCTCGCGCGAGGGGGGCAGATGGCATATAATGACATTTTCAGTGCGGTTCGTGCTTTTGTCGGCGCGCACAGGCCGCTAGAGAGCGACAGAAACGATGAAAGGGAAAAGGAATCGAGAGGCGAGGAAGGGCGGGCAGAGGGCCGCCCGGAGTCGAGTGCTTCGGGTTTTATGTCCTTCGGCCCTTAATTCCGTAAAGCGACACGAGACCACCCTTCTTCCTCCGGCGTCCTTTCCTCGATGAGTTTCCGCTACCTCTTCGTCCTTTTTCTACTCCTTTCGCCTCTCAATCTTCCTCTCGTCTCCCCCTCTCTCTCTCTCTCTCTCTCCCTTCGTCTCTTTCCCTTTTTCTCGCACGCCCCACGCTTTTGTTTTAAAGCCGCGGTCCGACTCCCTGAAATTATACTTCGATCGAATAGATTACAAATTATAAATTCTTTTCAACATAAAAAATGTTTGCATTGATTACAGGACGCTGGAAAATTGTATTCTTCTTTTAATTACCCTATTAAGGTGAAACTAATACATTGATGCCGTTATAATATTTTTAACATGTCCACAGCTTTAATAATTAATTTCAAAGAGTACTCACCTGGCTTTTAGGATCAAGAAAACCAAGATCGTGACTTAGCTCTCGAGTTACCGCCGTTACCGGTGACCGATCGATTGGGATCGGCAGGATCCACGGACGAGATAATCCTTTGCCGTTCGAAACAGACGTGGTTATTATTAACGCGGCGCGCGGCGTTCAATCGATGAAATTACATTTCACGGGAAGAATGCCAGCCACGGTAATACGATAATCCGATTAACGACCTGTTACACGAGCGCACTTGAGGAACGTATCGTTTGTCTTGAGCTGGCGGGACTACCAATCTGCACCGTTATGTATCTATGGGAGCCTATATACAGGGCCCCCGGGTAATGCTTCTCAAGTACTTACCAGTAATCGAGATGGTCGCAAAGCTTGCACGAAATTCATACATTACCGTCTAACACGGGATCACGGTGAATTATTCGCGTTAATTAGCGATATGGATCTCTGTCCCGGGCATAGGAAGTTGGAACGCGTGTACAACGGTGCTGTGTTCATTTTTCTTCTGCGGTTATCGTTCCCTTCGCGCTCGCCATTCTTGTGGCCCGTTCATACACAGATACCGGTCGCGGTTTGAATGTCCCCGCGAATTGTTTCGCCTGTTGTCGTTATTTCTTTCTTTTTCTTATGCTCTCGGTTTATTACTTGGAAATAAAGGCGTTTTAACGGGGACAACCGAGATAAGTAAATTCGCCTGTGCCGCATATCTTGGATAATTGCTGCACCGCACGCGTGCACCTTTATGACACGGCAACGTGTCTGTCTATGGCGCGCCGTTTCTACTTGCCGCGGACGCGCAGCGCGAGAGCGAGAGCCACTGCTCTACTATATACGTACCTTCTTCTTTCACGTTCGTGGCTCCTGATTATTAAAGCTAAGTCTACCACCGCTGGTCAAATGACTGGTTTCGTATCTTCCAATACGTATATACTAATCACATACTTTGATGTTTTCGGACTGGAAGTGAAAAGGACCGCGCTTGTAGAATTTGAGAAAATTAATGTTAGAAATTTAGTATTAGAAATTAGGAAATGTAGTAGATAAATGAAAGAGTGCTTTAAAAGTATTCAACTGTGCCTGGTTTGTGCGATTAAACATTCGCAGAATAATACAGGCAAAGCGGGCGCACGTGTTTCGCCGCGTTCTTAGTAGATGGCGTGACCGTTATTGTTTCGCCCGAACAATCGAGAAAAACGGTGAAATTTCGCGAATTGTGCAATTCACGATTTTGTTAGGATGAAAATTATGAAGCTAAAAGAATGTTCTAACCATCTATCTACTCAAAGAAACACAGATCTTCATTTTTTAACGAAGATGAAATTGTGCGTCTAATATCAGAGGGATCCTTTCACTGAAATGATTGAAAATATAATTAAACAATAGTTCTAATAAATTTCTCGTTCAGAGAAATCACTTATGCGAGCTTGGCCACGCGGGGACGCGTTTTCTGCGGATCTAGAGAAGGCTCTAGCCGGGAAATGAAATTCTCTGGAAGCGTCGGGGATGAAATTTCGCGGGGAAAGTTCTCGGTGCCCTATAAACGGACAATTTGATTAATTAGCGATGTCGGGTCAGGTCGGAGATGGACGAAAATTTTCATTTTCGTTGCCCGGTTTCGGCGGTCGATTTGTTTGCGCGTGGCGGGGCGTGGCGTTATAGTGTAACGCGGCACCCCAATAAATTTTTGCAACCAATGCCGAGACCACGGCGAAATGTTTACGGTCCGGTCCCGTGTTTACAATGTTGGTGTGTTAAATAATGCACGTGTTTCGGGCTTCTGAATTAATAACCGAATTTCGGAAAGACACCAGGCAAGCAACAACAAATAATATGTAAACGGCAGTCTGTAATTTGTAGGGCCACTAGCCTTTGTTAAGAACCTTCTAAACTATTGGTTGTTGTGTTGGTTATTGTCATTGTTAGTACGATTTTCTTATTAAATGGTTTTTAAAATCAGCTTATTTCATTAACTAAAATGCTTCGACTTTGTCGGACTTTTTAAGGATTGAATCATCAATAGAACATTTCATTGTTATTATTTTTGGTAGTACTTTGTGGCTCGAGTGAGCGCGATTAACAATGTAATGTGTATACGACGTCGAACAACGAGCAGCGGGCAAACAGATCGCAAGCCCGCCGGAAAATTATGCGAACCACGCCCTGCTTAGCTCTTCCCGCGCACAGAGACGCGCCGCGATTCACGACCACTTTCCTGCGCTGCGATTCACTCCACGATGAATTAATTCGTAACCAAGCAATCCCGGGATACAGACTGGTTTCGGTTGTCGCCTCGCTATTACCAAAACTCGCAATAATTGCTGTGCTTTACGATAGTTTAGCAACAACGTACACATACAACAGATATAAACAGTGTCTTTTCTGCAACGAAAACGTGACGTGACGATCTATCGAGCTTTTACGAAGTCGAATGCTCACAATATCATTTCAATGTGATTTTCAGAATGTATGGATATAAGGGTTAAAGGGGGGGAGAGAGATATCGAACAGACAAAACAGCCTTTCCCGCTCATTTGCACCCCGATTCATCCGCTCACCTCTACCAAAAAGTATCCAGCACGAAACATTAACAATCCACCCCTTATTCGTCCACTAAAGCAAGGGCAAGTAATCCGGGGCAACATCCGTTTAAAAAAATGTTGGATGAAAAAGGGCTCGGCCATACCGTTTCCGGACCCGCCCTAGAGGAGATCCGTCGAAGCTGATGCTTCACTCGAGAATCCTTGGTTCGAGAAGCTAGAGGACCGACCGCGCCGAAGCCCGCGTGCTCTCAGCTAAAAATCGGCAGCTCGCAGAGCCCATCATCCCGGGCTTTCCCACGCGAGCGTTTCCCGGCGTGCATCGGACACACCCTGTATACTTGTCGGCCGCGTCTCTATCCCTGCAAGGAATCGGGCTGCGTGTATGCGTGACGCGTTTTCCCGCGCGCGCCAACCGTCGTCGCGGCCCGATTGGCGGATCGAAGTTAGCGCGGGAGGCCGTTAGCCCTCGTGCTCGTTGGAGGGGCGGCAGGGGAATTTGAGTGGGGATGAGGTAGACGGTAGATCTCGGTGGGGACGGTGTAATGGTGGGGATCGTCGGTTGGCGTCGGGCGACGGGTGGTTTCGCGGTGGGGTTGGTGGGGAAGGTCTCGAGCGTCTCGGTCTGTTGGAGGGGAATAGCGCGGGCTGATCTGCTTGGCGAGGAAAGGAGGGGGTTATGGAGAGAGGGGGAGCGACAGAGGGGAAGCGTGGCGGGCGAACGATAGTGGCGGGCGTAGTACGTAGCTTGGGCATAGTATTACTACGCAGCGGCGAGATACTACGTAGTATCCGAGAGAGTGTAGCGCCCCGCGGGGTTGCGTCCATTGATCCCCCGGCCTGTCTGCCTCTCCCTCGCTCCTGGCTACAATCCGTGCGCTCTTTCGCGCCTGTCCCGCTTCGCCTCGCTTCCCCTCTCTCGCGCGCGTAACCCTCTTGCTTTCGAGTCGTTCTCTCTCCAACTCCGGTGGCTTCCGTCGTTCCCGATCCACTTCTCTCGGCGGTTCGTTCTCCGTTCTGCCAACCGGGCCGACAGTCTCTCTGTCGCTCGCTTTAACAGACTCTTCGTTTCTGCCTCTATTGATACGTCCCTCTCGGTCCCGCCAACCTGTCCTCTCTGTCCGTCCATTTATGCCGGGCTTTCTTTCTTTCCCTCGTACCTACACGCCGCACGTACCTCCGCCCGTTCCCCGCCCCAGAACCGAGGCCTTCGTCCCTGCCAGCGTACTCTATCCAGCCGGTGGGCACTCTCTCGTTTCCTCCATTTACGCGTAATTCCTAGCAGCCCGTCTCTCCTCCAACCATCGCGGCTCCGCACCGCACCGCTCGACTCTGCTCGGCGCGGCGCGGCGGTGGCGGTGGCGATGGCGGTGGCGGTTCCCTGTCTATCCGACAGGGTTCCACCGCGACTCTCTGCCCCGTTCACCAGCCGTTCCGTTTCCGTCCGCGTCGGCCCGCTCCGCCATGCCATGCCTCGCGACGTCCCTCGTCCGCTCGAGCCGGCTCGTTCGCGCGCGCGTCCTCTTCCGCCGTTTTTCCTCTGTCCTGGTCGCACTCTTCCGCCAAGGCACGCCGCCCCGCGTCGCGTCGCGACGTCGGCCGACGTTCGTCTTCCACGACGGCGGTCGCGACCCCCTCATCCCCCTCAACGCCGACACCCCCGCCTCCTACGCCCCCGTGCCCGTTCGATAGAGGCCGATGCTTTAAGCTCGAATCACGCCGAGTCGCGGTGAGAATCTACGGAATAGAGATCAAAGACGCGGCCTCGCGATCGTAATCCAACGGGCGATCGAATTGCATAAAAAGAAAGAAAGTAAATCGTGAACAATCAAAATATTCCAAATCGCCAGAAATATCTTTTGGAAACAGCTTCGAGCGTAGTGGGCTTCTAGAACGAAGGATACAGTTTCCCAAAGCTCGTTCCACAATTTCCCCGGGTCTTGCTCGGGCCAGAAGCGTCAGATTCGGGAGATTAGCTCCGGTAATCGAGTTCCAAGCAGCGAACTCGCGAGCTGCTCGCGACTTTTCCGGCCGATCGAGCACCGTTGGAAATTTTCGAATCGATTCGAGGGGGGCGAAACGACAAACGGCATCCGACGTCGTTCGATGTCTCTCGAAACCTTTCGGCTTCCCCGGGGATGGGGTTCGGTGGCGGTGCGAGGCAAGGCGAGGCACGTTGTAAAGTTCAAGGCGAGTTAAGTCGCAAATACGTTCAACTCGTCCCGGCACATCGGTGCAGCCGCAATACGTACGGAACTCGTCCGCGCTAACCAATGAATTTATTATCGGGAGTCGATCGTTCCGGCGTCGCTCGACGAAAGCGTTGCTCGACACGCACCTCGACTCTCTGTCATGCATTCTGTCACGTGGTCGTCAGCATTCTCTATTTTTCTCCCATTCTTTCTTCATTGCGACGACCATCTGGAACAATGATGTCAAAGTCAACTCCGTAGACATCAACCCTGGCACCATTGTATCAAATTCTTTTCATTTTCTGCGTTAACACATTATGTACCTGCACTACCGACGAAAAACTCGAATCACTTGCTGATTTTTGTAAAAATCGAATATATCGATAAATTTTGAAATGATGCATCTTTATGCATCTTTAGTAACGGAATGTTAATATTCTTGAACGCTGCAGTTTCCCCTTGACAAAGGGACGGTCGATTTTTTGGTGGAGTTGCAGCGTGCAACGATCGGCTAGCCGTGCAGGTAATATTTGCATTTAGTAACGCGGAACGAAGGCAGGAAAACTTAATAACTCGGACGACAAATAGACGTGCGCGCGTCTGTGACGCGGCTGTTTGATCTCGCTGGGAAAATATCAGGTATGTGTGTACGCGTCAAACATTCAACCGGGGTGCATTATTTGCCGGCGCGAAATTACAATCGTCCCCATGGATTAACCGTTGTCGGGAAGAAGCTGCGCTTAATTGCCTTAGCGCTTTTTCAATGTATCCCGCGGACTCTCGCGATGGGACGCGCGAACAGACGAGAGAGAAATAGGATACAGTGGTGGCGAGAGAAAAACGGAGCAAGCTAGAGAACGAGAGAGAATGAGAGGGAGGTGGAGGAACAGAAAGACGCGCGCGGAAAGTTTTTGCCTTAAATTGCGATGACTTGTCTCCATTAAGGAAGGTATAAATTACAGGAGTCTCTCGGCTCGCGGCTGCCGTTGCCTCGAATCGCCAGCCTTATCGAGGCTGCCGCTGCGATTCGAGTAACTAGCCATTCACGCCGCGCTGAAACTTTTTAATTACCCTTTTTCTCACGTTAGGCGCCGCGGACCGATACCGCGAGCAATGCCGGGACCCGCATCTTCCACTGTGACTCGACAAATACAAAAATACAAAAAGTGACTCGAATTAATATTCGGACGCTCTAAAAAAGACAATAATTTTTTTAATATCGTACGATACGATTTGAACTTTTTTAAAAATACGTTTTGTAGAGCTGTGTGAAAATTTGATGAAACTTATACTATACCATTTACGACATTTTCCTGATTAAAATGATGCGAAACACGACCCCATTCGGATCATATTTACTGGTTTAATCCACTTTATGCTTTCCTGGTAAATCCCCAGGCAAAAGGAGTGACCCGAGGAGCACGTTTCCACAAAATTTTTGAAATTCAAAGTAAACTAATGCGGGAATTAAAGCAGACACCAGGAAGCGAGTAGCTACCGGAAATGAATTCGGTGTTGGAAAGCGTACTCGCGATCTCGAGGGGGTCACTTTGGCCTCGAATCTCTCTAATTCGCAAACTAAAATTATTAAACGAATTAATTAGAAATTCCTGGGCTTCTCTCTGCGGCGAGCGGACTTTATCGAAGGTCAAAGACGCTTGGATGGTTTCCGAAAAGAATTGAAATTCCGAAACCGTTGAATCCTGCGTCATTCTATTTTAACTGTTTCATAGAGGAAGAATTTTGGAAGCTATAAACGAACGCGTACACAGCGAGCGAATTACGCCAAGAAGACACGCATACGCGCATGCATGACCAGAAGGAGCCGGCGTAGGCGAGTTTGATTAAACGCGTGGGTGGGCGCGAGTTTTAGGTGGGAACGGGGCACATCCGGATCGATTTCTCGAATTCCAATTTTCGCGGGAGAAGCGTTTCCCATTGTTTCCAGCCGTCGCGTCCCGCTCATCTGCCGACGCATGCAGGCAGGCATGCAGGCAGGCAGGCTTCGCACAGAGCGTGCGTGCATACGCGTGCATACGCGCGCATCATATCCGCGTTATACGCGTCGGGTACGCGCGGCCTGTGTGCACTGAAATGGAGTCGCATTGGAAAGTAGCACGGCCGTGTTTACAAACAGTGAAGAGGTGGACGAGGGGCGCCGGAAAAGGGGGACGTTACCGAGAGACTGGGGACACCGAGGTGGGGGGAGAGGAGGACGCGCGCTAAAGGGGGTTGAGGGACGAAGAGGGGCGCGAAAGCCGGCCGGGTTCCACGGCCTACGCACCACCGTATCGTTTATTGTCCCGTTCTTCGTTCGACGCGCCACGCCAAAAACCCTTCCCACCGGACTATCTGTCGCGTCCAGCATCCCCCGGCTACCCCAACCCTCAATTCCTACCCCTTTCGAAGTTCAATGCTCGGTCACCGCCTCGATTCACCGCTCGCGCCACCGTCTTCGCTCTGCAACAGTTTAACCCTCGGCTGTCCAAATTTTTCAGTCTTCTCAACTTTCTCCTTAACATTACACTTTCTTAACCGCCTGTTCTATATATAATATCGAGTCTGACTCGTGACGAAGATTTCTGTTTGATTTTTCAATATTAGGAAAAATGAAATGACTGAAAAGTGCACACCCAGCGTTAAGACGCAGCAACACGTTCGATTGTCAGCCGGTGACACGGTAATCTGCGTAAAGCTTCGTTTTTACGCGCGAGCATCGTGCGGGTTGCCGCCTCGAAAAGTAAATTCACCGTAAAATCGATAGTTTACGCCACGGTGTCCCGCGACGACGTATGTATCGTTGACCCGCGTCGATTTCTCGAGCACAGCCTCTCCTATGCACCCTCTTAACAGTGCGTTTGAATTATTAAATCGACTTACGGCTTCTCTAACCTACCCCTCCCATCCCTCTCATCCTGTTCGGCTTCGATGTACACAGAAAACCAGTTCCGGCTGGCAGGCTAATCTAGCGATTTGTTACCGATGGCTCTCGATGCACCTGTGCTTCGGGTTACCTGCAAGAACAACCGAAGGGGACGCGGAACTGAAAGATAAGAGCGCGGATTTTTTCCCCTTCCCTCGTACATTTAAATTCACATGAAATAATAATATTAAGTGCACGTGTATCCGTGTACTTACTATGACACGCGTCGACGTACGTGTAAGCGAACACGTGTACGTACTGCACACACGTACACGTACGTTTCATTTACACGTTGAAAACCATGATCCGAACGCCTCGCAAACTACCTCGCCTAGGCGACGCTTATTCCACGGGATTAAGAACGAGCCAGCCGGCCGTCGGAATGTTGAATTTTAATTTCGACGAGACTAACGGGTTCGTATTACTTATCCCTTCGGGGCTGCCGCCCGCGGATCCGTCTGACAAAAATCGACGCGTTTTACTCGCTGAGAAATCGCCCGTCGCGACGATGAGAACCAGTAGATTAGCGTTCGAGCGACGGCAATCCTTCTCCCGGAAAAATTCTCCCATGGAAACTCGATTTAAATACGAACAGTCCCTTCCCGCAGTGTCTTTGTTCAACTGGCTTTTGCTTTAGCGTTCTCTGAAGCGGTTTCACCTTTCGGTTTCTCCTGAATTGTAGCATTAATTTTCGTATTTAATTGTCTCTCACCGTAGATTGCCAATTATTTGTGCTCATAATTATGAATGTAGTCAAGAGTCATATATTTCTTGATTCGAGATATTTAAAGGAAACAGATATTAACACTAGGAATTAATTCAGGGTACATTGAATTAATTTATGTGAAATATAATTGTGCGATAAACTCATTTTTTTTTAAATTTTCACTTTTAGACCAGTTTCATAATTATGCGAACATTTCCCGTCAATTCAGATGAATCAATTATTCTTGAACATTTCTATGAGCTTCTCAACGTCGAGCAATCAATGATAAAACATTTGATTCCCCGTCGAGAAATAATTGATTTGTCAAAAAGGTCGAAGAGCTCGGGATCCTCTCGAGTCTCGAGGGACATCGAATTGGCATGGTCGATGAAATCAATCATTATATCGGATTCACGATGCCAGTGGGTTATCGCCGCACAGTCTGCGTTCTTCAATCGCATTTCCTCTTTATTTTATCACCGGTCGATCGATAGTCGAAGCTGTGTCCTTTGTGCAAGTACGCGGCCGTTTTCCGTTTACACACATTGTTGCAAACAGGGCTGATTGTCCCTGGACCCTTTCTGTCAACCCTCCTGGACCATCTATCTGTCTGCCCTTTCATGTTCTATATTGGGTCCTCGGCGCACCCGATTCCTGACCTCTCGTCAGCGCTTCCCCTTTATCGCGCTAATGCTATTAAAAAAATCTCGAGGCGCCGCGCCGATCTTTTTTAACGCCCATCGATGCGAGCGGAATCATCGCGATCGGTCGATTGTCGTCTTGACAATTCGCGGTACCGATAGACCATCTTCCTTTTTCAAAAGCTCGGTCGAGATCTCCAGTTCCAATCTCTATTACATTACTGCGAAAATATATAATTTGAGATCTGAAATATTCATTAAAGGGGTGATTTACTTTTTCCCGTTCAATTTAACCCACTCAAGAGGAGCAACTACCGACAAACAGAGAAAAAGGCGTATAACCAACAAACAAACAAAAACCAAAAAATAGGAGTAAAGCACGCGAGTGAGCACGGGGGGAAAGTGAGCGGACGACAACGCGGGCAACAATAAATCGAAGAATCCGCGACTGAAGGCCGGTGGAATTCCGCGATATTTATGGGGGGTTATTCGTTTGGCTTACGCGCCCCATGCGAAATCGGTTCCCATTTCTTCGCATCGAGGCACAACGCTGTTCGAATCGCTTCGCGCCATTTTGCAACGCTTCGAATTGCTGCGCGTTGGCCCTTGTTGCTTCTCGCGTGTCCGCGTTTGCGTTACCAGCAGCGGTTTTATAAATCGCGTCGTTTTCCCGCCGCGCCGCGAGCCTGTTCGGCTCTAAACGCCGTCCCTGTTCCAGCTTCCGGTGGCGTGGCCCGTTAATTAGCAGTCGTCGGGACTTTTCCTCCTCGGGATCACGGTTACACGCTCTTATACGCTTCTCGCGGCCGCTCCGCAACGCTTCCGCACCGCTCTCCGCTCCACTTCTTTCTCTCCCGGGGTGGCGCACTAGGAAACTCTTTCCCGGGATCTGGTTTCTGTAACACGGAAGAACACTCCGACCGTGTTCGAAACTTTTCCTCCGAGCTACCACCTTCCCTTCTTCTCTCTCTCTCTCTCTCTCTCCTCCCTCATGATCCGTTCCAACCCCCTGCAGCTCCCCTAGTTGATGTCCACGGCCTCCTGTTCACGCCCCCGCGATCCTTACAGATGATCTGCGTCGCGAGAGGAATTTCTCCGGGAACAACGAGCTTTTCTTGAGGACACCGGCTCCAGAGGGGTTCAACCAGAGCCCAGTATCCGGTAGAATAACCTCCCTTCCGCTTGCTGCTGCCCTCAGCAACGCGCGAACCGTTCCACAAGCCTCCTTTTCAGTCCTCCCGATGCTCACTTTTGCGCTTTTAAAAAGGCTTTTTTCAATGATTAACATATTAAACATTTCGATTTTCCAACTTTCATAACTAGAAAGCGGATTTTTCATCTTCAAGAAACACGAGTCAAAGGAAAGGTTCTTTCGCTCTTTAATAATTTTAAGGGATTGAAAATAATACATTGGCGTCACGAAATTCTCTTACATAACCTGTAAACTATTTTAAATTGGACTTGCCCATTTTCAGGTCTCTGCGCGCAAGAACGATTGAAATGCAATTTTAAGTCGTCGCATTAGGGGACTTATAACAGAAGTGCACGCGAGGGGTAGTAAGTAGCATGAACAATGTGGAAGAGGTTGAAATATATTGTTGAACACATTCGGGTGCCGAACGACATGGGCAAGAACTTGTTTGGTTTGGCGGGTTTTATTCGCACAGGTACGCCTTGCCGAAAGCACCCCATTTTGTACGGGCACCGCCCTCACCCCTTGGCTTTCGCGACTTCTCCGCTATAATACGTTTGAATTTAGACGCGTTTTCGGGTCAATGGCCTCTCTCGAAGAATCGTTGTTCCCGCCGACGATGACGACGGCGCGGTTAAGAACTTATGGAGCGCGTCAAGGCGTACTTCCGGTGGCGAGCCGCCTCGAGGACCGGGATTCATTAATTAGGGTGCACGAAAGAATGATTATTGATTCAGCTCTAGCAGAGAGGTACGACAAAAGACAAGTTCTTATTAACCCGTAAGTACCTGAACGAATTTTTCTTATCATTATACCGAAAAATTTGTCGAAGAACAAAAAAATTATTGTACTTTCGGAGGTATCACCTGAGAGACCCAGAACTTCATCGCAGCCGAAACAAGCATTCGTCGGCGAAGGGCTCCCTTTTTCCCCGGCGAACTACCCCCGGCATTATTAAATACAACATCAGCCGTGTTCCACTTCGAAAATCCCGAGCGTGCCGCGGCATTACATTTTAACGGGGCCCTTAGCGCAAAAAGCCCGAAATTTACGAGAAAAGTGGGATCCGCGCTAAGGTCGAGGGCCGAAACGCGAGAAGGGCCGCACCATGGTGGAAGGGAAACGCGGTGGGCTGGTTCATGCTGGTGGAGACGCATGAATATAGATGGGAAAGCAGATTAATCCCATGTATCATTCGCGGTGCCCGATGACCTCCAGCTTTTACAACCCTTGAAAACCCGGCGGGTTTATATATTTTTACATTTCCACGGTCTCTCTCTGTGCGGATAGGAGCCCTTCCAACGTTGCTGACGCCCTTGTGAAAGTAGTACATATTTATCGGGACGCTTTTCCGTAGTAGTATTCGCTGAAACGTTTCTCTAACAAAATCTCTAATTGTAAGTTAACATAGTATGAACCGAATCGGTGACCCTAGAGTCTACGATTCTCCCGGTAGCAGCCATTAGCTGCTCATGAAAGAGAGAGAGAGAGAGAGAGAGAGAGAGAGAGAGAGAGAGAGAGAGAGAGGGAGAAGAGAGTGCGAATAAATCTAAACGTATTGCGCCGGAGGAGGAACAAAAGGGCGAGCGGAGACTGTCGGCGGATGTCGAAGGGCGAGAGGAGCAAGGAGCAAGAGGAAAAGAGTGAACCCTGATGGCGAGGACGAGAAAGCGAGAAAGAGAAAGAGAGAGGTGGATAGATCGAAAGAGCGAAAGGGAGGGAGAAAGGTGGAGGCTCTCTAAGCCACATCGCAGACGTGCCTGTGGGAATAGAAAATCCCCGTAGAACTCGGGCCTACACCCCACCGTGGCGTTCCATTTAGGTCCAGGAGCGTAGACACCTTGTGGAGTCTGGTGTGCGGCTCCATTAGAGCGAGCGAGCGGCGCCCGGCATCGGTGGGCGACAGAAAGAGATAGAATAATCAGCAGAGTAAGGGAGAGAGAGAGAGGGTGAGCAAGATCTGAGAATCGGCGAGGCCGGGACAGAGACGCGCGGAGAAAACTAGAAAGGGAACGGGGTGGCAGGAAAGAGAAGGGAGAGGGTGCATGGGGAAAGGAAGAGAGCAGAGAGAGATGAAAAATCGTCTGCGCGCAGGGGTTCCAGGGCGTTCACCCAAGGGTGGGTCCAGCTCCAGACACAACACTCACACCCCCCTTTTTATGGAGTGGTAAAGTGCCCCTCTCTCCTTGCTCTCCCTCTCCCTCTCTCTCTCTCTCTCTCGCTGCGTCCCTTCTCCTTCCTCTCCTCTCCTCGCTCCTCTCCTTTCCCTTCTAGCCCTCTCCACTCGGCTACGCTCGCCCCTCTTCGCCCGATTCGCACACTGAGCGGTAGAACGCACAGGGTGGAGTACGGTGCGTTTACGTTGCGCTCTGCGTTATTTCGTTACGTTGCGTTGGGTTGCGTTACCTTGCGTGGCACACGCACAAAAGCGTGCCTAGGTTATCCTGTCTACCCCTGCTACCCCTTCGCCGACAGAGACTCTTTTTACGCGCCGACTATCGTTACTCTGTCTCTCTCTTTTTGGCACCGCGACGCTGTCAGTCATCGTTTGTGGTACTTCTTCTATCGCGATTCATACTTGTCATGGGCGATTTTTTTGAATGAGGATTTTCTCAAACCTTTGCGATTGGAACTTCCTTGTTGTCCATCATGTCTTTTAGTAAAATAGGACGAAATAGTATTCTCTCTCTCTAGTATCCTCGGTCCGCTCGAAGTCGATCCCGATCTTTTCATCCTCGAGTTTTACGTCCCGAAAATCCAATTCGAAAGTATCAGGGTAAGTGTCGCACCCCTGTTCGCCGGAACTCGGCAGCCGCGTTTTTACCCCATAAGCTCGACTTTCCGCCGAAGTCTGCGAGGTTTCATGAAAACCCGTCACCCGGCAGTTGGCGAAAGAGCGCGCGGGGCTTGTTAGTCGCTTAGGTGGTCCCCGCGAATAGAAGTTTCCGGGTGGTCCAGGATCGGCCGTGATTCCACGGCGAGGACGGAATATAAATACCACGCGCGGGAAAGTTGAAGAACAATCTTCCGGACGATGGAGTAAAATCTCCGACGACGAGACCGGGATGAGAAGTCGCGGGGGCAGTATTTCGCGGTAGTTTCCCGCTCGGAATCGAATTCTATTCTATCGCGTAAGAGCCCCAGGTCCGAAATCACCTCCCGCAACGTTTCGCCGAATCAGCGGGATTCGTTTGGGAAACTCGGCTGGCTCTCGCGGATTGGCAGAGAAAAAGAGTGAGAGAGTGAGAGAGTAAAAGCGACATTCAGATAAAGGAGGGTCTCGACCAACGGCACCCGAAGCAGCATGGAGGCCGGTTGAGAACCCCTGTAATTAAACACCGGCAAATCCAAAGCGGCGGCCCATTAAAATATCCCCTAACGAGTGCGGGGACCACCCCCGGTAACCACCCTGTCTGGCGCAACAATGACTCACGCGCACCCCCGTGACTTCTGCACGCCGCCGATCGTCGATCGTTCGCCACCTAGACTAGAGTATACTGGGTGTCTGATAACCGATCGCACAAGTGGCCTGTGGATCGCTTTGCATGATCGCATTGCTCGCTGCGACAGAATAACATTTTTCTTCCGAGGCGTTTTTATTCGCACGGTTCAAGAGAGGGAGAAATTCAACAATATCTTTCCCATACGAAATTGTGTTTGTTTAGAAAATTTGAATCCAACAGCTTGGATCAGAAGAACGAGGCCATGCATACAATTTTAGAGCTCGATCTTCTCAGGAACGCGCGAGGGTTTCCAATTAAAAACTGTATTCTTACTTTTCGACCTGTTTTATATGTACAATAGAATCATCCCCTCCCCGGCTGTACTAGCTACCGGTTACCAGACACCCTGTATACCTAGGGACATCGATTCCGCCGCATCAACATTTGCCGACCCGGGCCTCGGATACGACGAGTCTCCGCTAATAGGGGTTGTAACGTACCGTCGAGGGCACTTGTAGCGGCTTCTAGTGGATTTGCTTCGAGTTAATGGAAAGGCCTTGGTGATTTTGTCGCGATAGAATGGCTAGCAGGCCTGTGTCACCCGACTACGACGTTCTTCTTCCACTCTGTTCCATACCGATCATAATCTACGCCAAAGTATTCATTCATAATCTAGTGTAAAAATTTTCAGTGGCACCGCAAGAGAGTGCATCGCGTGAGAAGTCCAAGAAAATGGTTTCGCAAAGAAGGAATTTGCCAATGTGTTTTCGGGGACTCGAGTGGAAGTCGAAAGGCCCTAACGCGGCTACTAGAGTTTCGTTGAGTCTCACCCCTTTCGTTTCGGCCCGGTTTCCTGTGAATTCGCGATCCCGTTTCTGCAACCCTCACCTGAGTCGAACCGTTGCAAGTGCACGTTCACCCGGTACAAATTAAACGGAGAAAAGTTTGGAATGGGCGTCGCCCCTTGGGGAACGCCGGCCGATTCTTCGAATTCGTTCCTACTGTGCTCAGACACGAATCAAGGGGTAGTAACCCTTGCCCGAGAGAGAGAGAGAGAGAGAGAGAGAGAGAAAGGGTGGTTAAAGTCGAAGCGTTAATCGCGCCGACTTTCTTCCCTGTTTGAAGTCGTGTGCTTTATATCGCGCTTTATACCACTCCGCCTCGCCCTTGATTGCTTCATTAACGTATTAATCGTGTTTCTTTACGAGACTTCCATTTTTATCGCTCGGTCTGCTGACATTTTAACTGTCCAATCATCGGGACTCGCTTCTTTTACAACTGCACGGACGAGGAAAATTAATTGGACGTTCCGGATGCTTCTGGTTTTATTAAAATTGGAGGGTGGACAATTAAAAATTGTAAATCGTGATGAAATACGAGGATGAACGTTCCACGATTAAATTGAAGAGGATAAAGTAGAACTGTACTCGATTCTACTAAATTCGTGAATTTCTCATTTTTTTTTTTTGAAATCGTAAGGGTGTCATTTCATTATTCGACAACGCCGTGACCGGTATAAACATTGGCAGCGTGGGAACCGGCAAAACTCGCGCGCGGGACTCGTTAATTAAAAAAAAAAGGAAACAGGTTATTATAGTCGGCGAAGTTTCACGCGCGCGCGCGCGCGCGAGGGTGGCATTTTTTGGAAATTTCGTGGGACGAAATCCGGGATTAACGAGTCCCGCGTGAAAACTGTAATTATGTTTTGTACGTCCGTGTAAGTGGATTACCATAGCTCGCGGCGAGAGTGAACATTAAACCGTCTTCTTGTTACCCCTTCCTTTCTCTCTCTCTCTCCCTCTCTTCATCACTCTATCGCCGTTCTTCCTAGCTTTCAGGCTGTCTCTCTTTTTCTCTCTTCCTTGAGGCTCATTGTAACGGAGTACACACTCGAAACACGAGTGGTACCCTCTTTTCTCCGTGTACATTTTTTTTTCGCCGTCATTCCTCCCCCTTAACTGACTCTTTTAGTGCACTTGAACACGTTAGCGAAGCCACGAATTCCGGCGTCTTCGCCGGTGGCAGCCGCCGAAATCACCTGGTAGATTTAGGGTAATTGGCTTCGTCGAGAATAATCCCGCGATCGTCTCGATTCGAGCATCCCAGGTGGTCGATTCCGTCGAGACACGCGAATAATAACACACTCTCTGTTCTTCGACGTTTATTCCATCCCTTTCTGCTAGACGCGATTGCTTCAACCCTAAACGTCCTCATTTAGGTTGGTTCCACTCCCTGGTCATCATTGACAAGGTTAGTCCACGACAGTATTTTAATAACAAGTACGTTCACGAAAAAGTGATTACAATGCTCCGAAAATGTAGATCCAAAATATTAACTGGACGGAAAAATTTGTAAACAGAAATGAACAGGTCCCGATGAATATGGGGGGAATGAATTTTCCAATAAACATGAATATGAATATTGCGACGGAAAATCGCACGGGTACAGTATATGAAATTTCACCAGCTGGTTATTCAATATTTTTGCGAACGATGGACAACCCGTCATTTTTATTCCCAATCATCGACAAATCGACAAGCGGGGACTATCTAACATGTTTCAGTATTTGTTTTACACAAACACATTTATTTTCACGAACATCTACTACCGAACAGAAAAATCATTACCAGTCTTCACGACATTAGATAAAAAGATTAACAATCAAAGCTGAAAACGAGTTCGCAGAATAAATTATTCAGGTCGCTGGATCATTTGGTGGCGCATCATCAGGGGACAGAACCTCTCCACCAGTCGCCTAAGTGTTAACTACAACGAAAGCAAGCTAAACTCATTATTCCTCCCCACTTATCTGTATTCTTCTCTCATAGAGGGTTTGATTAACCGGCAAGCCGTTTGGTAATTCCCCTCGAAACCGAGTCTCGCTTGGCAACGCACTGTGCTTCTGAAATCTGAGAGAGCTAAATCCAGAGGAGGTATCCTATTCTCGAGATCCAATAAATAAACAAGAACACATTTTTCTATCTTATGTATAATATTAGCTGGAACTTCCTGTTGGTATAACTTGCTTTGCGTGCTACTTATTATTTAATAATATAATATGTTATATTATATTATATGTAAACATAATATGTTTATAACAAAAATCCCACTTGCGGCTCATCCTCCATGAAGATAAAGATCTTCTGCTTCGGTCATTTTCGTCGATTATTGTCAATTAGTTCTCACGATGTCTGTACAATTTATATTATTATAGTATTATACCACTTTCAATTATGGGGAATGGAAATATTCTAGATCGGAAGAAATGTTTAATTTTCCAATTAATATAGCTCCAAGTGCAAAGGGTTAATTTCTTTATTTTCGAGGTAGATAACTTTGTACTTATGTCAATATGAGAAAGTTCATTTTTGGAAAAAAAGTCACTCGACGCGTTGGCTTTTGTTTGCGAGAAGTTCGCCCAGCTCCTCGAGGTTCGGGGCGCCGATTTGAACGTGAACGGGGAACGGCGAGGACCCGGAGACCGTTTAAAGGTTGATTTACGGGCAGCGCGAGCAACTTCTGACAAAAATCGTCCCCGCGAACCCGCAAGAACCCTTCGAGCTTTGCTTTACGACCGCCGCTTTTTACGGGCCGACACGTCTTTTTGCCGGCGCTCCGTGACAATTCCCCGGGTCGTTTGATGTTTCAATTCGCTGCAACGCTGTTACACCGGCGCGACGCGCCGCGGCGGCCCCCGTCCCTACAGTTTCGAAGTATTGATGTAACTGGGTCCCCGAGACGTTCTTGGATTCTGAATGGCCGTAGGATCCTCTCAGGAGATCCTCCACGAATTTTTCCTTCGAAATGTATGAGAAACGGGATTTTTTGGCGAAACTGGTGCCTCAGTATTTGCGGAAAATGCAATTTCACTAATGCAGATTTTTCTGTATGTTTCAATTTCTTTTTCTGTATTGTTGTCTATCTCTTTGGTATTATTTCGTACTGTGTACGATGTTGTTCAAAAAATTCGTCAGAGACCGGAGCCTAATTTAAATAAAAGTCAGCTGTTGCTTATGGAAAGATAGTAGGACCACCCTTGAAAGAAAGGGCGAGCCAAAGGGGATGAAACGTTGCGGCGGATTAGTTGTCGCGGGCTGAAAATTTCATGTGGATGACGAGGCCTGGGAATTGCGTTCAGATATGGTACCGAGAACCACTCCTCCAAGAGCAGAAGAATACATCGAACAAGGTCTCTCTCTCTCCCTCTCCCTCTCTCTCACTCTCTCTCCTTCTCGTCTCTACTCCGTTTCGCGACGGTATTGGCTTCTCGAGATGGGTTCGCGTATCGTGTCGATTTTATGTCAACGTTTCGCAAACATTATGGCGCGTGTCACCGGGATGGCAGTCGATATCGGTGTCTTCGGCGTTCCCCGCGTTTCTCGCTGGGAAACGGTGACGGAAGATCGACGAGAAACACGGATTCGACACCGGGAACTTCGATGACGCTGCCGAACGTCCGGTTCCGGGAGAAACGGGGATCGCCGACGAGCGAAGCGCTTCCGAGAGATCTTCGAGTGTTGCATCGTTGCAAGGGAATACTGCGCATATTGTAACCGGGCAACAGCTGGTTTCTATTATATTTAACACTTTACCTACCGGAAGCCAAAGGCTGCATTTGAAATTGAATTTTGGGCAGGGTTTCGAGCGATCCTCGAGTACATCGTCTTTATCCAGTTCCTTCGCGTCACCGTTTTATTTTTCAGTTAATTCAGCCCTCGCGTGATTTATACGCTGGCGTCGGCGCGAAAGGGGTGAGAGAGGGTGGTCGTTTCCTAATTACGGGATGAGAAAGTATTACCAGGTCGGGTGCATGGCTCCCCGAAGGCAGAGAGCGAGAGACTCTCGCGCGAAAATGTTTTACTGAAAAATAATGTATATTCATAACTCGGCGTGTACACGCATACACACATGTGCATTCGTATATCTATATACATATATAGATATGCATATGTATACACGGGGCTCGCATGCTCGTGGCGAATAAAACGCGCGGCCGCTCCCTTCGCGCTGGATCGCCCTACTCTGGTCGAGGGGGTGGAAACGGCGCATTAAGTCTTATAAAAAAATACTACCGGCGAAAAATGCTCCTGGGTCGTTTGGGAGTCGTTGCTCCTTGTCCTCGTTTCCTGCTGGTTTTCGGATTGATCGACGCGGTTCGCCTATTTTCGGTGACCTGTGCCAGAGAGCGTGCATATGGCGACTGCGTGACGTTTAACTGCTGCCAGAGGGGGGCCCGGCCATTTGTAATTCAAGCATTAGCTTCGCTGTTCGAGAGAGACGCTGTGAGTCACCCGAGACATGTAAAAATGTCTTTATTTATGGCATGTGCAAGTTTAGACGATTTTATAAAATCGTTGGAGGATTTAAGGACTTTTCCCTGTTTTATTAAGATCAGACCTGTTCTAGAAGAAAGAACGCGTCAGACCGTGAAAAAACTCTTGGGAGGAGAATGTTATTTCGAAAGAGAGATTGATGGGGGAGAGAGTATTCCATTTCTCGTTGATTTTCTATTTGCTAGTGGACGTGCGAAGGGTCGAGGGTGAGAAAATAGGTCTCGGAATAATACATTCTTCTCTGACCGGCGACCGTTGAAATGAACATCTCGGGAAAATTATTGAATCCCGTAGAAATATATTTAGCCACACAAGTAGCGTGCAAGATTTATTATTTCTTTCTGTGTGTTTTTCATATACCTTCCTGGGTTCCTCTATTTCCTCATTCCTTGTCTCGTATATGTATTTATTTAATTCCTGGGAAATTACTGGATCGAAATAGAACAGAATTATACTATACTCGCGTTTATTTTAGTGACAATTTATTAATGAGTCGTATATTTGTATCGAACTTGTTTATTTTTGTCTGAAATTCATAAAACCTGCACCCTATGTTTTAATCAAAACGACAGCCTTCCTTAAAGACAATTTTTATTTTCCACAAAGATTCGCTACTTACAGTATAGAACGGTACCTAAAAATTCAAAATGTCCAATTAAGTGTCCAGAAACACACAACTCGCATAATTCGACACCTTATCATCGACCATTTCGCTGTTTACGTTCTTATTATCAGCGCCGTCATTTCCGTTAGCTAATATTTCTTCGAGCAGCGCCGCGACGAGACGGCGGCAGCAGCGTCAGTAATTTTAACAAAGCAAATTAATCGTAACTTCCTGATCGCATCGTTAACGAACCGTGGTGTTTCCCTCGTCGTGACGGACACTACGAAAATTCCGAGCAGCCGAAGAGCCAGCGGACGTTGCGCGACGGTAAGCGGGATAACGAGAGCTATTTGGGAACTCGTTACGTTTTGCTTATGGCTCGTTACGGTTCAGTACGTTTCCATGTTGTTCCACGATGGACACGGGTCTCGACAAGTTCGCTCGGGACATGCTCTCCAAGGCTGATTCGTCCCGCACCCCCTAAGCAACATCTGTCGCGGTTCTAATTAGGCAGCTTATCACGTCCTGGCGAAATGCGAAAAACAACGAGCGACCAGACGATCGCGGAAATTCGACCGAAAGTGTCTGAAACGTTTCGCTGTTTCGCTCCGAAATTTCGTGGTGCGCAATGGTCTTAATATTGTAGTGCAGCTGAGCGTAGTGCGGTGATTTACATTACCCCACCGTGCCCATGTTAACCTCTTGCCCTACGATTTATTTCACGGTTCTCAGTGATCAGTAGACTGCGGATCTCTATGCAAAATGAGAATTGTCTGCATCGATTGCAAGAAATAGAAACTAAATTGAACGTTATTTCTTCCCTAAATGATTTTACTAGAGGAGAATTCGTATATTGACGTCTTCAATTTTTAAAATTTCGAATTTAAAATTTCGAATTTCAATTTTTACGAGTTCGCTATAAAAGCATAAAGATCCGCAGTCTAGTGATTAAAACTCTTTTTGTAGTTCGTAATTACCTAAAAGAGGAGAAAATTTATATCTATCGTATGCCTACATGTTCTCCAATAACTATACATTAACAAAACCAAAATAGAATTTCATCTCGGTTTAAAGGAAATTAATAGCTAGACTGTGTGTGTGCGGATGTTTATGCAATTTTCAATTTTTCTAGACGAATTTCAAGACGCAGGAACGATATTGTGAGAAGTAAGGGAAATAGGAGAATCGTGCAGCACAGGGGTTAATCTCGAAATCCGATGAGCAAATCCATTCGTTACCCTTTATTTTCGCGGCGGTGGTAATATAACCTAGCGAGGAATAAAAAGCCACGTTGCGCGGGCGAAGATACAACGAATGACTACAATTAATAACCCCGCGCAAGATTATTAGCCAGCGGAACTTATTCGTTCCCAAGAAAAGCAATATATCCCGCAGGAAAGAATAATTGCGTTTCTTCTCTTGCGCGGGGGCTTGCAAACGAAACGAAGATATTAAAAAGCAAAAGAGAAAGAGAACGAGAAAAGGAAAGAACGACGGATTTATACGACCACAGAGAGACAGACACCCGGAGTCGAATATGTCTTTCGTCTTTGACTTCGCCTCGTCGGTGGAAAGATAATACGATAACAGAGCTAATAAGGCGACAAAGAGACACCGGTGCTCCGTATTACAAAAGAAACAACGTCGCAATTATAGCGAGAGGAATGATAAAGAAACGGAAAAATAAGAGAGAAAAAAAAGAACACGAAGAAATCTGTTGGAGAAGCTTAATGTGACAGGAACCTCCGCGAACAGGGGGACAGGGCCCCTGAAATTACATTGTTTCGTAGTTGTAGCTCATTTTGCGCACAACTCGCTCTCGCTCTTCGAGGGTAATTGGATAGTTGCGTGCTGCATCGTAAATAATGAGCATTTCAACGCGACGGGCCGATCTATAACGAGAATTACCCGAAGTCCCGTGCGCTACTCGAAGCCAGTCGTTACCTTTCCATCGCGTTTACCTTTCCTCCCAGGCGAATAGCTGTCGGGAACGCGAAAAGGGCGGTAACTTCGAATCAGCCGGGGCCTCTCGCGTTTTACACAGTTTTACACAGTTTTACACAGTTTTACACCCTTTTACAGGGGCCACCGGTACTGTATTCGACTCGCCGCATTACCGTACTTTGCATACATTAAAAATACAACGTTCGTTGCGAGCCATTCCACTGGTCGAGAATCGACGCGATCGCAGTTATCGCATGTTTCACTTAAGAAAATAGGTTACGTTCCGTATTACCCTCGTTCGATACGAATCGAGGCTTGGAAATCGCGTCTGTGATATTACTCGACTGTTTCGATCGGGTATCGGGACCTAGCAAGTCGGCGGAAGGGTGTTCTTGATTTTTCAAAGAGTTAACCTGCCGCCTACTGCGGCAAAATATTGAATATTTTTACTGGACTGTATCAAATTTTGATGAAAATCGTTATAGATGTACTGCAATTGATTTGGGAAATTATTGGATCCGAATATCGTGTAAACACATACGAAGAAGAAAGCAGTTTCGGTGGAACACGGTTACACGGTCTCTACGAGTTGACTGACAGCGTCGCTATTTTACAATTAGGGTTAGAATAACTTGTTGCCGTGTGAAAAAACATTTGCCAAACGGATCGGGGGAGAAGAAACCTTGGAGAAATCCTTGCCCGATTCAACAGTGTGCCGAAGCAATCGTGGCGGGGTGTTTAAACGTCGAGCGATAGTGGGAGAGAGACAGAGAGAGAGAGAGAGAGAGAGAGAGAGAGGACGAAAAAAAAGGAAGAGAGCGAGAGAGAGAAGGCAGGCTGTCCCTTCATTGAATTCCCGTCAAAGGGGTGAGAAACGGTGCTCGAGATCCCACGAAATTTCCGCAAACGCCGGATTACCTCTCGTGTCCGCCTGAACGACGCCCCACCGTCGTTTTCGGTTTCCACTCTATCCCTCTCTCTTATCCGTATCGTTGTAGCGCTCGAAGGTGGTGGTTGAACAGAAGGTGGTGCGGTTTTTCGGTCCGTAGAACCTTCCGGAAGAAGTAGAAGGTCACCCCCTTCCTCGACGAGTTGCAGTGGGGGGATGGTAGGACCTCGTCGAGAGGCATTTATAAAAGCGCGAGCGAACAAACGTCGCAATTAAAACAAAGCCTACGGCATTTGTGCGGGTCCCGAACCAGCGGCAACCCCCACGGGACCAGAGCCGCCCACGCAGTCGGGAGGGTAGTTTACACGAGGATGAACGAGACGAACGAGAAAGGGGTGTGGGGGTGGCAGCAGGGGAAAAAAGAACTGGCAACGTTTTTCTTTTTTTTTGTTCACTTTTTTACTCTCTCTCTCTCCCTTTTTTCGGGGGTCACGACGAATATTCCGTGCCGCGCCGAGGTAAACTCAGCCGCCGCGAGGGTGACAACCCCTAACCAAACGTAAACGAGCCCCGACTTTCTTCCTTTATCGTCTCCGCCGATCGGGTAATTAGATGCCAACCGTGAAACGTCGGGAATCCCGCCCGTAAACACACCAGACACCTTCCAGTGGCAGAGATCTTCATTTTTTATTAGCTACCCTGCAATTGCAGCCGCGATAATTAACTCGGGGGTTGGATACACCGAAGTGGATTGGGTTGCATTAAATATGTTAACCGCCACGTCGAACACGTATGGGAGACATTGATTTTTACTTCTTTCTAGTCGCAATTGCAGGATGTGAGATAAAGTGTTAGGTCGTTCGGAAAGTAATTTCGTTTTTCGTGTAGAGATGTGTAAATTGCATTTCAAATACAGTCTTAAAAGGTCATAGAACTCAATGTTCTCTTTAAGTTTTCTTTAAGTTGCCTGAAAAATCGCAAAAGATCATGGAACAATTAGCTTTCTTTTTCCCTTGAGAATGAGTTTCCAAACGACCTGATAACATTTGTAAATACTTCCGGGTCAAAGTGGGCCCAAACGCATCCACCCAAGCGTGAACAACGTCTCTACCCTTTAACGGAGACTGCCTGTTTCCCTAAATTCGACTGAGGCCCTCGTTCAACGCTGCACGCACCCGAACAGAGCAGAATGGAGCGGAGTTGAAGCGGAGCGAGGCTGTGCCGCCTCGTTAATGATTAACGCGGGTGAAAGACGTTTTTCCCGCGCAGCCCCCGTTGTTCCTGCTTAACGAACGGTGATAAATGTTATTTTTCTCGCTTAGGCTTTTGCATCGCTCCCGACGACGACGGCTCCTTCGCGAGAACCGTTCACCTTTCTCGCCCGTTCGCGTTTCAATCCGACGGCGGACGGGCTGCGTGAACAATTTTCAATGGCAGCCCGGGAGCCATTCTTCGGGGGCGGGTTTTAATGTCGCGCGAAACGTCAGGCCCCTTTGTCAGACAGATTTTCCGCGGGACTAAAGAGCCCGCGCGGCGCCGCGCATTCGAGTGAACCCCAGCTCTTTATTTTTGTAAAACGGACGGCTGCCGGCTCGAAAGTAGATGTCACTGATACCCTGACGGACGCATCCCGCCTCTAATCGGCTGGGAACAAGCACCTTTTGTGCAGGTGTGAATGTCGTCGCAGGTGCCAGCCCAACGAGCCAAAAGCGAGTGAAACTTTTTCGATGGAACCCCTACGTTCAACCCTCAAAATGATATATGCACACAGTAGCGTATTGAAACTGTATCAGCGTATGATAAGTATTCGGAATGTCGATATTCTTAAATTCACTCAATTTAATCTCGATTGTTTTAAACTGCAGCACATTTATTTCTCAGTTTAATGTTCACCATATAATTTTCTAAAACATCCGAGGATCGAAAGGGATGCATATCAACACGAATCGTGGAGAAAAAAGGGAAACGGGAAATGTAGGGTCGTCGACACCCACCCTCTTAGTCATCTACCGGTGAAATTAAACTGACGCGATTAATTATCTTCCACGAAACGAGCAGTCTGACCGGCCTCGCTGGCATGGCGCGCTCGCGCTCACGCGACCCCTGGAAACCACTGCCAAACATTATAGCGGCGTGTATATCGGCACAATCAGCGTAATGAAATTATTATGTCGGCCATCAACGAGCCGGTAGAGACCGCCGAACGCTTTGTAATAACGTTTTGCCGGGCACGCTTGATTACGTGCGTGTACCAACCCCGTACAAACCACTCTTGTCCCGGCTCGTTTGCTGAAAAGAAAGATAGATGTTACTGCATCCCCATGGTTTCGCGTAGATTTACTTTTTCGTCGAATAGCGGACGAAAGCAATTTCAAGAAAACAGAAAATTCCAGCATCTCCACATTCCAAAAAGTTCCAATCGCGTATCATCAACAGCCAGGCGAAAAAAAATCACGATGATTGCTCGTTTCTCCAGCTGTCCAGCTGTCCAACGATCAACATTTTTGGCAAGTTTCGCGAACGAGTGAAATAATTTCTTTCGGGCCGATATACAGACGATAAAATCAATTATCCGTCGGCTCGTAGTGCTGAACGCGTACACGCCGCTCCCCAACTCCATAATGAAGCGAGTCAGTCAGTCAGTCGGCGCGAGGGTAGATTAATACGAACTCCATACACGCTAGGATCACGCATCGTCTGGCTTTCGTCGGAGGCACCGGCACGGAACAGGACAGAAGTCCGATCAAGTTAGCTTGCGCGCGAAGTTAGCTTCGGGTTAAATCACCTTTGTGCGACTGCCTCTCCTTGTTCGCCTCAGCTGACCCGCCACCCCCGAGTATAGCACCTTCGAACGCCGCGAAATCCACGTGTGCATCATCGTTCGTAAATTCGACCGGTATTATCGAACCGCAGCTGCCGCTCCGACACGAATGAACGAGGAGAATGTCACGAGAACAAAAATATAAAAATTTCTTCAAGTAATTCAAAGGCGACTAGTAAAGCAGAGGAAATCCATGTCCTCGAAACGAGACACTTCAAAGCCAAAGTCCCCAGCCCTACCAAATCAGTTACACAATCTGACCCCACTATCTCCTCACCCCGGTTCCACCGACAGGGTTCCAACCCCCGAAAACACATTCCCCGGAAGCGGGCCTAGATGTTCGTGGCAAGGATCGATCGGATCCGCGATACACCTCCGAAAATCACGGAGCAGGTTGGTCGTTCGCTGGGCGAACTGGATTTATGAAGATCGTCGGACGATTTACGTACGCCTCTGCGTTTAGAATAGGTGAATTATAGCCTGAAGGGGGTGCGGCGAGGAAGCGAAGTTGAACAGGCATAAAGAGAGCGCAACACACACAGATAGATATATAGATAGAGAGGAATAGAGAGAGAGAGAGAGAGAGAGAGGGGGGGGGGAGAAGAGAAAGGAGGAAGTTGTTGCGGTGTTGGTGGCGCGAGTAGAGAGACGGAGGCCTGTCTAAGGTTTGCGGAGGTGGTCGCGCGCGGATGGAACTTGCGGGGAGCGTTAATCCGGTTGCTTTATTGCTAAGAGAGTCCCTCGGGAGCGCGCGCCGCCGCGCCACCTTGCAGTCGCCTGCTTGTTATTTCTCTCCCCCTTTCCCGTTGGAAACGCATCAGGCTCGCATCTACGTCTCGTCTGCTCGGATCTCGTCTCCTCTTCGGTGTTCGTCGCTTCGCTAGGACGAAAGGGGGGTTCTAAGTTCGTTTCCGCATAGTTCGACGAGGCGAATATCGGGGTCCGTTGGATCCCCACTCTCGGATCCCTCAAGAACCATCCCCGTCTCCCCTTGCCGGGCATACAAACCAACGGTCGACGGCAGGCAACGATATCCACGACGACGACCCTCACGGCCGACCGTCACGGAACCAACCGGCTTATTACGGCGCTGGCATTATTACCGTGCCACGGCGCATTTCTCGAATAGAAATTCCGCGGATCGTCGGGGACACGGTTTGCGCGGCGACGATTCGGATATCCGTCCATCCCTCGACCCACGATCGGATTGCTCCCGGACCGCAATTCCGTGTACACTCCGCGGGGATATCAATGCGGTGCTCTCACTGCCGCTGCCGCAGAGAGCTCCGAGCACTCCCCGGCTCGCTCTGCACCCTTTAATCGATACCCTCGATCTTCGGATGCTCAGCGATTCCTACTGAATTGCTACCCCGGATCGGCCACCCCACGATTACGCGCCGATCGAGGTGCGTGGCGCACCGGAAAAATGCTATGCGACGAAATTGCATCGCTCCAATCTTGTTGCGCTCGGTTCGCACGACACGCTGCATTTTTCTCGCTGCATTACATTATCTGAATATGATCGCCAACTTAATAATAGGAGGACGAGTTAACTCGTCTCCGTCGTCAGCTCGCCCGGCCAGTATAAATAAGAATTTTTTTTCCTCGGATTACAGAACGCGCGGGAGTGCGAGAAGCCGAAGCGCACAGCCGAGTATAGTGTTTCGTCGATCGTTCGCAGCGCAGCGACTTTCCTGTCCGAGATTAAAGCTTTTTGCACGAGGATAGATCGACGATAATGCGGCCGGGGATCTATCCGTGATCGAACGGTCCCCCGGAATCATTATTCTCTGCTTTCACGCGCGGTAACGAGACACTCCTGATCCTAGATTCGCCGAGTTAATCACCTGAACTCTGTCACCAATGGCATTAGCAGGTGGTACCGTCGAACTCTAAACTATAATTCCTGTCTGCGCACCGAGAAAAGCGGCTTTAGCTGTTCGCCGCGGTGGTGCCCGACCGTGTATCTGTTTATACGCAATCGAGCGAAGATGAATTTCTGCGCATAACGGAGCCACAATAATCGCGCTATCTAATTACCGGCGCGCCATGCCAGCCCGTCTCTGTTTCCCCCAACTATTACGAACAATCGGCCCCGGGTACCAACCACTGGATTAACTCCCCCAACAACTTTCGTACATCCTTTTCTGATTCACCGCGAACAACTGTTTCGACATCGATTTATTCTGTCGCGCGCTCAACCCCGGTCATGCTTTCAGAGCAAGTTCAAAGTTCAGTAAAGAAAATTTAAACAAATCAGTGGAATCTGCACATGCATTTACGAGCAAGTAATTCTTTCCAAAGTGCGAAGCAGAAGAGACGACACAACAATTAGCTGGCCAAAACACAGAATCGATACCCATAAGCTGCACCAGATCAAACGGTCGATTTATCTCGTTACGACGGGGATCGATATTAATTTGCCCGAAATATTCATATGGAACGCGATGATCCGTGCTCGGCGGACGCGCCGAGAAAATATTTGTCTACGCGTCCGAATCGACGGGGGATCAAAGGGGTTGGTTTTCGGGGAGGGTGCGAAGACGCGCTGGATCGGTTATTAATTTTACATTCGCTGGCAGCAGTGCTTGCTAACCAAATCACGCTGATCCACAAATTGTAATTTGTCTGTGTGCTCCGACACTCGATACTTAGTTCCAGAGCAATCATCAATACCAACTGAAAGATATAACCAGTCTGCGTGTAACATATGTAACAGGACAATTAAACAAACTTATACCTCATTCTTTTGGTGGATATATGCTCTACAGTGTTAAACATGTTATAAAATACAGTGGGTGTACCAAGTACACCTTTTAAAAATTAATAACTTTTTTATAATTGTACCAAACCACCTGATCTTTTATAATCAATTAGAAGCAATAGTTTACGAAATGATATGCAAAAAGATTTACCAAAAATTATAATTTACGAAGTTATGTAAAATGTATATTGTAAAAAATCAGATCGTTTGATACAATTATAAAAACGTTATTAGTTTTTCAAAGGTGTACGAATACTTTGTACACCCACTGTATATGTTTTCCGGCCTGAATGGAAAGTTTAACGTGTAAAGATTATTAAAATATTTACTAAATAATAGGACAGACGAAATAAAGCATTAGCACTCGAATTGCAAGGTAGTGGTTTCCGGAGAGGGGGACAATGATCAGCAGTGAGGACACAGGGGAAGAAAACAGGTGGCTGTGCAGTCAGTTAGGTGTGCTAAGTAGACCGTCGGTGGCGCAGTTTCGTTGGCCGTTCGTTCCGAGAGATTAATTTAGGTACGTAGCCGGGCGCGATATCGGAGAAAGAACGAGGAAACTTAGGGCTGAGATAAACATGGTAGATTATACCTGTTGCCCGCGATCCCCTGTGACCACAAGCTCTCGCAGCCATAAATTCAGAAAACCTTCGGAGCCTGTATAAACTCTGATTTAGGTTCTTTTCACCCTTCGACCCCTGGCCTGCTACAAATCGGTTTAGGCCTCCGTTACACAAGCCCTATTCTCTTTGCTTCCTTTCTTGTTCGGTCTTTCGCGTTCCTTAACCCATTTGCGCTTGACCTTCCCAATGAAAAATGACCAGTGGTCCATGAAAACAAAGTTCAACCTCTCGCTACTAGGTCGCTGGGAAAACTATTTCCAAGCGTGTCCTAACCTTATACGGCAAAGATGGGTAATTCAGTGTGTAAATGTTTTTCGAAGCAACTGTATATTCTTGAACTTACGCCGCTACAAAACAAAAGCCGGAGCCGGAGACGGGTTGCCATAATGGACAAGCCGTAGTTCGCCAAGTGTCCCCTTGCTCATTTATTTATCGACGGGCGCGCGCGAGCGAGTAAATAAACAAAGGTGGAAGAGTGGTCCGCCCCTTCGGGATTCCCGATGGGACGAAGAAATCAGGGCGGCCCGTGGCGCAGGAGCCGTTAAACGAAATGGAAATCGTCCTTTGCTTGCACAGAAAACTTCCCCGAGGCCGTTTCCGTTCGCTCGTAGGGCGGAGGGACAGCTTCTCGGCGAAGAAGAAGGATTCGTCTTCGGGAATCGCTCGATGCCGAACGCTGGGCTTCCTTTGTCTTAAATTTTCTTTGCCTTCGCTAACGGGGCAACTGTGGAGTTAGTATAAACTCGAGAATTTAGGAAACGTTTACCGAAATCATCCCTTCAAAAAATTCAGAATTTTCTGTTCCGTCGTACAGCTCGTAAAATGGGAACCTGTTTAAAAATAGTTAGAATGCAAATATAATTTGTTCGCGAAGAAAATAAACATTTTCTAACCCTCCTTGCGAGGACATCATTCCCATCGCTACGCGTCAGACTTTGAACGGCAGACGCCTGCGTCTGACTACTAAGGGATGGAACCCCTGCCTCGCTACCCTCGCAACGCAACGGTGCCGGTGTTCCCCTCTGCTACACGGAAGACTACGAACTTCGTGCATATTTCCTACCCCCGTTTCCAACCTCCGCCGGCTGTACTTTCTTCCGCTTTTCTTTTTTCGCCTCGTCATTCGATCGCCGGTGGATCCTGAAGCGTTCGATGAACAGCTCTTGCTACTTAAGATGCTGAAAATTGCGTTATGGCGAGCTCGCCATCGCAACCGGGTCGTCGACCTCGCACTCTTCACTGTCAGATGCTCACCGACCACTTGACAGTACGAAATTAACTTCTGGGTTTCAATTGACAGCATTTCCAATTTTCTAAAATTGCACATAGAGAAATCGTATGGTAATTAAGAATTTGAATATTTGGAAATTCCTATATTTAAAAATTTCTTCCAGCGATTGTTCTTGTTCGATCGCGTCGGGTTCGCGAACTTCGATGACTCCGTTCCGCCGGTGCGGCGCGGCGATCATTACCGGTTCACGTGAACCGTGAGGGCGAGTCTAGACTCGGAAATTCGAGGCGGGTATCGGTAATTCGCTCGCGATGCCTCGCGAATTGGAATTTGTTCGCGCGGCGAGCCAGAGGATGTTTCTTGAGTTACGCAGGCATGAAGCTCGCACGCGAAACTTCGCAACTCGCGGGGATCCGAAGTTAACGGGGATGCGCGAGGAATGGTGGAGAAGTGGAGGGGTGGGAGGGGCGCAGGTTCGAGGGAGGAGTGTGGAGTGCACTTCGGGGTTCGATGACTTTCGGATTCAATGAAGAGAAGTACTCGACTCTTGTTCCTGGCAACGGAACCAAGCCCCGCGCAGCCCGGAACACGGTTGTGTTGGCCGGTTCGAGGGGAAAAAAGGGCGGAAAGAAGAATCGGGATTAAATTTCACCCCCCGGCTCTGGTGGCGGGTTTATCGATGAAGACACCCGAGAGCTAATTATCTCTTCGCGCAAGCGGAGCCTTGTAGCGACGGCGCGGCGCGGCGATGCGTATGGTGTTTTCACGAGGACGTGGTTCGGAGCAAATTGACCGAGTTTATGGCAGTTTTTTCGGCTGCTTGATGCAGTGCATTGTCAGCACACTGTGTTTTAAGTTGAAGCAGCACAGTCTTTCAGGATTTATTTTATATAAATTTTCCTTGTAATTTATTCAAACTATTTTTTAAAATAGAAAAACCTGTACATGAATTTATTCAATCTTAACACAGGCTTTTGTTCATTAAAACAAAGACTCGAGGGTTAATATCGAGTACATATCGACAGTTTCGTACGTCCCAGTGTTAGCGACGGCCATGAATCTTCCTCTTTCTTCCTTTTGATCGTCTCGGTGCCCAAGGAACGCACCGCGGCCCCGCAGATTACGTTCTTTGTCCGTCGGGGCCATTCGGCGCTGGGCCCGGGCCACGAATTCCGAGAATATACTTCACATCGTCCGAAATTAAGGATATTTATTGGTCTGGCGCTACTAGTGGAATCCGAGAGCGGCTCGAAGAGAGAGAGACTCTCGAACGAAAAAAGAGCGGCGGCGGGGGAGAGAGAAAAGACGCGAGGAATACCCTTTCTTTTCTTGCCGATGGTACCCGCGTGCCGGTGACCAAGGTCTTCGTTCTATGGAAATGAAGGAGCCGAGGACGGCGTTCATGAGGCGAGGGAGTCTGGACAGAAGAGAGACCCGACGATGAAATAAAGAACAGACCGGGTCCCTGGACCGAGTTTCCTGGAAAACAGCTTCCTCTTTTTCTTCTTCTTCGTCTATTCCCCGGCGTAATTATCGCGGTCACGTAGGAGATGTTATTAAGTACGTGTCCATTCAGTCACGCGGCCACCTTCCACGAAAATTAACGATTCCTCGCTAGCTTTCGACGGTGCTTCAACTGCTCGGCACCAAACCGGAGAGCACAATGCGATCTTGATTGTGAACAAAAGGTTTCAATGTCTAAAAATTCGAATCTTAGAAAATTCCGATATTTTCAGATTCAAAATTGGAAGCCTTCTGAGAGAGTCAACCCTGCGCAATCTGAAATTCCTAAATCACGAATGTCCATTTGACCAAAATGATCCTTCCCGCCAGAATGCTACCGCAATTTTCTCCACTCGTATATTTATCGTGAACTCACAATTATCACCACGCCATGCCAAACGCATCATCCCACAATCCCCAACCACTGGACAGCTGAAAGTATACTTTGTCCCGCGAAAACATGAATCGCAGATGGTACGAACTGCGTTTGTTTTCTAAGAGAAGACGGAAATACTGAGAGAGCGTAGAGCGAGGCAAATTGATTTAATCACTTATCCTGGTCGGTGGACAGGGGCGGTTGGGTCGGACACCTTTGAGGTGTGACGCGGCTGATGGCGTGTCGCCAAAGTGACACTCGGCTGGGCACAAGCGTTTTCTAAAAGGCGCCTAATATACCTAAGGAACGTGTCAAAGGACGAGAATATTACGCGACCCGGGACATCGTTAGCGAAGAAGAGAAGGAATCAAAGCGGAGTGCCATCTAGACTAAGTGGCGGGCATGGATATTGGCATCGGGAACGGTTCATTTGACAAGCAGAGAAAGAGGACCAAAGAAGAGTGTTCCTATTATTGACGTCCATTATGCTGTCGGAACGCATCTTGATCTTTCTCTTTCCGCCTCCTCCCTACTTCTCTTGGACGACGACGACGACGACATGCGTATAGAATTGCGCGGCCCACGTAATCGACCTCGCGAGGACTTTCAATCAATTTTTCCTACCGGAAATCAACGAGCAGACGTTCTGGTTCGAGCGCGAATTGTTCGCGTGTCCTCGAACCTGTTGAGGCAGACATGAAAGAAATTCATAGGCGAATTTCGATGAGCCCGGTGTCCTCGTTCGTCGTTTCAGAGGACGGATAAAAATTTTCTAGGTAATACCTTGAAAACTACAATTTATTGTTTACTCGAAAGTCCTTCAAGCAATTAACGACTAACCTGAAGATTCCATGAATTTACAAGAGTCTGTACAACGTAATACGTCAAAGTTCCATCTCGTTATTCTACTTCAATTTCCGGAGATTTTTCAAATTTTCCAAGAAATTGTCTCTTAGCTTCGAGTTTAATTACTTCGAAGAACTTTTCGTCCGAACTTGGTAACCTGATGATTCCATGCATATGTAACGAAAGTGAGTGTGCGCAATAAGAAGAAACTACCGGAATTGTTTTTTGGGTCACTGTATTGCAGAGCAGATTCTAATTTCGCCGAAAGAGAAAGACAAGTGTTTCGTCGGTTGTAACAGAGTGTGTTCGGGAGAATAGCGAAATGTCGCCGTGTTGGTACGTGGTTCCAAGAACCGAAAGAAAGTTCGAAACAGTGAAAGGAGAGGCTGCAGCGGGGTGCATTCCTGCACGAACTTTATTTCAACTTCTTGCGCAATAACGCAACGCTTAGGGAATCCAAAAAGAAGTCTCGTAGGATACGAACTTCGAGGATTTGCATGGAAATAATCAATTTTTCTTTTTCCCTGCATTATTCAACGACGAGGGAAAAAAAGAAAGATCGCGGTGATTCAGCGACGTGTACAGGTACATGATCGTGACTCGAGAATGGAACTGTTCAACTCGAGTCTGCGGCTGCTTGAGCAATTAAACAAAAATTCGAAACATTGTGTCTCTTGTAGTGTAAATTCAGAAAACCAAACATGGACTGTTAGTTCTCAAATAAAGGACATCCTTCTCACCTGATATTCATTGTTTAGAATGTTAATACCGATTCTCATTATAATAGCCGCGTTCAGAAGCATTAGGGAGATATAACGCGATTGATATAATGATATAACGAGGTTTTAAGAAATGAATTTCTTAAGGCGCTTCGAAACAATTGAACGAGACAGAGACCTTCGAGCGAACCGTCTGCGCCATCGTCCTTCTCGGTGTCGCAACGGCGAAAGAGCCGGGCTCTGTTTTGCAGCTAGAAATAGATAGCCTACTTAGGTAGTATACGCTGCCGCTCTATTCCTGGTGCAAGCCAACAACGTTTTCCCTCCCCGTTGTGCTTGCTCGGTTACCTGCGTAGACCCTCTCCTCTTCCTCGTGTCTAGGTCTCTCGCGTAACTGCGCTACGATTGCCACACTCGTTCGCGGTCCCTTGTTCCATTATGCACACCGGCGCGCGGCGTTACGCTGTTCTAATTTTTACCCCCTTCCTCCTCCTCATTCCCGTTCGATAGAAACGCGGATCAACGCGCTGGAAAAATTCCGGCGAAACTTCCGTCTCAACAATCGTCTTCTGGAACGTTTTTTCTAGAAACCAGTAAATACATAATTACCGTGCAGAGAGGCAAAAGCTAATTAAAAACGTCTCGATGGAACTCCTGAGGGTGCATCTGTCGACAATTCGGTGACCGCGTGACACTCTCGTCCGGGATGCAAATGCGTGGCGAGCGGTATGGAACCAGTTCACCGGAAAATTCTGAAACACGTAGGAGATTTCCCTCGTGAAATGAATAAGCCCCGGATGCGGCTCCTTGGGCTGGTTCCGTTGAACCCGCGGGACGGACACGGGGGGCCAGCCAGCAGCAACCAGCAGTCGGCTAGACAGAAAGACAGACAGACAGACGGACATTCGCGAATCCATTATAGCCGGTCGAGTTGCCGCGCACCCCAAATCCTAATAAAACCCCGTCCGTGGGCTGGGGAAGACAAGCGGGAGCCCCTTTTATGCGCCGAAAATCTTTCCCATGGGCGATCGAGAATGCGTGCTTCGCCCCGAGCACGAGAACGGGCCAACGGCCGGTCACGGATAACTCATTCGTATTCGTGGTTTGCCCGTTCCAGGGCCGTAACTAGGCCACTCGTTCCTTTTATTTTTATCGGGGCTCCGCACCTTCGTTTCGTCGCGCGACACTTCTCAGGGGTGGCCCTCGAACGAGTATTAGATTAAAATTTGGCTCCTTACAAAATTTGCATCTTCGGCAAATAATCGGCGATAGCGGCACATTAAAATTTTACATGGCCAGAAAATTTGACGGCGCTACGAAAGTCGAGTGAAAAAGAGGGGAAACGCGGACAGAGGGAAAACCAAATAATTCCCGCATGCTTTATCAGCGGCCTTAAACATCGCGTTGGATCGCCTTAATATTCATGTCTACGCGGCGGTTCGATTAATTCATAGAACGTACGAGCGACCGGGAGAAAATAGTCTCGGTCCCGTCGCGGCGTGACAGGCGCGAGAACAAAACATGATCGCGTCGACGACCTAATCTAGAGACGCCAACCGATCGTACCTTCAACGAAGGGAAGCCTTCCTCCAGCTGATAGACAATGCCCTGTCAGTCTTGAGACCTGTAATTTTGTTGTAATGTAATGTAAATGTAATTGTAATGTAATGTAATTGGTTGAAGACATACCAATTCCACAAAAAGAACCGCTCCAGAAAAATGATTCGAGGTACATGCCCAGAACAACAGGGTGAAGAGGCGTCCACGTGAAAATCGAGACGCAGTAGCGTCGGTTAGGTAGGTGTTTTTGTTCGGACTGTGCACGCACTGAGGTCGTGTGCGTGTCTGTCTGCTCGGTGTTGTCCGTATCCTGTGCCTGTCGAGAGCGGTTTCGCGTGTACGCGTGTTGGTTGGCCCGTCTGGCCTCTGACCCTGAGCCTTCCCGGTAAAAGCCACAGGTCGCTAAAATGGCACCAGACTTCCTTTGAGCCGGTGCAGTGTCGTTGGCCCGCCGCATCGCGCCGCGCCGCGCCGGTGACAGAAGGTCGCAGGTGACGAGGATCGTGAAACCAGAACCGGTTGCTCCGCCGAAGAACCCGGGGCTCTCTTTCTCTCTTTTCCTCTCTCTTTCTCTGTAGCTTGCCGATCGAGCTGTGTATCAGCTTCCAAGACTTCCTTTTCGGACGGTTCGCGCCAATTTATCGACCGCCCCGGAGTCTTTCATCTTGACACCAACGGTGAACGACGGTGGGAACCGACTCTGCACACCGGTTCACTCTGGGATTAGCGGGACGCGAAGGGCCAAGGGCTGGGATGCAAGGATTTTTAGCGGACCCTTGCGGTCTCCGCTTGTTTGCAATCGACTGCTCCTGCTATTCGTCCTGGTTTCACTAATTCACAAAAGTCTCGCCATCAGGAATCTTTCCTGAAGAAATTAATAATCTTTTTATTGTGGAATCTGGAAAATTGACACAGAGTATCGATATGAAATATCTTTCCAGAGCAACGCATGTGTGGAAACGCTTCCAAAGCGTGTATCCAGAACAATGGCGTGGCCCTGTCTTCGAAGGCACGTCAGGCCGAGTTGATTAAGTAGATTCAGCCGTGCGAGCCTGTCGAGATCAGACACATCGATTCTTCCTCGAATTGGAAGCCGTGATGCGTTGCACCCTGGGATCGGCAGCACGACAACACGCGACCCGCCGCGCCTCGCCGTTTCGCTGCGGGCCGTATTCGTAGCCCAGAGACCTCGTCATTCACTTTCATCAATTTCGCCATGAGTTCCCGTCTGACCCAGTCTGGAAGTCAGGGTCGTGGACGGTTCGAGGGGTCCGAGGTTCCTTGTAAAAGGCTTCCTCGGCCTTCGGATCGGAACTGCGGCACCGCCCACCTTCGAGAACGCGGTTTTCGAGAGTCTTTCCGAGAACCGATGCTCTTCGTGCATCCGCTGGACGCATTATGCTGCGATAGGTTCAAAGACGGTGTTAGAGAGCGCCGTTAGCGGTTATGCGACTCCCTACTTGGTATTCTTAACTTTTCGACTGTTTCAGAGATTAATATGTGCAACGAATGATCTCGCATTATTTTCAATGTGCGAAAATAATCAGTGTGCTATGTATTTCAACGAATGCAAAGATTTTGCATAAAAATCGCAGTCTACGGTGAACAGACGGCGCGAAACAGCTTCGTGGAAAGCATTGGTTGGAGGCTTGGTCGGCGTCGCGGCCCTCTAATATCGGTCGGGCGTCTTTTTTCGGAAATTGGCGAACGTCGATCGGCCGCTAACGGCTCCGGAAAGTTGGACGGTTTATATTATAGCTGGTGGCTTAATTCGGCCCCGTTCGCCGGGGCCGGGCTCTCCTCCTGTCGTCTCGTTCTTTTCTTCTCGCTTCTCCTTTATTTCCCCGTGGAATTTCGGAGCGGCTACTACAATGTTGGCCGATATTAAAATTCATCGAATTCCCCGGCGCTGTAATTCGACGGGCCGCTAAATAAATTAAGGACGCGCCGCTTTCATTAGCGGTATAATTTTATCGGCGTCGGTATCGGCTACGAGAGACCGAGAGCAACTTTTTCACCGCGACTCGCTGCCGCTGTTTGCTGGGTACTGCCAGTTTCGTCCGATCCTATGCTTTCCGATGAGCAGTTTATTTCTCTCTTTCTCCGAGAGAGCGTGTTTACAAGTAGGATCCACTCGACAGACTTTATTTAGCGCGGGAAAGTAATGGCAAGAGCCCTGATGAATGGGAACCCGCTCCTGCTTCAATGAACTGCATCTGTGCGCGATGCATTAGGGCACGATTGCTCCGTAGTCGGGCACGAATTTCGGAACGATTCGGGACAATGTTCTAGCCATAAATGATTCGGACATTCTTCCGATTCCGTGCAGCCTCATCTGCAGGATTTCCTTTCGATATTTATTGATCGTTTTTTAAGGATCGCTCGCCGCTATTCGATCCAAGTACTTCTGTGGGTCTTCTTATTTAGACACGGTATTATCTATTTAATTGGAAGTATAAATATTGCTGGTTTTATCGCATTGTCGGGAAACCGATTAAAAAAACATTGCATTAGACGCGAATGAAAAAGTGCACTTTAACAGGACGATTCTATCAACTTTTCATGTTGCGTCGTGTATATCGTCTTATCAAACGTAGTTTGAGTGGCAATCTACTAATTAAAAATTCTTACGCGCGCTGTTGTTTTTAACAAGTATAAAAGATCATTTCAATCTACATGCTCTGGAAGTTGCACTAATTGAAACGCAAGCTACTGAGTCCCCCATGTGAATCCAGATTTTTATATGAACACGGTATTATATACTTAATTTGAAGTATAAATAGTGTTGCTTTTATCGCGTTGTCAGGATAACGGTTAAATGATCATTACATAAAATGTTTGCAATAATACGTTGAGATCAATTATACGGCATTGCAAAGGGTAATTCTATCAACATTTCATGTTGCGTCATGTTTAGCGTCTTATTAAACGTAGAAACAAGTGGCAATCTACTGAGTAAAAATTAATGAACCCTCTTAATTACGTATATTGCAGAGTGAACGGAGGAAATTTATGTAAATGTAAACTTTGATGGGCTAATTTGTACAAATTGGAGACGGAGGGTAAAACTTTCTTGTCCTGCGAAGGATTTCGGCAATTTTCAAATAAAGCAAGAATTCCGTTGAATTTATATAGCCCGGCGAATTTTGCGTAAAAGTTTTCAATCTGATAATGCGAGTGATTCCGGTTACGGCAATTTGCGTGCTTGCGCGAAACAATTTATCTCAAAATTAAATCCTAAGATACACCGAGCGAAAATTTCTTTTCAAATCCAGACAAACGCTTTCGCCTGGAATCTGCGGGCCACCGAAGGTGATAATTGCAGGGTCCTCGGCACGGACGGGGATCAGGGATCGCGCTGCGTGGGCGTATCGGAGTCGGGGCAATCGATGTTGCTAAACGGCCGGTAATCCCACGATCGGGGATGATCCATAGGGCAGTCTGTTGTCGCTGCACCGTAACAGCCGAACGGCGACGAGTCGCACACGTGTGAATGACCGACGTGTGACCGCCGCACGGTGGACGAGTCCAGACCAAAGGTTCGGGATTGCGGTAGGTCTGGAACCCGGGAACGTAATGCAACACTCGGTGGCGGGCTCGCAGCTCGCACGGAGAAGTCTGTCTCACTCTCTCAGCTCGCTTCAGCCCGCTTCAGACCGCTCGGCCGACGCGACGGTGTGCACGCGCGCCCGGAGGAACGAGGCGCGAGGGAACGACGATCGGGGCCAGACAAAGCGCCAGATATGCCTTCTTATTGCACGAGCGCCGGCCATTTTAATGGGGCTGCTCCCAGGCTATTTATACCTTAATTGAATTTCCGTTGAAAACGCCGCGGACGGTTAATGCCGGCCACGAAACGAAGGAACGCCGCCGTGCGCAGACCCGAAACTCTTTCCGACGGTCCTGGGGACCAGGCTTAATCCACTACCGGGCCTAACAGTCCCAGCCGAGTCGCCGAATTGCGTTGCTGATTTTATTGTGTCGAGCTGGGCTTCAATCTTCAATCGACTTGACTCGACTTCAACCTGCGGATCTATTAAGTAGAAACAGACAGTGGAAGTGTTTAGTCAGACGTGTCCGATACGGAACTTTCTGCTTCCCTAGCGAAATAACTATCTCCAGAAATTCCAGATTGTAAATCTTCAATCTACTTAATTGAATTTATCAGAGCCAAGTTGAGGTCCTATATTTCCGGCCATTCTCGCAATCACGCAACCATCCCTCGAAATAATACAATCACGTATCTCAACTTCAATCTACTAGGTTGCTGCATGATCAGACATGAAATGGCTAATCTTTAAGGTGATATTTTTAATTTTTATTTCAATGCCAATCGTGTGTCACCGTATAAAATCGGACATTTCATCTGCACGTTAATATTTTTAAAAAATGTCTGTGGACATCACGACTACTCTGAAATTCCGAAGAAAAAGAGATGGAACGCGACAGCAATCTCTCTCTCTACAGATTAGCCTCGGTCTGCCATACGATTCCAACCGGTCCGTTCAAAAAGCCCCGATTTCGCGTTATCTAAAGCAGCGTTACGGTCGGACCGGGCGCGTTTAATTCATGTGGCGAGCATTACCGCACCGCGGGGAATGTATCAGTCATTCCAACGGATCGATAACCGCGCAAAACAGAGAAACTCGAGAGAGAGAGAGAGAGAGAGAGAGAGAGAGAGAGAGAGAGAGAGAGAGAGAGAGAGAGAGAGAGAGAGACAGCCGAAAGCCGTTTGAATCCGCGCGGAACGACCGTTACTCGCGCGCGGGTTCCGGCGTGTGGAAGCATCGCGTCGGAGAAACGATGCTGAAGACAAATCCGCAATCTACTTGTAAAATGAAAATCACAAAGATGCTTCCATCAGTAAATTATTAAATAAATGTCTCGATCCAAGCCGAACTATTTTTGAAGCGAAGTAGAGATATCATGTAGTGAGGCACAGACACCAAAGAGTCTCTTCGTGGCATCTTCTCGTGGGCGAACGACGCCTGTGTCCGAGACGCAGGAGAGTGTGGCGTGTTTGACGGCGGGTAGCAGCGGGTAGCAGCAGCGTGGGACACGTCGTAGTACTACGTGTCGGGTGAGAGTCCTTTGTTCGAGAATGGACGCCATGAGAACCACGTGTCTGATTTCCCGCCAAGTCGGCTGGAGCACGGCCGCCCACGGCGGCCCAGAGAAACGTGAGACGCAGAAAGAGGGTACGGAGAGCACCAGGGTCCGAGCTGCGAAGAAGAAGGACGGGAAGCGAACGGTGGAAGAAGTAGGTTCTGAAGCCTCTGAACAAGAGAAAGAGGGAGGACCAAAACTGGCGGAGGGAGAAGGACAAAAGTCTCGGCAGAGAGAGAGAGAGAGAGAGGGGGGGCTCAAAAACAGTAGAAGAAAAAGGGCCTTCGAAGAGGAAGGAGAACAGAAAAGTTGGAAGAGGCGGGATGGAGGATGAATGAGAAAAAGAGGGCGGGAGAAGGAGGGAATGCGCGTAGAGAAGAGGCGAGGAATATCGTGGATGAACGAGGAAGAGGATCGCCCGGCTCCGGAGAGGAAGAGCGAAGCCTAAGAGAGTCGGGGGTGGGAGATGAACGCGGGGAAAATGAAACGGAGAAGACGCGGAGAGGGAGCAGGAATGAGACATAAGGGAGGAGTAGGAGGAGGATGGTAGAGAAGAAAGAGAAAGAGAGATAGACAGGGTGAGAGAGTACTAAATGGATGGAGCGGGGGTGGGGGCAGAGCGTGGGGAACGTCTAACCGGCGTGCCTGACCGCGTGACTTCCCTTCTTCTGTTCCCTCCGACCTGGTACAACGTACTCGAGTGTTCTCCTCGTCTGCGACGCCGAGGAACCAGCCAACAGAAGGGACGGAGACGGCCGCGGCCGGTGTGCTCTCTTGCCGTCGGATTCGAAACGAGTTCGCCGTCTATCGAGAGCAAGCGGGTTCCCCTCTCGGCCCCCCTTTTCCAACCGAGTTCCCCACTCCCCGTTCTTGCTCTCTCGCTCGCTCGTTCGCGCTCTCTCTTGATATCGGTCTTTCTTGCTCCCCTCTCGGCCATAATAGGACGCTTCTGCGCCCGGTATATCGTATAGTTGGCTGATGCTTCAAAATCACAACCGGGGAAAATGACTCGCGCGGCTTTTCCGCCAGCCGCGGACCTGCACAGATCACGCTTCAAGGAATTTTTAGGATCGCTACCTTCTACCTCTTACACCTCTTCTTATTTTCTCTTCCGCGTGCTCTACAGGGTGAGGCTGATAGCATTCTCATCGAATTAGGACACTGTAAGTTCGTCATGCATACTCGATACTATTTTTCTTGTTAATTAAAATTAAGGGATTAATATTCGTTATCAATGAAGAGCTTGCAAGTACCATAGTTGCCAGACAGGATTGAAGGGGTCAAAAACAATGGAGACATTTCTGGCGAGACTGTTAGGTGACTCACCCTGTAGATGTTTGTTCCTTCTTTCTTTTTTATCTATCTGTTGCGGTTCCGATGGGGAGCAACAGGGACAGAGCTCGTTCCCTCGATAGAAATTCCAGACTATGGTACCCTTCTTTACTCTCTTCTCTCCTCTCCTCTCATCTCGTTCGCCACCGACCGTTTTACCCTGGTTTTCGGTGACAAACCGACCGAGATTTTCAACGGGGTAAATCACTCCTCGGTACACCGAGAATAAACAGAAGATTCGCGGTTCCTCTAGCCCTCAGCCACTCTCCCCCTGCTGCGCTTTAATCCACCGGCGCCATTATCGTAATTTCCTGTTCCGTGGAATCAAACTGTTCCATGAAGGAAGCCCTTGACGACGGGTCGGTGCTGGGTTTTCCGAGGGAAATGTCGACGATTAGCAATTCGACAGGTTTCGCAAGAAAAATTGATTGCCCCTCGACACAACAGAGAATTCCGGGCACACCCAGATTTTGAAGCGGCATTAAACGATTCACCCTTCAAGAGATTTCTGATCCCCGAAAGCTCACAAAAATTCTGAACAGCCCAATTATACAACTGACCCCCAATAATCGTCGAAAGCTCTGTCCATTTTCGAGCAGTGGTGTGGGAAAGCCGAAGAAGAAGAAGAAGAAGAAGAAGAGAAAGAGAGAGTGATCCGTGCTTTGTACTCGCTTCGCCCGGTATATATCTGCACGGACTTCATCCACATCGAAAGTTCGCGATACACACCGGAGCCCTCGGGTTCCCCGCCAGCCGCCCCTTTTCGAGCGGTTTCTGTCTGTGTGCAGGGCCGTGGTGGGGGCAGGGGCGAGGGGCCGAGGGGGGCCACTACAGACGGCGGACGGAGGGACGACGCGAGCTGGGTTCAAATACCTCCGAGGGGCCGCGCCACGCCGCTCCTGGATTCCTACAGGCTAACCTGGAAAACTACCGGCCCGGATGACCTCGTGGTAACGCCGATGCTGCCAAAGGTCGGTCCCGTTTCTTTCCGCACACATTTCCGCAATTTTGAGAAACCAAACCCCCTCCCCAGACTCAATTTTCCAAATTCGCCACCCGAACACCTGAAAATGTGTTTTCTATAAAACGGAAATACGATGTTGAAGATTCTCTACTCCCAAGTGATAAAAATCTTCCGAGTAAATATTACGCCACTCCCGAGAATTTTTCGTTCATCCCGATCGATGGGTACGAACGTTGTTCAAAAACCAAAACAGTGTATCGTACTCGGCCATTTCCCTCGGGCAGACAGGCAACGAACGTCTCGCTCGAAAAGCTCCCATTATCGCGCGTATCCTGGATCCGGCTAGCTGAAGCAGGATGGAGGCCTGCTAGAGCGGGACCGAGCAAACGAGCCCGGACAAAGACGCGAAGATGAACGACGGTAGATCACGGCACAAGCTCGAGGAACGTTAAGTCGGATTAGCTTGAAACTGAACCAGAACGATCGAACGAACGGTGCCCCCGAGTCTTTGTTTGCCCTCGGCACCGGGAGCCGGTCAAAAAAACGCGTCTAGACGCGAGTTCGCGCTGTTAGAACTGTGCAGGGGGTTCATCCAGATCAAGAGAAGACCGTCCCCGGGTGCGTTTGCCCCGTTTTCATGCCAACTGCGCAGCATGATCGTGAATGGCGAGTATTCCTTTCGACAACACGCCGACTGTTTTCCTCCTCAATGCATTCCGAGAAAAAATTAATTCCAAAGGGTCTAAAAATTCTGATAAAAGGAAGCATCCAAAAATGGCTAAAAACTGCGACTTAGCAGAACGGTCCCTTAATCTATTCGGAGGGTCCCCGAAGAGAAACCGGAGGTTGAGTACCACCTTTCAGGTTCCCGCCAAGGAGATTCTTCCCGTTGGTTGTTGGCCCTCATTGTTTCCCGCCACGGTGCGCGCGCACATGCGTATCATTCCAGCCGTGCCCTCCCTACCATCTCACCATCCACCGTCTGTTTCCTCACCCCTCTTCAGCCCCTGTCACCCGATGGTTCCCCTCTCGTGAAGGCTGGTTCCCTCTACCAGCACACGCAGCACAACACAACACAACACAACACAACACAGCAGAACGCGGCCTGAAGAAACGGGGCAACAAACTTTCGACTGGCAGAGGGCTTTCTTCGGGGACCTTGGACCCGATCGCGTGTGCGTATCCCTCTCGACCGCACGCAGACAGCCGCAGGTGGAGAGCAGCTCGCTAGAAATTTACGTGGGCGTGGGCCGACGAGCGGGAATCCGTGGATTCTGCGACTTCGTGTTTACAACGACCCCTCGATGATAACTTTGACCTGGTCACGTTTCTTCCCGAGGCTGTTTCTGCAACACACAATCCCCGATTTGTTTTCCTTTTCACTAAAATTATCGTACAAGATTTATTGACACTTTATACATAGTACAGGGCTGTATAAAATGCAAGTAATTTATGTGGCAAATTAAAAATGTTAAACTTGAGATCTATGATCCTAAGGCTTTCTCAACCTTCTTACTACTAATAGTAATAGTAATCGGTTTCAGTAGATTTTGCCAGTCACGATCAGACAGTCCACACTATAGTTACAGCTAAAGTGTATTTCACAGTAGATTCAGTCGACCACAGTCAGACTGCATCATTTTCTATTTGTAGTACGTTTGATATTTTTGCGAATTTAAAAGTTGAGGAATTTCTACGTTCATGATTATGATCATCGAGGAGACCATAAGTGTCCAAGTGGATCGCCTAATTGCGCCCGGGCCTGAAGACTTCTTCATCGCCAAGAGTTTTCCATGATGGATCTATTGACTGACAATGATTGATCTACAGTGGGACAGGCTCGGTGCCTCGAGTGCATTTTTTTTCAAATGCGGGTCGAAGGGAACGGAAATCGAGGAAGACGGATGAGGGAATTTGGAGTGTTCCCGATGGACCGTTCGAGTGACCTAATCATCGTCAATATACCCTCATAAATATCATCGTAGCTAAACCGTGGGATCTATGTCTCGATTCTACACGTGCCTGAGTAACCCTTCGTGAAACCGTGCAGAGCAATTTGTATTGCAATTACCATCAATGACATGAACTAACCATCTACTTTATGGTAATTATTCTATACAGGCTTTTATTTAAAATATTTGTGCAAATGCAACACAAGAAAACTTTGAAAAAAAGGACAACCGTAATGAAATAAAAATAAAAATTTATTTTCTTCTTCACACTTGGGCCCGGTTCGAGCAATAACAATCTTCCCGAGCGATCCGCGAGGATCGTGCGAATAATAGCAACAAAAACCCGAAGAAATCTACTCGGTTCCGCAGGAAGCGGTGAGAAACCGCGATCGCCGCCGGAACCAGCAGCTGACATACGATTTCACCTCGTTATTACACGATCGGCGCGCGCTACTTTGTTCTGAATGAAACCCCGAGCCTCGAACTCGGGGGACGGATGGGAAACACGGCAGAGAACACGGAGGGTTGGGGTGGGGGAGAGGTGGTAGTCGAGGGCGGGCCCGGTGCTCTAAGATCTTCATTAAAGCGGCGCTGTAATTAACGACGCTTGTTATCGTGTAAACAAGAACGATCTCGCGGCGTGCCGCGGACATGGACACGGACACGGACACGGACGCGGGCGGAGGCGGCAAATTAAAAATTTCCATCGTCGACACTATCGTCGAGAGTGTGACGGTGTGTAATTTAATATCGGCGTAATTAAAGCGATCGACTGTGTGATTCACTCAAGGACGACGACCCCTTGTACACCTTCGCCCCCGCGTTGGTCGTGCGAACCTTCTTTTTGAATGAGCCGGCTCGTATTTCGTGCGTAAGCGTCCGCGACCCGTGTGAGAAACCGTTTGCGTCTCGCGTCGGGGCCCCGGGGTCCCGAAAAAAACCCCGGGAATAAGTCTTTCGACAGAGGATCGACGGGAAGAGAAACAGAGAGGGAGAGGGAGAGAGAGAGAGAGAGAGGGGGAAGGAGGAGGAAAGAGAGGATGCGCGTGTGCGTGCGAACGGGAACCGGGAACACAAAACCTGGGGTCCGAGGAACGGGCAGTCGCGAAAAACGATGGACAAAAGGGGGCTAACTGGAGAGGTTAGGGACGGAAGATCCCTAATATCGATGGCGGTGTTTAGTCAAAGGGCCCCGTTTCATTCACCGACCTAAACGAGACGATCTACCGCGTTCCCTTTCGTTTCAAGGCCAAACGCGAGCCTCCTCTTCTTCTCGTCTTCGTCTTCTCTTCGACACAGCTCTTCTCTTCTTCTCTAATCTGCACGATTCTTCTTCCTCCTCCTCTTGTCCCCCTCACCTATAAATCTGCGGAATGCTCTCGTCTAACGACCCCGAGCTGATCCTCTTTTTCTCTGCTCTCTCTCTCTCTCTGCTCTCTCTCTCTCTCTCGCTCTCTCCCTCTCTGGCCTCCTCATACTCTCGGCTAGCTTGCGGCGTGGCCTTCCTCGGCGATCGACCAGCATTGCGCCAAATTATTTGGCCCGGCGAGGAATTTTAATTAGGCGCGCCGTAATGCTCCCAGCTTCACTTCGGGCCCCCCGCTACACTTTTCGGCCCGTTTTTGCGAGCGGGTTCCTCCGCCCCGATCGCCACCGCGACGACCCCCAACTGCCGCGATCTTCGGCTCGTTAGCGGTCCGCCTTTTTCGACCACGGGATGCGGTTCTTTCGAGGTGATCGTCGATTAGGGACGAACACTAGACTCGCAGAATCGTACCTTGCTGTCGTTTGGAGGAAAGAAAATAAAAAGAATTATTATTAGCCTGCGGATCTATATGCATTTATAATAAAAAGGCCTGATCAATTATAAAAATGTAAAGACGTTGGAAGAATTTTTAAACGAAGTAAATCTTTTTTCCAGAACAATCTCTCTCTCACTCTCTCTCTCTCTCCTCGATCTTCTAATAAATAAATTCAGCCGCTCGGTTTCTCGTGACTCACCCCGTACAATATTAATCTCATCGTCTCGTCAAGAGACCGAACTATCCCCGAGTCAAGTTACTCGATTCGATTCAAAATTCACCGAAGCAGAAGCCACCCTTCGTCCATCCACTAAACTTCGTCTTCCAGAACTGGTTCCTGGAGAGCTGCTAACTTAACTTACCCCCTCTCCGGTATCCCCAGTCGCCATGCTGGTGTTTCCACCCCCGCAACGCCACTTTGTGCTTGCAAGATAACGATACCGTTCGGAAATAAGATCGAGGCGAAGTGTCGCACCGAGGCAAGAATATTATTATTTCTCTTGGCTGGTTCTACGGGGGAAGTCGACCGGTTTGGCGTCGCGCTTCCTCAACCTCGTCGTCGTCTTCGTCTGGATCGGTCTTCTTCCTCGTCTAGGTCGTCTAGGTCGTCGTCGTCGTCGTCGTCGTCGTCGTCGGGAGCGGCTACCGTTTCTTCGTTACTTTAATCACCGAATCGTCTTAGAAGCACGGACCCGCCGCTGTTCCACGTTCCCCGTTTCACCCCCACCCCCCTGTCCGTTATCCACTCCTAAGAGTCGAGTGGTAACCCCCCCGGCTTGAACAGCCATCGTCGTCCAATTTTCGCCGACGGCCATTAGGTTCTGGTGCTTGCTCTGCAGCCTCGTTCGTCAAGGTCCGCAGTCTCGTGCTCGGCACACCACCGGCACGGCCAGGCTCGGCCCGAGTTGATCCGACCCTGCCCGGACCGCCACGCCGTTCCCGGCAATAAGAAATGAAGTGAGCTCGAAAAGCATTATAACGAGCTTCACGATGTCGCGCACGTATCGTCCCACCCTCCGCGAAGACGACCTCCACCCCTGTTACCTCCTCCCGTCCTTTCTCTCTCTCTCTCTAGTTTCTTCTATCCCCTCCTCCTTTGTCCAACTCTGTTAGGTTCTCTTTTTCGCTTCGGCGACCCTGTTTCTTCAACCATCCCCTATTGCGACAACACCTTAGACGGCGTCCGTTTAAGCGTATCTTGTAAATGTAAGTGTAAATCAAGCAGTACAATACAGCACAGTAGAACTGCTTCTGGAAGTTCATGATTTTCGTAAAGAATAAATTGCCGAAAGTCACGTTTTCCCAGATTGTTAATTAAGTACGAGTGCTCGCATCACAGGGTAAGGATCGTGGTAGAGACTAAAACCGTTCGAACCTAATTGAACCGGAACGCAGGCGTGTGTAATTCGTAATGTGTGTCACCGGAAACGTAGAATTAATTATCTACAGGCTGTGCTTAACCCTTCCGCAGTAATATCGAAATTAATTCACTCCTCGGCTCGTGCATGTTAGTCACCCCCTTCTGACGTCGTCATTGTCAATATTATCCTCGCCTGGTTCATTTTACTGCGCACGGTTGCGGTTCCTGTTCCCCATGTCCCAGGTAAATAACTCGCTCGAATTATTTGACGGTAGTGGCGCGATATCATTGACACCCCGTTAATTAGTGCGTTACCCACGCCGTTAATTATATTTTGCTTGCGATAATAACCCCGATAGTCGAATGCGAACGTCGACCACCGACTCTTCCGATTAATCGAATCGTCTACGTGCTCGCGCGTCGGGAAACACACTGATCATTGTAGAACGCGATACTCGTCGAAATAGAAATTGAACTGACTTGAATGGAGGCTCTGAGGTGCCAGTAAAAATGACCATACCATTATTCAACACAGTTTTAATATTATTAAATTCGTCTGTATTCTATAAACTGTAAAAAGCTGAACTGATTCATTTTCTTTGAACCGCTTTCACCGCTCCGAAAATTTCGAAAATATTATTTTCAGAAACTTGACGATCGAGCAGAACAATGAACGAGCAAGAACTATTCGAACTTTTTTACGCACGAAACTGCGGATGACAGCCCGGAAGTTCCGAACGATCCCCTTTCCCGAAATTCCGCCGTAAGATCTGCTTGCAGGAGAGAAAGGGTGCAAACTCGTCCCGGGAGGTAGCGGGAGCAATTAATCCGCGGCTGTTCGCCAGTTAATCTCGTAATCGTAGCAGCTCTTTCCCGCCATTATCGATATTATCCTCGGATCGGCCATTTTCATTATGAAGACGCGGCCCGGTGGCAATTCGGGTGCCGCGAGGACGGTTTGTAGGTCGTTAAAAAGGCTATTCCGTAGTTCGTGGAGCCCCGGAGCCCGGGCATTAACTCCGCGGATCCGTAAGGAGTACATAATGTTGCGTTAACTCGCCGTCCCAGGGCTAGATGGATGGTTGGTACGAGTCTCAACTTTAATTTTTTCACCGTGGAACGGGGTTGCTACCCCCGTCTCGTGCCTCCCGTTCTCCTTTCTCCCTTCGTTGCGATGCAAAAGGGTGGACTTCGCGTGACGGAAGAAAAAAAACCGACTTCGAAGTTCCTTGGGGGCGGGGCCCGGCCGCGACGAATGAGAAATTAAGCCAACTTGCGAAATTTGCTCATGTTGCCGAGAGTATCGACCAACAATCCCCCTTGAATTACTTTTGTCTTTATTACTCTATCTTTAATTCTCTAAAATATCTCTGTTGGCAAAAATATTCTGCATTGATCGGAGGAAGCAGGGATAAAATAAAAATTGATCTCATCCTTTGATGACTTTATCACACATTGGAAAGAACGTTACAATGTTCTGTTTCTTCGTAAATTCATGAAGATCCGCAGTCTAGCGATTACAAAGAATTGATACAGGAATACAGGACATGACCTGTTAACATACTGGAGACCAATGGTTCGTCGACAAAAGGAAGAGTTGTCGGAGAGACGGTGTTCCCTCAGCGAGAGCGTGGCAACTAAAAATAATTCTGCTGAGAATGTTGCAACGGTGCCGAGCGACCGTAACCAGAGGGAATGAACCTCGTGATCTGTACCCTCTGGCGTCTTTCTAACTCACTCAACGTTCATTGACACGTTTTCTTGACGCTGGATCAACGACCTACTGATTTCTACGCTTCCGACGGCGACGTGCAAGCATCAAGCCGCTCCCGGGCCAATAACGATTAAACCAGCGAATCGTTCAATTCACGATAGTGCTTCTACTGCTGTGCCAGACGGTCCCGTGCTCCACATTGTTACCGCCTGATCCGTAGAATGCGATTTTAATCGAATCACTAACCAACGTTTCGCACGATCCTCTCCGACGCCCCATTATGCCAACCGCCGCGTTGCTGTTCTCGATCAACGAGAACAATCTTTAGAAAGTGATTCATCAAAATTTTGTAGCATCTCTTGGGAACAACATTCGGAACTTTCTTGCATTCTTCTCGGATTTTTTGGAATTGTTTCACCGACTAACTATCTGCAATTTTCACGGAAAATCTAATTTTCCTCGGCAAATAGGGAAATATAAAATTCATTTGACAATTGTAACCGTATATTAAGAGTTCCCATGGAAATTTTCCGTCTCTTAATTGCGCGGCATGGTAATTACCGGAAGGTACAGGAATTATACGGCTTCCAATAAAAATCGAAGGTAGTTTCGTCGAGTAACAAAAAACGTCCTATAAAGAACTTGATTAACACTTTGCAGTACTGACCAACAACTCGACGGAATTTTCAATTTAGCCCGTGAAACATCATACGAATAATTAATATCCTTCCTTTTCGTACTGATAAAAAAGTTAATTATTTTAATAATTAAACCGTGAGAAACAAGAAACTCGTAACTCCTTGATATTGTTTTCGACTGTACAATAATTTGTAAGAGCCATTCGAATTGAACTACGCTTTTCAATCTCCAACATTCAGCCCCTGCATAGAAATTTTTCGGATGGGTTTGGAAGCTCCTCGCGAAAATTCCCCGTGTCGGCAAAAAAAAAACACGAACGAAGAGAAGCGTCAGCGCGAAACCCGCCCCGCGATCCGCTAATTGTCGATAACATTTGAAAATCGCGTCCGGGCGTGAATAGAGGCGCGAATGACCGGAATTACATGTTTTTTCCCCTCTTTTTTTCTGTTTATCATTTCCATCCGCAAGACAGCCACGCGTGTGCAATACGGAAATGGGAACGTCAAAGTCTATTGAGCGAAGAAGCACACTCGAAGCTCGCCGCTCGCGCACGGCTTTTAAAATATCCCGTGGGGACTCGCCTGGTAATCTGTCCATGAATTTTCTACTCCCTTTTTTTCTCTCTTCTCTCTTTCTATCTTGTGCGCCGTTTAATCCCGTACCCCGAAAATCTGGCCGAGTTCCTCCGAAACTAAATCGCTTTGCGATTCGCTCGATTTTTCTCGGGAACAATATTAGTTCAACCCTCGTCCGTCCCTCGTGACAATTTGACACAGTTTTTCCGAAATAAGTCGTACTGTCCTGTTTGTTATTTGCAGGTAAATTTGTCCGAAACTTCGTGACTTTTATTTTTTAGCGCGAGACACATTTAGATATTGTATGAAGTATTATATACCAATTTCGTATCCATAAAATTTGAAAAACCATAAGGTATGGAAATATTTCAGGCCGGAAGAAATGTTAAAATAGCTCCAAGTGCAAAGGGTTGAAAAGGCTTGATTCGGCAGAGGAGTGTCTCAATTTTCGCGATGCGTCGCAGCGTGAAAACAGCGAGCGATCCGGGTTCCCACGTGTGCCGCGTTTTCCACGCATGCTGGGAAAGCGCCTAATTACGGTATCTCGGCGATTATCGCTGAAAACCGTCGAGACTTGCCGATTTGGCAGGGGCAGGTTGATCACGGTGTGTCGCTTTTCTCGTATCGGTCTCTAATCAAAGAACCAGTGTCGGTCCCGCGAAATTTCTTTGCATTGTTCTCGTAAAAGAGGGGGTGGGAGGAAGGGCAAACGGTAATTAGACAGCGACGGTCGGCCATCCGACGGTCGTACATCACGTAACCACGGTGCGTTTGACACTTATTATACCTGCAGTCGTACCTAGCTCGCGATACAGTCCGCGGATAAGCCGTAGTACGTATACATACTCTCTCGTCGGCGACGCGTTTAATCCCCGGCCGTGACACGCTCATGCTACTTTTCCTCCCTTTATTCCACGCGCGCCCGCCCTCCTTTTTTAATCGTCCGCTGGACACGATGCTCCCGAAAAATCCTCGTAAAGGATTTCCACGGGAATAACCGGGCGCTGCTGTGTTATCCGACAATCTGCGGCGCCCGTGCTTTCTCCGTAAGTATGAATACGGCGATCAGGGCAAATTGGATTTTTACGTGATCGTGGCGCAATGCGACATTCCCGACCTCTCCGTATTTTATCGTTTTTTTTGGGGGGGGGGGGGAGAATAATAGATTAGAGCCGGATGATCGACGAGTCATCGTAATTCTTTCTAACCCTCCACTTTTTGAGCTGCACATGGTCTCATTTATTATCCCCATTGCAATTATGTGTTATTCTAAATTACAGCGTGTAGCTGTGCAGAGGCACAGTTGTTAATTCGCGCTCGCAGCTGTCGGCCGGAGCTAAACACCGAATAATGCCGAGCGTCAAATGATCATCATCTGGCCGTGATCCGCGATGATATATCCCGTAATCTCTAAAGGCGGGCTAATTTCGCAGCGTCCGCGTAGCCGCGATTCAAAGGGCGTAATTAAAGTGCAGTCCTCGCAGTGAAACGCGAATATTTTCGTCACGTGACAACCAGACACCGTCAGAGATAGCCACGGCTTTCTTCTCTTATTCAGGCTACTGGACGCTGCCGCGAATCTCTCATGCGTTCCCATTCATGTTTTCAGACACGACCTCGCGCACGATAACCTCTCGACTCCGAACCCTCCCTCCATTTTTCCTTTTTCCGTTTTCATCGTATCGTACGCTGTCTCCACACCCCCCGTTGCCTCTCTCTCTTTCTCTCTCTCTCTCTCTCTCTCTCTCTCTCTCTCTCTCTCTCTCTCTCTCGCCCTTCTCACGACATCCCTTTGTCTCCCTTCTCGTCGATTCATCGACCGATTATCGGATTTTCGTCCGCCCCTGCGACAACGCCAACCCTCCGGTTTCATCTTTAATTTTCATCGATTCCAGTTTGTAACTCACCCGCCCTCGACTTCTCCCCGGGACGAAATGTAGTTTATTAGAATAACGTACCTACATAAAAACATTTCCAAAAAATTTTGTAAATTTACGTATTTCGGAGAAATGAAGACGAAACATACCAAATTTAATTTCGCTCCCAGATTCGCAGTGTAATGATAATGTAACTCGGTTGTCTTCTCCTATTAACGTTTCGTTACAACGCCCCTAATCGAGTTGCATTCCGGGAGCGTCCTCTTTGCGTTGTCGCATGTGAAGACATTTTGAAGTAATTAGGCGGCGGATGCGCGTCCTCCATTCGAAGAGTGAAGTTCCTGCAGTGATCTCCGAAACTTTCCACATTAATTACTCCATTAAAACAAAGGTAATCAAGAAAGCGTTAATTAGGCGACAGACAGAGAGCTAGCCGTGGGAGTCCTGTTAATGCTCCGCGATTTTTCCGTTTCATTACACCGCCGCCGCTCTACGAAAACACAGCGACTTCTCCGCCGGGAAGATGTCTCTCGGAAATCGGCAAATACAACGAAGTTAACGGGGAACTTTCTCGCAAAGGACGTCGCCGTCGCGCGAACAACGAAATCACGTTCCCATCGAGCCTCAACCATCAACCAGCCCTCCTTGCTCATTATTATTTCTTCCTCGGAACTGTACTCCCATCGAGCCCTACGAACTTCAAAGGCTCAGGGCTCCGAACGGAAACGTAATCGAATCGACGCTGCTCATTTTCTGTTGTACCGTGAACGATGACCTCTCCGTGAACTCTGGGAAATTCAGTTTGCTTCACGATTATCGATTCTCCAAATCTTCTTCGAATCCAAAATTGTAAAGATTGTTCTACAATTACAAGAGAAAACTTAAGCTTCTCCACAAAAATCGCATACTAAGCGTTTCCAGCCCTCGCTTCGACAACTTCCAGGCAACCCAATGAAAGGATTAAAGGCAGCAAAGCTCCAATATTTTTTGCGCAGAGATCGGTATAGTTTATTTTGCGTGAGGCGGGCGCTAGGGCGTCTTGGGGTCGCAGCTCGATCCGAGGGGACCTAACGTCGGTCTGTCAACCTGCAGCGTCGCACAGGGGCTGGGAAGACCAAGGGAAGAAAGCAGGGGTGGCCTCGGTAGGGCTCGAGGGTGGTTGGACCAGGGGTGTAGCGCGGGGGGTCGAGGAGAAAGGGGGTTCGAAGGGTGGCTGGCTGGAAAAGCCGCGGGCTCTGCTGGCGTGTGCACGACGGATACGTGCCTGGACTCCATTACAGCTCTGGAACCACTCTTTTCTTCCAATAAAAATGAAAAAACTGTGCGACCCCCACCCCTGTTCAACCCCCGAGCCGGCGCATCGGCCATCGTATCGGTAACTGCTTCGAGAACCGAGTCTATCATCCCCTCCTCGACTCTCATCTCGACGACCCCTTTCTTCTTCTTCGTCGTGATCGTCGTCGTCGTCTTCTTCTTCTTCTTCTTTCTTCATCCCCCTCTTCAACCCCTCTTTTTCTTTCTCTTTCTGTCGTGACCACCCTTCAGCCAGCTCCTCGAGATACGTCCACCGAGCCTGAAGACACGTTCGCGGATTGCCGTCGAATAAATCGACCCTGCTGTGCGGCTGCACACGTCTACCTTCTTTCCCCTTCAACCTATCTTCGCCCCACCCACCCCCCTGGTCTACCCCGCACTCGACCCCCATTTCGCCCTTTATTTTTCTTCGTTTTCCACTCGCGTCTAATTCTTGTCTCCTGTCGACGATCGTACATGCCTGGGATTCGGGGCTCTAAGAGACCATGCGACGGGCCAGGAGAATGTCCGCATGCGGAATTATACTGGCAGGACCCGCTAGGACCACCTAGGACCTTTGTAGTTAGAGAAGTTTCAGTATGTAGTCCGTGGAGCTTGAATTCTTGTAGAGAGGTTCTGATGGTACTAGGGTAAGTGAAAAATTATCTACACTTTTCACTCTACAATTTATTTACCTGAAGCTACGGTTTCACTATGCACATCATTTGTCAACAAGCTTACGTATTCCTTGCAAATGAAAGGTTTTCGGTTGGTCGTGAAGCCACTTTCGCAGTTTGCACGTCTAAGTCTAAGTCCCTCTTCGTGCGTTACACTTGTTTAACCACTTTTAAACTTCTCCATCCACAAAAACACAGTTTTACGTGATAACGCAGTTCCCCATATTGCGATGATAGTCTACGATGAATTTCTGAACCTTTGTCACCCTCCGCCCGGAAGAATTGGATCACTGCTCGTTGTTCCTCTTTGTTCCTGATCTGTCTGCACCAGAAGGTAGAAAAATGGCAGGAATATGAACAGGAATAAGCCAATGTGCACAACGTAACAAGAGTTATGTCAGAATTGTAGATAATTTTTGACTTGCCCTCGTATTTTATTTTTGGACACTGCGTTACAGAACGTTTATTCTTTTAATTCAGGGAAGAGAACTAACGAATTGGTGATTGGAATTGTTTGGCAATTCCACGGTCGAAATGCAAGATTTAATGATCAGGATAACTAATTATCTCGTTGCAATTACATTTGGCATTATTTCAATGATTCAGTGGCATCCTGAACGGTTGTAACCCGCACATCATATATTTGTGCCCGTTACATATGCATGCATTACATTATTCATATTTGTATTTCTCTTTGTTCAATTTCGCATAATAAAGGCGTGCAATTAATTAATTATATGTACACGGAGGGGCCTCGACGGTATCGCGTAACCCTAAACAAACTGATCGGCTGCGTTCGAACACGTCATTAACGAGGAAATCGATTTTAGAAAAATCATCGGCTTCACGCCCTTTTAGCTACGGGTCGATTCGACCTGTCTGCTCATCACACGTTGATTCTATTTGCTGTAAACATCGCTCGTGGTATAATACTATTTTGTCTACATAATAATTGCGCTCGCGGATTAACGCGATGCTCGTGCGTACAAATATTTTGTAATCTGCTGCTGGTTTTGTTGAATGATTTCCGTACCAACTAGAATTATTCGATATTGAAAATTTCGTTGCTTCAATCGACGCCGATGAGTTCACTATCAAAATTTACTACGAAATATATCCGAGTTGCCGAAGTTTCGGCGTTCACAATGAAAAAAAAAAGGAAACGGGCCGAAGTCAGATCGCCGCTGCTCGAGAAGCAGGATTCGCATAAATCAGATACGAGGAGCTGAGATAAGGGAAACAGTGCATCGAAACGGGGTACTAAGTAGGGTAAGGGGACGGGTAAGACGATAAGCAACGCTTAAAAGTCGGGGGATTGAGATTTATTCGTCGCATCGCCGACGACAGCTTGCTTGCGCCGCGAAGACGAACGGGAATCCACTTTCTCGTGTATCGTTCGGTATCATCTCGAATACGTATATATCGTGGAGCCGGTGCACGAATGCTGACGGAAACAAGGATCAGACGCAAGTAGAAAATAAAAGGAGGGGTAGACGCGGTGACGGTGGATACATATGTCCCTCGAATATAGGTACGTGTTCGAAACCAATCCTCGAACATTCCCTCGTAGATATCTCGAGGGCTCGACAAAGGAGCGACATCCTCGAAGGAGGACGAGGAGGAGGAGGAGGAGGATGAGGAGGACTGGACTCGCGATTAATAATGGACGGATAAAAGGGAACGAGAATCCTTGCAGCGACGAGGAAGACGCAGCTGCATCCGATTCTGCCCATCGATTTTACCCTGTCCGTGTATCAAGGGCGTAGGTGGTGCCAGTGTGCGAGCATCTTCGCGATCAACCCTCTGCGGTTCTCAACGTTTCATTTCGCTGGTCTCGCAGCGTCCTGTATACTCTCCGTTTCTCCCCAATCACTGAAATTAACCCTTCAAAATTAAACATTGCGTCCATCCTAGAACATTTCCATTCTCAATGATTTTCTAAATTTGATGGATACGAAAAATGTATAAATATGAATTTTTCTGGCTGAAAATAGGATTGAACAGGAAATTCGATCAGAGTTAATTCGTCGTCTTCTGTCCGAAGTATAGAAGAATTCCTTCACCGAAGGACCCTCCCCTAGACTCCATAAGGGGGAATTTGCCGATCGGCCGCCGATAAAAAATCTCCTGCTCGCGGGGGCTCGATAATTGCAAAGATTATCGTCCCGATCCTTGCGTTTCCAATTAAATGCACCTATTTTCTCCAGGCTGGACCGAGGGTTTCTTATCAGCGTCTCGAGATACGGTCACGACGTCTGGAGACATGTTTCCAATAGAACGACGTTTCCCTCGCGATACGTACACGTGCTTTCGAGCTCCTTTTCCTCTATTTCTACGATTTTCCGCGTTCCTCCGGCTCCTCTTCCTCTCGTCCACCCCTGTTGGACCTCTCCTCTGTTCCCCCAACCTCTTCCCTTTCATCCAATCTCCACGGCGCCGTCCAGAAACTCAGCGAACCGAACTCGCCGCCGAACTGTTCCGCTCGCGATGTTTTATTTACCATTATCCACGGGGAACGTGTCACAGTCTGAGTTTTTTCGGAAGAGGATCTGAATGTTCTTATCGATCGTTAGATCTCTTGATTCTCTCGAAATCCAGCCTGTAGCAGTGACGTCTCGCACTTTACCGATGGCATTTGCACACGCGGGGCCCGTCCCAAGCCGTCTCGTAATTAAGAATTATAGCAGCGTGCGTTTAGGTGAGCGCGGATTATTTACAGGCCATTTGAAGAGGTATCGTTAAACGGAGCCACGAGCCCGCGAACGGGTAATCAAGTAATTCATAAATCTGCCGTGCAAAGTGGCTCGTGGCTCTTATCTAATTGTACGGTTTCCGCGCGGGGCCTCTAACAAGAATCGCGAAACCTCCCGACGCGGGTACACACTTAACACCTAGCGCGCCCTCCTAATGATCTAATAAATCTTCATGCCGCTCTGTCAGCCGTCGCTTGTTTCCTCGCCGCTCCTTCCACGGATTAATTCGCCTCCGTGTTCGTTGCAGCCGAGGAAACCCGCTCGCCGGTAGGCTTGACCAATAGCATCTCGATCGGGGATTGGGAACAGTTATAATTAGACTGCGGATGTTTATGCATTTTCCAATTTTTTTCATATTTTTCATAGAAACAGCCTTTCCAGATCCAAAACAAATGAAAATTGTACAAAATTCTATCGAATTTTATATTCTAGTCTTTTTTCAACATTTTCATCAGCCATAAATGCATAAAGATCCGCAGTCTAGTTAGGAGTATAAAATGACCCTCTGATCCTCGAAGAACATTTTAGAATAATTTTTCGTTTTCTTACATCGAGATCTATAGTTCGTTAAGAACAGAGTTGTGCAATCTAAGATTATCAAAACGAATGTACAGCATCCGTGGCAGAATCTAGGTGCCAACGTCTAGTGTCAATCACAAGTTCTGCGACTTGATTGATTAATGCTGGTTGAAGCTAGCTAATCAACGCGGCTACCTATAGTGCGAGCAGAAAATAGTTTCTACTATTGCACAGATTAATACAGTGCCCCGAACGAAATCGAGGCAGTACGTTCGATCAGATCGATCTCGAGCGTTCGTCAAGAGCAGGATCGACTGTCGATGCAGAAACTCATTGCGCTCTAGATTGGTTTCACTATTTCAAACTCTCTGTAACAAGCACTATACCTCTGTATAGCAGCATTTGCACACCTTATCGATCACTATTCAATCTGGTCGTCAGTGTGTCGAGGGCGATATTAAACCGTGTGGAGACGTCGATGGAGGCCCAGAACGATCTCTAAAACGAGATATTAAAACTAATCTCGTGGATTGACGTTTGTTTCGATGCGGTTGTAATATCTATCGCTTGAGAGAACTCAGTGATAATGTTGTAAAGAATTTCGTCGATCTTTTACCACTATGTCAATTTGACACCGAGGAACAGATTCAGTTCGTGAAATGAAGGAAGGATGAGAGCTAAAAGATGAAGACGTCCACGTGAACAGGGCTGGTTAGCAATCTTGTCGAAGAAGACGCGACTGAACTTAGGGCCTACTTCGAAGACCCAGTGTCCCAGCCCCTCAGCTTGCCAAACACAGAATGAACCAAATATAGCTTCCACCAGCTCTACACCGGCAAAGACGAAGAATCGTCACGGGATGTTCTTGTAGCCTTGACAGAGAGACCTACCGATTCCTACCCTGCCAACTCTTTCTCCTAATGAATTCATTAGCAGGTCCAAAGATAGACCCTTCTATCTTCTGCGACACCTTTCCAGCCACGAACGTTCATCTGAATCTCGTAATAATTGAACGAGCCAGGGGTCCGTAAATAATTCAGGGTATCTATAAATCGGTCGTTCAACGACCGTAGTAAACCAAGCACGTTACGGTTTTATTTCGGTGGGCCGGTGATTGACGTACGTAGCCGCGACACCTGCTCGAATCCCTGCGTCCTCTTCAACGGAACAGTCCGATTGACATTTAGGTCGAATAGAAATATCCGCGCGCTCGCGGACGTGACGTCGGTACAGGAATAACCGGGCAGATAACGGATCGCGGATCGCGGTATCGGGTGCCGCAAGGATTATCGGGAACCTCTCCGGTTAGAGAACATGCGAGTCCGGCCATCGACCGATTTAGACGCTATTGATAAATCAAAGTGAAGCGGACACGAGCCCCGCTCCTCGCCTTTTGCGAAATACAGCTCGAAGTGCGGCAGTGTTCGTCGGGGTGCTAGATCGTGGGATTCGAGAGCCCAATAGTGGGGGAAATGCTACAGTCAGAACCTGAATGACGTCACCAAGGTATAGCTAAATAATACGTCTGGAATCCGGATCTAAAATTCCTGCGTTACGGGAATCGACTCGAGCACAGCTCGGCGAGTTAAGAGAATCCGCTCGCTAAAAAATCTCGCGGAGAAACTGCATGGCAAAGCAAAGCGGATGGAACAGATTCCCCCGGGATCGTTTTTCCCCGTTGCGAGGGTGGATTAAACGTTTTCTTTAGATTCCGAGAAAAAACACGGGAAGGAGAACCACGGTCCCCGGACAGCGGATACGTTCCGGGTCCCGATAATTCCCGATGTGACGTCGGAGGCCAATAAATTTTCGCGAATCCTTCGGAGCGAGGTCAGAAAAGCCAAGCCCATTGTCCCGGTGTATTTTCTCAGTTCTTTCAGGTATCTACTGACCGGTGGAAAGTCGAAAGCGAGTAACGGCGAGCTTCGCCGAGGCTCGGTTGTTTTCTAAGAAAGCAACGGAAGCGACCAGCCTTCTGCAGGAAGTCACCGAAACATCTTTATCGTGCCCTTCTCTTATCTCCAGATCCCTTCTCTTTCTCTTCTCTCTTCGCTTCTTATGTGTCCCCTTATTTCTCGTGTTTATTCCTACGGTGTCCACAACCTTATATTTTTCATTTTGCAATCCCGTGGCGCCAGCACCGAGTCCATTGGCGTGCGAGCCTTAGATTACTGTATTTTGTGCAATTTCTATTACAACATACATGTGTGTGCTTGGATAATGTTAAATGAAAAGTATAAAACCGGTGATCGGACAAGCAGCGGTAGGTTTAGTGTTAAGAAGATCGTGAAGATCGCGCTTCTCCCAGATTGTTAGGAAGACCCTTAAATGTCAGCGGAAGGGCGCCGATACCTCGTCGCAATTATGCTAGCCGGCGTGCGAAACGATTCCATAGCGGATTCCGACGTGATTGATAAATCCCGGATGAGCCGGCTACGAGAACGAGTTTCTTTTAATATCCCTCGGATCGGGGGAGCGTAAGTTCGCCAAATGGTAGCGCGATTCGTCAACGTCCCCTCCGCACGGTCTGCGAGTAAATTAGCGAATTGTATTTGTCGAATCCTATTCGTGATTTATCGGTGCTGATTTCCCGCGTCTTCGCGGCGAATTAATTTCGACACCGCGCCACCGGGAGGAAGAGAAAGAGAAAGAGAAAGACTCCGTGGCACCGGGAGGCCTCATTTCTTCGAATATTTCTTCCCCTCCGTCCATCCATTTATATCTCACAGATGTTCGCGCGTTTTTGCAAATTAGCGGGCCGATTGTTGCTGGCCGATTTCAGTTTCCCGCCTTTCGAATGCCTGGCACAATGTACGCTTTCGCTCGTTCGGATTCCTTTCGCGATTGCTCGAACCAGTCTCGAGGGAATCGAATCGATTCGAGGCTAAGCAATTAGCAGACTGCGAGAATTTCTGCTTTTCTCAATTTGGATATAATGGTTCAACACGTTCTTACAATGTTAAATAAATGCGATTTTGTGCAATGCGCATGACTAACGGTTCTTGATTTTTTCATTCCGAGAGAACGGAATAACAGGATTTCCATGAGAATCGCAGCGAAGAAATCATTTTAAAATTTATTAGTCTTATTAATTCCCCGAACGCAATTATAGGAAGTCTCGCCAGAAGGGATTCGTCTAAATAATTCAAGAACCGTCTCACACAACGCATCCGTTGTTTTGCATCGCAACATTGTGGTTAGAGCCATCCGAATCACGAGCGTGACGGCAGAACAGAAAAGGAGTCGATTTTATTTACTCGTTTTCTCCGAACCCGTTCCATCCTCGGGATTCAGTTCGCGTAGATAACGCGAACGCCAGCCAATTGCGGGCGAATCCTTAACGACGATGAATCGTAAGTATGTATCGCGTAAAAACCATCTCGGCCAGAATTCAGAGTCACTTCGGCTGTGAAGTGAGCGGCGAAGCCTTACCGCGAAGTCAATTCCGTTTCTTTATTCGTCTGTTAATGAGCCACGGGGGTTGAAGACATGCAATCTTCTATCTTGAACGGCGATGATAACGTGGCTAGGATTCTTTTCAACGGCAGACGAGAATTAATTGACGGGCCTTCACTTTGTGAACACTTTCTTGCCCGGTTTTAACGAGTTCTCTGCTGTTTAATACCTAGGAATTGTTCGTTCCTCCTCGGATCCTTGGTTTCCGCGAAAACGTCTGGAAACGTGCATTATACTTGCTGCATTATAACGCGGAGAATAATAATTGTACATCGAGCTCCAACGTTTCGTTCTAAGTGCTTGTTATTTTATGCTAAACACGACAGAACGTAGCACAGAATGAGCTAATCTCAGTTTGATTCCGGAACCTCGAAATCGGCCAACAAAAATGTCCGGTTAAAGTCATTTTCGAGCCGGCGAATTTTCGAGCGCCATTAAAACTTGTCTGACAAAAAAGCGGCGGGTTGTAGGGGGTGGTAAAAACGTTGGTGCCGCGCCGGAGGTAAACTACCCCCGTTCGAGAGCGAAAAATGAGTTTGCCCGAATTAATCGCAGTAAAAGCGAGCCGGCGTTAAGCATTCACTTAGCGCGTCGCAACATCGGCTCCCAACAATTACAGTCCTCCCGCGTTCCCTATAATTTCGCGGACGTCCATCGAATTTCTACGGGAGCTGCACCCCCGTGAGAGAACGACTGAAATAAAATAAAGAGAGAGAGAGAGTGAGAGAGAGAGAGTAAGGGGAGAAAGAAGCGTCCCGGAAATCGTCCGTCGAGCCAAGGAACTTTTTCTCCGTCTCTGTTTCGCCGGCTCCCCTCGTCACGGGTAGACTCATCGCCGGAAGTGGCTCCGACTGCGACTAAACTTCGCGAGAAGTCGAGTTTAAGAGCTTCTGTCCGTCCCGGCGGGCCATTCTAAGATTGAAATTAATTATTTCGCGGGGACAAGAGCCGGCGACGCCTACCGACGCCGACGCGTAACGAGCAGATGCCCCGAAAACGCCAGGTGCCACGGTGACACCACCATTTCGTTGCTGAACAGTGAGGGTGGCATGTGAGACTGCTTTATCAGTCGAAGAATCATCTCCTCGATCACTATGACGCTCTTCAGCTAATACGGAGTTTGAAATTTCATAATTGTACGAAACATTGGTAACGTTTCTCTTATCGATGTTGCTACATCTGTTTGTTTAAAGCTCGCACATAATCGTACGGGTAACGGTGAGTTCATTTTGTTATAATTGCTGACTCGAGGAACGCAATCCACGGAACAAAAATAAATGTTGCGGGCACAGCAGCGAAGCGGTGAATCAGCACGCGTGTGTCTGTATTTTAAACTTTGATTTTGCGTTGCGGTAGCCTGGAGGAGCTTCAAAATAAATAACGTAAAAATCAAAGACGAACCAGAAAGCAACATAATTTCTATTTTGCATAAAGTATAAACATAATCGATGCATGTTCCCGTTGAATTTCTCTTGCAAGCTGATATGTAGGAGAGAGGTAAGGCGAAAGGCCACGGCGATAGTGGACACCGCGGGATGAAAAATAATCACTCGATCGACTCGAATTAAAGAGAAAACTCTCGGGCGAACATCGATCTCACTTTGGTTACCACCCGTGGTCAGCCAGCGGTAATTAATCAGGCTACGCGGCGCGCACCGGCAATTAGAGGTACCGATCGACGGGCAATTAATACGCCTCTTAACCGCGATCGGCGATCGATCATCGAAATGTTATTCCCGCAGCCGGCTACGGCCGTGGGGAAGAATGCCGAGGATGTAACGGTATCGGATTAGTAGCGTGAATTAAGCCTTGCCAGTGTCCTTCTGCCAGGGAGCCGACCAACAATTTACTTCGTGATTTATCTCCTCTGTATGCATGCTACGGGCCTTGCAAAAGACTCCTTGCAGTTGCCAAAAATTGAAATATTCGAGCGTTTGTACCTCGAGCTGCTTCAAATGCAGAATCCAGCTGGTTTTACCATGATTGAGAATATTTTTTAAATGAGCGAGCGAGGTTGATCGTGTCGATCGTGTCAAAGAATTTAAAAATATTGTCGTATTGCTAAACGATTATTCGGAAAACAACACGTCTACACAGCTCGAATTGCATCGAACACAAACAGCTCCGATTTCGCTAAAAAAATCCGCAGTTTAGACATAACAAACGGAACGGCAACGAACCCACACGTCGCGGCGGATATCGTAACTTCGCCGCGGAACGAATGGAAACGATCGCAGTTTCGAGACACGCGTATCCCCGGAACGTGGACGACTCGCGCGAAATGGCGAAAGGTCGTCGAATACCGCCGAATCGGTAGAAAATCTTGATAGTCGTCAGGCCGGTGAAACGAGGAGGAAAAAAAGCACGTTGCACGGGCTCGCCGCGCCACGGAAAAGGCAGTTGCGCCGAAATGCCACTAATTTGCAAGCTCGGCGCTTCGGGGACCCGGTGCCAGGATTCTCCTACTCGGTTCTGTTGTTCATCTCGGCCCTCTCTTACTCTCTGGGCTCTTTTATGCTCTGAAAACGTGACTCACAGCGAGTTCATTAGCATCCGGAGCCACGCGACCGTACGAGAAACTGCGCCGCCGCCAGAAACTCAGCCTCGCGACGACAACTGGGAGAACGACCGGCGAAAGATAATTCTATTGCTATCGTGGTTCCTTCATTGTTATTCCCCGCGGATATGTTGCCTCGCGTTGCCTTCCTCCTCTGAGCTCGTCGATTACTGCACGCTGGCACTCGTGCAGCCAGCGATCTTGCTCGTTAGAGCTCGGGATCGAGCCGGCTCGGTCCAGAAACTTTTATCTGGGTCAACGACACCGTCTGGGTCTGAACTAGCATTTTTCCACTCCTACGAATTCGTTCCGACACCTTCTGCGCAATATCGAATCAGGCAATAAACATTTCAGAGAAAACCTGCCAAACTTGCAGGAGGTTGTTACAATCGTTCGCAAATATTTTCGTTCTGTATCTTTAACCTCTTGACTGTGGAATTTAGTTTTGAAAATCCCCCGCAGAGTGAGTGCGGAATTAAAATCAAGCAACGACGAGTATACACGTCTAACGCAGGGCAAATGGTCCTATCATAAATTTTATGAAAAACGAGGAAGGATTACATTTTTATTTGATAAAAAATTAACAATTCATTCTTGAAGTGGTTATCGTTATTGCACTGCAATAGAGATTTCGAACGCAGTTAACTGGCTAATTACTGGACTAAAATACTAAAATATAACATTCGACTCAACGTAGTACGGTTTTTATTTATTTCAGATCTAGAAAGGTTAAATTAAAACACGTCTACAAAAATTGCAGTCTATTAATTACTAAGAAGAAGAGTGCGATAGCGGAACAAGCATTCGCAACCTGCATCCTGCACAGTAAAAGCGCGGGGCTCGCCTTCTAACCCAATTCGACCAACAATCACGAAGCCCATTAAGAATGTTATTAGCAAAGTTCCTCCGATTCCGGGTCGCTCTGATTTCCCAGTGAATTCGGGGCGGTTTCGGGTTGCAGCGGGAGTCCCGGTTCCCGCTGCGCCGATTACTCATTTACAGGTAATTTACTGTTTAACGACAGGGGTGGCGCGTTCGCGCGCACGCTGGCGCCCGCGCATCGGCGCACAGAGCTTTGCGAGATGCCGTGCCGTGCCTCTCTCGTCAAGCAGCCGCGAGTACACGGAATTTAATTAACGATGTCGTTACGGCTGTCCTTAACTCGCAAAATTTCCCGTTCAACTATTCAGCCGCCGGAGATCTGCTGGTTGCGCCGAGACAGACGCGTTGTCGCTCGAAACCCGTTTCCAAGAGAAAGAAGTCGGGAGAAAAAGATTTGCAATCGATACGCACTCGGATTTTTCTTGAACAATTTAAACCAAGTTGGAAATGGTAAATCAATAAATTCCGATCGTTATAATATCTTAAATCTAATTTGTCTTTTATACGTGGATAAAACTCATTCGGAAAAAATAAGTTTGATGACATTCTGTTCTATGATCTGCTGCGATTTTCCAGCCAACTTAAAAGTCCGATTTTCATAGAATTTGTTTCATGTTCCGGCCAGAACGACGGTGTTCGCAGCCGACGATTAATAATGAACTCAGCCGAGTCCAGGGCGAGCACTTCCATCGAAATTGTAATAAAAGTGTAGCCGGTCAGATACCGATCGGAATTAACATGCCGGGACGCCTGCGTTTCGGGGCGATCCAGCGGCTCCTTTGATTCGAGGATGTCAGTGCGGCTCCATTAATGCGAAAACCGGCCCGTAGATCCGTCGACCGATTTCGCGTGCAACCCTGCGCGAGGCGAGCATATCCTGAACACCTCGTTTCTGATTGTCTGCGATCAGGCCAACCAACAACGTTGCGCTGGTCGTTACGTTCGTCACGGCTCCGTGGATTCGTCGAGTAAAATGTCTGCGCCCTCCCTTTATTTTTCTTCATTCTTCTTCTTGCTCTTCTGCTCTTATAACCTTCGATGAGAAGTTTTTCTGAAATCGTCCCAGGTTCTTGCACTGTTCTTTTGTCCACCGTTTCGTCTGTGGTCAATGCTGCAAATCGATTTCGAACGACTCGCCGCTGATGCGTTTGGTCTGGTTTATTTTGATTATTGTTCCGGATCGTTTCTGAACGAGTCCACCAATTTTTGTTCATTTTCGATGATCAATCTGTATGTATAGAACAAAGACGTAAAAAGTTTCTTATCACGAAGAATAAACATTGTCACTTTTACATTTATTTATTTATTATTGCTTTAAACCATGCTTGTACTATTATTGAATCTGTCGAGTGCCAAAGCATGTCGACATTGTCTGCCGAAATATTTTCATAGCAAAATGAAGTCACATTTGCGTGGCCGAGATTAACAAATCAGCTCGCGCGTGGCGGTGGCGTCCACGTTCGAGAGGTTTCGAATTTCCCCGGTCGGTCGCAAGGATTTCGCGAGTTCGCGACACCAGAACCGTTTGTCGTGTGTCCGGTTAGGTGAGCGCGAAGATGGCGCGCGGTTTGCGGCAAACGCGAGCCCGAAGTTCATTAGCACCGCCACGCGCCAATGGCCAGGGGCGTTGCACGCTGGCGCCGAACCAGCCGAAGAAAAGAGACCGCGCGGTTCTCGCAACGTGGAGGAACGAATTCTTTACGCCGATTGCACGTGACCGCGTTCGCGGGAATTCGCGCTCATCAAATTCCTTTTCCGCGAGGAAATATTACGCCTCTTACGCTGCCCCTCGCCCCCTTTTGCGTCATCACGCGCCCCCTTTTGCGTCGCATTTTTTCAACGTCCGGCACGGGGACACTTGAAATATCTTGCGACGAAAAATAATTGTAGCTCTGAATTGATGTGAATGTTAGCGCATTACGTTGTGTTCAAATTTTTCTGACAACAACTAAACGTGTATGTAGACCCTGTATCCTGCAATTAATGTAGACGATTCTGCAAATATCGTCGTGATCGCAGCGCGATTTATTGCAGAAATTAGATTGTACCATATACACTGCGGTAACTGTTCTACTGTATTATTCCGCGGCATAGATTGCTTACAGAGTTGCAAACACATTGTATAATGCAGCCATGGATATTCATGGGGTTCCCCATGGTACAGTACTGCCTCGAGACGTGGGTGGATCACATAATATTGCTTTAATTATATTTTAGACCGTGTAATACGTTATTGTAGAGAACCCGTAATTAAGAACAAACTTATTACTTTAATGAAGGCTTTTTCGATTACAACGGGTTGAAGTTCTGTGTGAAAAGACATTAGCCTCTTGTCTCAAGACTTCGTTCGTGACCAGGCTCGTAGAAATTGTATCATTATTTATGTATCAGTGTCATTTTTATTAATTCTCTTTTTACGTGCTATTCTCGCTGTATATTGTTTTCGATTTACGTAAATCGGCAATATTTAGAAATTGCAAATGAGATCAGCATTCCCAACATGTCACGGAATGGAATGCAATTAGAAGTTGCGGACGGTCTTTACGGTTCGGATGTTTAAAGTTCACTTGTTTGGACTTTGATTGACGGTATATGGCAACGTCTTCAACCGCGTGGTCTGATTAATCACTCAGAACGTTGCCTTATATTTCAATAACTCGGCTGGAATTCTCCTGAATCCGAAGATTGTTCGGAACAGCGATAAGCTTCTTCGTATCGTGATCGCATTTCAGTTGCCATTCTGTGCGGAAAGACACGTGCTTCCTCGTTTTCGACATTCAATCTATCGTCACGCGATCGCGAGCTCTCCTCCCTCGAGAACGTCTCTCTCCCTCTTTCCTATCTCTCTATCTTCCACTATCTGTTCTCCTCTTTCTCCTTATCAAAAGGTCAATCGTCCGCAAGGCTATTGTCGCCGGATCTTTCCTCAAATCGAAAATAAAATTCCGATGACCACGTCGTCGCCTCGGACTCCGTCGGAAAATTTTCTGTAATCGGATCTGAACGCGAGACTCTTCGTGTCGCGCGCGACTCAACTCGATGAAGTTACCGATTAAAAATAGACCAATTAACCTTTGCCGTTTCTTTTTTCAGCTGGAGGAATGCATGGCGCCGGAGGAGTCGCCGGTCAAGGTAGAAAAACGATTGGTTTCTTAATCCGCTTGTAATCTGCTGCGCAATGCCGCAGAAACTCGTTAATTAATCTGCAGCCGACGCGATTGAGTAGAAATTATATAAGAAGCGCGCTCCTTTCAATTCATTTCGGTCGTGTGTTCCGTAACAGGGAACAATTGTCCTGATTATGGAAAATAAAGTAGCGAATGTTCTCAATCATGTAAAACAAAGAATCAACGAAAGAATGTCTTGAACTAGATGTGCCCATAATTATGAAAGTGGTCTAAGTAAGTCGTGTATTTCTTGTTACGAGATATTTCAAGGAAAAGGATGTTGAAAACTGATAAGCTCATTGTGTTGAAATTTTCATTTCACGGGCTGTATCCCAAGAAAAACATTTTTATTCAAGAGAATATAAAGATCTCGGCACAGCAAATAATTAAATTCGTCCTTATCCAAAAAAGAAGAACCTTGCAAATAGAAATCCGTAAACCACAGACGACTTTGAATTACTTTGAAACCGAGTAAAGGGGCAATTTCGCAAGGAAATCTTGGTGTAAAATAATGGAACACGGTCGTCCCAAGAGATTTTTTCGCAGAGGAATGAATAACGGGGCTACTTGGGTGTTCCGCATACGAATCGAATTTCCACACGATCGCCAGCTGCGGCGGCGGCTGCCGAAGACATTGCGGAACCACGTTCTATCGATCGAGAATCGATTCCGCCCCCGATCGGAAGTCCCTAAATGTCGCCGCGTAAAAGTATCCCTCCGCATCGACCCACTTTTCCCCGTCGCGTCGGTGCGTCGGGACTGCGGTGGATTGCAGCGTCGTCGGGGGATGCACAACCTGCACCCCCTGTAACCCCCTTTGGCCTTTTGCTCTTCGCGATATCCCGGTCCGGACCGGTTTATATTAAATATCCGACCGTGCCCGATCCAGACGCGGCACGTTTGCGACCGGCGAATGCAATTACAGCTGCATCGGAACTGGGGCAACCCCTTCGAGCGTTCAGAGCTCCACCGTTTCAGAGGTGGAGGTTTGCCAAGGAGAGAGAACGGGGTGAAGTGACCATAAGTCACTGGACGCTTATATTGCTGGCTATATCTTGCCGTACTCTTCTGTTTTTCGTTGGTCGTTAATTTTTTTTAGACAATACCAGGTTCGCTTCACGTGTACCTTAAGAAAAATCAAGGGAAAATTAAGTATCAGTGTCTGCGTAATGTTCGTTTCGTGCATCATCTTGTCTTTGTATTAAAATATGTACTGCCTTAAGAGTCGCCACAGGGTATACACGAACGAAGTAGGCAACGTAATTTAGGGGTTGTTCTCCGCATCAGGTTTTTCCTTTTCGTCGGCCACAGGTAATTAATTACATCTAATCAGTGAGTTTGGAACATTTTATAGGCGCGTTGGGAATTGGGGATTTTCGCCGGAGGGTGGGTATACAAGTTAATGAGGTACATAATTTGGAAGCTAAATAATTTTAATATAACGTTAATATAATATAATGAGCAGCCCCTATATGTTACACGCGTGCTGTTATTCGAAGGATCGTACTCCCTGGAGGAAATGCCGACAATGAATATTCTATTCGAGATCCTGGCAACCTATTGTATTTCAGAAAATCTAGTATTGACAAAAATTTGAAATATAGTTTCGAGAAGCATGAATTTATTCTTACAATCTCGCGTAAAATCCACAAAACATGAAATTCACGAAGTCATTGTAGAAAGCGATGACACCGGTGCACCGCGGCGAAAAAAGGGGTGCAGAAAAATCATGAGAAACGGGGGTCCGTTCTCACGGAAGAATGGCCGGTCCATTATTCGAAAGTAGACAGGAAGAACTGAAGGACTCGTCGGAGAAACTTCGTCGAGGACTTTCGCGCTGCGACTCGCCTCAGAGATTATCACGTCCTCTCTCACCCTTTCTCTGGCCAGCCGTTTCCTCCTTTCCTGCTCCTTGCCCATCCTCCCTCATCCTCTATCTCTCTCCCTCTTCTCTCTTTCTCCTCCGTTTTCCGCGTGGCTCATCTTGCATTCTACGAGGATTAAGGCTGACGGCATTCCCGGGTTTAATAAGTGTCGCCCGAATGACGTGAATTAGTCCAATATGTCTGAAGCTCCCGGTAGCAACAATTCAGGCCCGCTGCATCGCGTAATTAAAATTACTCCGCGCGTCATACTTTACGTCAGGGGGCTGCTATGCTATGGGAAGGGGTGCGATCGAGGGGGTGGGCTTGCAGGGGATTGGTTGTCGCGACGTCCTCTCGCAGTAATTGAAGGCCCCAGCGGGGGTGGTAGGCACGTAGCCGAGCATGCACGAAAATCGGCCGAGATACGGACCTAACCTGTTTCAATGCTTATTTTCGTGAGCCTGTCGCCTCCTATATGCCTCTTCTCTGATGTACAACATTCTGGAGGCAGTCTAGATGGTGCCAGAGATGCTAAAGAACAAGCTGGAAGAACCTAAACTTCGTCTTCAGCCTATGCAGGGCGGTCCACCTAAATATCTCCTTTATTTGTGATGACTAGACTGCGGATTTTATGCATTTATGACAATAATGGGCACGTACCATTTAAAGCAGTGGACATGTTAAAAATATTTAAGGCACCAAGGTAACAATTTGGCTTAATAGGATAATTAAAAGAAGAATAAAATTTTTATTTGGCTCCTGTATCCTGCAATCAATGCGAACATTTATCATTTTGCATAACGATCCATACGTACTGACCTCCAAATAACCTTGAATATGGTTCCTAAGATCAAATACAATATGTCCTCCATTAATCCCTGCAATTTTTATTCCAAACATTTGTACCGAATGTGTTTATCTGAGAAGTTAACACCCCTGGACGGGTGGTTTTGGACACCCTGTATATTCTTCACGTATATTATTCGTCTACTCAATTTTGCTGTAAATGCATAAATATCGGCAGTCTAGTCATCACAAATAAAGGAGATATTCTTTTCGTCGTGCGTCAGCGAGCAGAGTCGCGCGAGGCAGATGGCAGGCCGCGGCGGCGATGACGGCGATTAATTAATAATTTGTAGGTAATCGGAACGATTGCCGAGGCATTAATGGGAACGCGAGGCGGCTGCCTGCCGTGGTGTTAGAGTCCCGGCCGCGACTGTAATATCGTCACGGCGGTGTGGTCAGCGTGTCACGTCACGGGACTTCAGAGAGCCGGAGCCGTCACGGTCCGCGAGAGGATCGTTATATTAATTTAGGGCTAGCGCTCATTAAAACTTAACGATAGCGCTCGTTATCCTCGCCCGATAACGACGTACGCGCCGATTATTATTCGCCGATTATGTCGTGCAGCGTTTTGTTTCGCCTTCGTTACCGTGGCCCAAAGCGGACCGATTATTACGGGGCTCCGCTCTTTTACCGCCTATGGCCTCTCAATGCGACCCTTCAGGGCCCGATACCACCCAGTATCGCGTAGTATCTTTCTTTCGCTGACAAACGTTGTAAGATCATCGAAAATGCTAGCGAAAAAGTTAAAAAATCACTGGTATCGACAAAGCAGCAGCTTTGCCAGTCACTCAGAACACGCAAACGTTGAGGGCAGCTTTTACGCAGTGCGAAACCTCCCTCTGCACACGTTTCGCGAACGATCCTTTGTTCGGAGAAATCAACGGTTCGCGAAAACACGCGGCCCGCCGCGCCGATGTCAATTAACAGAGAGAGGCTCGTACGTTGATTAAAGTTATCGGTCCAGGTAATTAGTGATTAATTAAGGGATCGTCCTTTAGAACGGCGTGGCCAGGATCGTTCTTCGTCATTGGCACCGCTAATTGGCTGTAATTAGCACGCGGGCCACTCGATTCCTCGAGTTACCCGTGGGCTCCTTGATCCCGCTGTGACTCGCCTCGAAAATGGTTCTTTCGGTTGATCGGCCGTGTGATACATGGATCTTCCTGGTGTTCCCGAAATATCTACTGTAAACACTGCTAGACACTCTGGACACAATAAATCTTTGGTCTTTGATCCTTCAGTCTTTCGGTCCGCTAGAATAACATTGGTAATATTTATGATCGAAATTCTTCACTCGAGCTTTTTTCCGTGTAATAGATCTTTCATATTTCTGTTACCGTAATCACTGAAATAAAGCAGAGGATATTTTTGTATAACAAATCAGCAATGTTCCAATTCCTGTGACCACTGAACTAGGTCAAACAACATTTACTCTGGATGTATTAGCAGGAGTCCCACTCCTACCTAATAAATTCTCGATTTCTCAGTTCTGGTGTTCATTAAAGTAAGTGAAAAAAGGTTTCGCGAGTCGAGATATGGGAAGAGAGTGACCAAATTCGTCACCGAACAGCAGGAGTCTCATCGTGACCGGGTCTCCCGCTGTTCCGTGCCATTTCCGGGCACGGTCCGTCCCGTTTCGAGCAGAAGTCTCCAGCAGGTGGCTCGTAATAATCAGATTCGTTCCAGCCTGGAGAAATCGGTCGCTAAAAATCGAGAAGGTTATTTAATTAGTATCAAAGGTATCCGGGTAACACCGGGTGGAACGGCGCGGCGGGCACGTTTAATTACACCGATGTCGAGGGAGAGCTCGTTAACGGTCGCGCGGACTGCGTAACGCAATTTTTAAACATCGTCAAAAAATTTATTACGACCTGCCACTGACTTCGTCCTTCAATCCACGTTTCCGGAGAAAGAGGACGTCCGCTGCTGCCATCTTGCTTCCCTTTTCCTGTCTGCGTTTCCCTCATGTTTCAAACATTATGGTATCCTACCTTGAGAACGCGCTGTTTCGCGTATTCGCAAATTTTTACAATCAGAACGTATCACGATCTTTTTATCAGTGCACTATGCAAGTGCATATTGTGAAACTTTTTTAAAAAGATAGGGTGACATTTATTTCCGTAACGAATGTTTTGTCAGATCGAATTGCTAGAATTGATTTAGCGTCGGAGTTTTGTGGATCGATTTTGAAGGCGAATGTTTCGCGTGCCCGATTGCAGATCGATCATTATTCCAACGGAGACCGTAGTAGGCTGTAACCGCGGCGTAACGCGTCGTAATGCATCATAATGTATAATAATGCATCACGTAGGGTCGCGTAATGCGCGAAAATGGCCCCCTCCAGGCGGGCTGGTTTTCTTTATTTCATCGCCGCCATTAAACGCGCCGTGATTTCCGGCTGGCACCGGTGCCGCGGCGTAATCTAATTTCGCGGGCTGCTCGCGCAATTATTGCCCGGCGCGAAAAGGTCCCGGCGAACCGCGCGATATGTCGCTTTAATGGCCATTATGGGCCACACCCACGACCCAGACCGGCGACATCATGCTACGAGCCTCTGCTCCTTGCCGGATACCCTCTGCGTCTTTAATTTCAACACCTTAAAGCCGAATTTCGACCTGGAAATGCGCCAGATTCCACGAAATCGCACCTACGTCATCACACTTTCCAAGCAACAAAATGGACGCTGGGCATGTTGAATTTGTGTCGACGTGTGTACTATCAGAAAATGAGAAAATTAATGGTAATTGTGGTTGCATTTGTGTTTCGCGAAACTTGATAGAAGATCTAGGAATATTTGGACTATTATTTAAGCAGCAACATTAAAAATTGGATTTCCCGGTGAAAAGTATCGCGTAAAGGCATATTATTAACGTAACAGATCTGTTCCCGCGGAAACCGAATTCGCAATGCACGGGTGAACAGTAAACGGCACTTTTCCGGCATAAACAGAGCATCGTCAGTCATTAAACATGGTAATGCGCGGAAAGTTGCCGGTAAAATATGGTAATTAGCGTCGACGAGATTATAGCTATGCGGTAGCGACGACGGAGGGCGGGCCGAGGCTTCCGCGACCGCGACGACAAACAGCTTAGAATAATTTAAATGTCTGCCGTAGATAGAGAAACGGTAACGTTTAAACCGCGTCTCTTTGGCGATCAAACACCGTCCCGGAAGTATAATATTGAACGGTCAAATTGCGCGATCGAGGCTGCTCGTCCTTGTCCAGGCACCCCGGCTGCTTTCGAGCGTGTGCAAACGGAAGCTTTCTATGAAAATATTTTCCCGACCGTGCCACCTTTATTTGCAATTCAATCTTTTCGCTGTTACTACCCCGTAAACCACAGGTTCCACACTTTTCTAGAAAACAAATTTCCTTTAATCCTTCATTTTTTAACTATATCCCTCATATTGAATTTTTTATTTCAATAATAACGTTAATTCAACTTCATCCCCCAACTGCATCCGAAATTACCAATGCGACCTCAATCCCTTCGGACACCATCTAAAGGACAGGGTCGTCCAGTCTGGTACGGCACTGTCGCAAACGAACACCTGAACAGCATAAAAAATACGGACAGACTTTATTATTTATTACTTCCGGCAAGTATAACTGCGAAACAATGCGTTTCTGGATTAAATGCATGGAGAACGCTCGTCGCGAACGACAATGGGTGCGCAGTCCCTTAAGCCGTGTCCCCATTTGAATAACAATCCATAGAGTAGACATTAATATCGATCCCGATTTATTTGCACGATTTGAGCGAGACTTTCAGTGTATATTCGCGAAAAATGTGATGGAGGAACTGGAAGCAACGTTACAGAATTGCTTTCTGCGAATTGTTTAGAGTATCGTGCTAATAAATTGCAGAAGTGGACACGCGGCTCCAGAAAGAGACCCGCCACGACTCCTCGGCGTGCATAAAAGCGAGCGTGCACGTATGTATGCTAATCGTACGTACTTCTTCCTTACTGTACGAAGATTCATGGCACAGTACAACTTCCCACCCCTCGTTAACGTTAACACCTTATTCAGGGTCGACATTATCCTCGTCGCAGACACGCGAGTCCAAAGGCTGGCCAGTCAAGGCATAGCTAGCCCAATTAAAAACAAACCTGAACAGAAAATACAAAAAATATCAAAATTCTTGTTAAAAAGACATTCAAGACAGAAATTAAGCGAATTCCTTCTTAAGGTGTTAATGAGCGACCCCGCAACGTGTTCTCCTCAAGCTTCACTGAGAATGGAGAACACGCTCTTCTGTCTCTTAACCCTGTATGCTAACCCTAGAGAGTATCTATCGCTGCTAACTCCCCATGAAGTAGACCATAGATGCTTTATATCGAACTGTGCTGGATAAGTATATCATTGGGAGCACAAGAAACCCTTCGGAAGCTGGACCTGGCTACTGAGCTTTCAGATGCTTTCGAATTTTGGAAAAATCTCGCTCGTAGCATGTTCGCAGTAGCCGGTCCGGCATAGTAATCGCGACAGTTTGTGGATCAGCTGGCGAACGAATGGGTAATACCGTGAACCGGCACCCGTCTCGTTCGCTACAGCGCTGATTCGAGCTAATTCCGTGGATTCCTCCGAGCACCAAGTGCCAGAAACTTGGTGGAGGGACGGGCATACTGTAAAGCTAAACGTGGTACAGTATTTCTTATTTGTTCCCGAAGAGAATAGCTTCCCAAGACGCTTATTGGTGGCTGACCATGAAGCGTACGATGATAAGTCTGGCTCGCCGAGGAGCTTCGATGACGGGACTGTGCACTTGAAACTGGTTGAATCATCGTTGATCTCCAGAAAGTTACAAAATTCGGTTCAGTCATTGTAATCGAAATTGCGGCTTAAGAAATTGAAACGTTGAAAGTCGAGCGTTCTTTCAAATTAAATTGCATATTCAGAGAAGTGTGAAATAATGAATTTTGTTAGTTGATTCGTTCGCTGCGACGGGTGCAGATGTTATTTTCATTTGTAGTATTAATGGAATGCGCCTCCAGTTGGACTTCTTACGTCAAGCAGTCTTAAGATAGACTCGATTGTGTTTCCTAAAATAGAGCCTCTCAATTATTATTCGTTCCATTTATACTTCGAGGCTTAAGAAGCTGGTAGAGAATGGCAAATAGAAAAATTGTAATGCTGTGTTAGTTTCATCTAGTTGAAAATTCTTTCTCGAGACAGAACTGCTCCTGTAAGTTTCTCCAGGTTGATATAAAATTGCATACGCATCCTTAGTCTCGTTATCGCTCACCCCTGACCACTGATCACCCCTATTTCCGGAAACACTCGTGCCCCCGGTGGCTCGATCGAAGGAAAAACACAAGAATCGCGCTGCCATCGACGCCGTTGTCGTCGTCGTAGACGTGTACGTTCTATTAATATGCCAGAAACGTAACGCTATAAATTCTATTTCGATGCCACCCCCGGCGGTAGCCTTGAGAGGCAAGGGCAATCGATCTGGCAGGCCGTGTTGTACAAGAGTGAACGAGTGAACGCAACACGGTGGTATCACCTTTTCATCGTAATCACTTTTCTGTAGAAACTCACTGTACGTGTGCCTCGCGATCCAACGACTCTGCGAAAATTTATTCGCGATGCACAGGCGCCGAATGTATCCGCTCGTCACCAGTTCTCTTCTCGCCATTTATAAAGATGTAGACGATTTAACAATGAAGAAGTAAGACAATTGAACAGCTGGTTACGCAGACATTGATACCAAATTTTCCATCGGCGCGGCGTCACACCGAGCGAAGTCTTTCATCGGAATGTTGCGCGCCCGGTTGAAATATTTAGGTCCGAGCTAATTCCTCGGTCGTGCATGATACGTCGGTTTTTTAACTAGTCCGCAACGGAGATTGAAGTTTTTAATTTTTGACGTGTTCGCCGGCACTTGGTCGACAGATTGAACCACGCGGCCGCGTATCAACGTTATTCGACGGGACGAAAAAAATAATTGGATAGAAGTAGTTCCCGCGAGTTGGTTCGCACAGGAGACGAGAAAGGCGGGAAAAATGGCAGGGAATTGAATAAAAATTTACTGCAGGTCGAGGAATGGATGGAAGGAAGGGTGAGCGGGCGAGCGAGCGATTTTTCGCGCTTTACGCGACGAGCACGGGCGAACACGGCGAGACGCGCGGCAAACATAGGTGTTCCCGGCATTAAACCGCCCCTATTAAGGATTTTATTTTATGGAGGTTGCGCTTTATGGGATAACAGAAATTACCGTATAAAATTATTATTTCGGTCCCGGGGGGATAAAGCCTCGCAACTCGCCCTTTCTCCTATACCTCGTTCGCTCTGCCAGCCTCGTTTTCTCGGATCGATGAATCGTGGATTCGTTAATAAGAAATTGGAGAGTTCGCTCGAGAAGAACCCCGCCGGATTAGAAGCGAAACTTCGGATTATGAAGTAACCATCAATCCAGATTATGCGTCTATTAACGCGAGTGTGCCGCCGGGTTATTCTTAAGCCAGCAGTAAACTGTCTTTTGAAGCTTGGCCTGGCAGTTTATTCTGATTAACCGTTTTAATTAGAAATTTTATTATTCACGCCGCGATGGACATAGAACGTTATTAGGCTGCATGTTCGAAACGTCGATTTTTCAGGATAATTCAGAATACGTTGCAGTGACGTTTCCCTCCGAATTGACTGTCATTCATGTTCCTTTTGTGTCTTTCAGGTGATTAGGTTTCAACTATTACGCTGTTACTTTTATGTTGCAAATAATGTAGGGAAACTGGAGAGTGAAAGTTTTTCAACCTAGCTACAAAACGTCTAGCAGCTTCTGTGATGCAACACAGCTGCTAAACACGTACCAATCAACTAAAGGAGCAACCAGGATGGAGAGTGGCACCGTAGCTGCGAATTCCTTTAAAACACACCTAAAAATGGCGCTGTGACACTAGACGCAACCGAAACAACGTTATACCGACGCTTTGATCAGCGAGCTTTGACCGCGTCCATTAGCATGGCCCCTACTACCAATCCCGACGCGAGAAGGCATGATCCGTTACCAATGGCGTAATTCCCAAAATTAATTTGTAAATCCTCTGTCAGTTATTCTAGACTTTCTTAGGCGACTGGTAATAAAGACCAGATCTAGCGACGGTCACCGAGATGACATTCGCAAGCGGCAGATCGTCAGCACTGTTCGGCCCGCGGTCTCACGTACGCGCGCACACAATCGCAAGAGGACACGCGTGCCTGCACGCATTGCGCGCGAAACTCCCGGCAAAACGGGGCCTATTTATAGTGGTTGCACCGGCGCACCAGCGTAGCTTCAATTAGCGAGAGTAACCGCAATTTGCTCTTAGTAGTTGAGCACCGGCAGTTGCTCAACGATAGTCTCTGCCTTCCCTACTCCATCTCCCTCTTCCTCTCTTTCTCCCCCCCCTCTCTCTCTTCGTCGACCTCTCCCGATCACGGGCAATTTGTTGATGAATTTTCGTATAATGGGACGCCGTTAATTACATAATGCCACGCTGCCCCCCTCGGTTGGAAAAGTTAACGGTGGACCTTGGACGCTGACCGTGCGGCCGGGTTTTCGTTCGCCACGTTAAGCGGTCGCCGTTTAATTACCCGACCACCGGCTCCCGATAATGATGACGACTGGACGGGGCATTACAATGATTAAAATTGATTTCCGAGAGGCCAGCTCTTCCCCCTCACAGATAGAATCATTCCGATCCGATCGCGACGCTGAACCGTTCGAAACGCGATACAAACAAGACAAGACGTGTCCAAGAGCCTCCTAGTTAGCCCCCCATTTATTGAATTAAATAATCAAGAAAGTAATTTCGGTATTTTAAGGTAAAATAAAACCGAATTTCTTTATTATGGCGATGAACTTTAATCAATAACATAGTTTCTTTTGTTTAATTAATTTTGGCAAAAGATCACCGAACAAAAGGGAAAATATCATATTCATTAAAGTTCATTGCTTGATTAAAACCCACTATATATTATAGTTTTAATAGTCGAGCACAGTGTAGAGCAGAAACTTAGCGCACTCAGGAAGAAAATCTGAATGAAGACGACAATGATTTTCGCGCACTCGATCATTTCGCAGAAACGGATCACGCGATCGTACGATGGCTGAAGCCAAGATCCGTTGAGGAGTCTCGAGGAGGACGGGAGGCAACGATCCAAGAAGCGAGTCACGAGGCAAATCATTGTCACTTACGGCCCACGGAGGATGTTGTTATGTTTCTCGTGATTTCATGATTAGGACGCCACTCAAGCACTCAATTCATTAGCTCGTGTCGCGACTCGGTTTGACTGGGCGCATCGCGCTCGTTGTAAAGCTGAACACGCATACACACATAGCATGGGGACCAGTCGAGGGCCATGGGGGAACGAAAGGGGTAACCAGAGAGGCGAGGTCATCGGCGAGAGAGCGAAAAGGCAGACACAGCGGACAGCGTCGTTCTGCCTAGCACGTCCTGGCACTGACACTATCTGGCTGCGGCCTCTATCTGCTCCCTGGCGCCATCGCACACCCCCTGGAGATCGAATTAATTTCGACTTCGTCGGTGACTGGTTACACGAGCATGATCCCGTGGAACGTAATCGAACCACGGGGCTTCACTGTCTTCGCTCTACCATCGTTGTTTCCTTCACCCCTTGTCTTATGATTTCTTTCGCAACGTCGCTACAACTGTATTCTTAACGCTGAACTTTAACACTGCCGATCAAATGTGTGACAGGTCTTACACTTTCAGTTTTATAATTACCGAAATTATGACGTTGCTTACGTGGAAATTCGAAATAAATACATAGAGCCTTGTCATTTCTATCAGCTGAAACATTTTAATTTTTCTCTACGCGAAAAAGAAAATTTCTATTTGAGGAAAAGAATACCATTCAAGAACGCTGTTCGGAAAATCACGAGAAAATTTTGCTGATCCTTATTTCGTTGTAATCGCGAAAACAAAAGTTTGTTCCCTGAGTTACGAGGAAACGGCTGCATAGTAGCGTAAAAGGCGAGATCGAAGAACTTACGAGCCGAACACGGTCCAACACGGAATGGAAACAGTTCGACGCCTGTAAAACGATTTAAGAGGTATACCGAAGTGCTATATTCTGTCGGCGCTCCAGCGCGACTGGTTCCACAGTCCTTCCTTTTGCCTAGAGAGAGATTGTATTTCGTCGCCTGGCATTCAGATCATCGTGGCCCGATTGTTTCCCCGGCGTTCCGTTGCCCCAACAAAGACGTATGCGTGAACAGCGATGGTATTCAGACACGATATACATATACGTATATGTATATGTATATATCGCGGAGCACGAGAGACCGACGACGCCCGAATCGCGTCGTCGCGAAATTCTAGAAGCTTTATGATAAAACGCTTTGCCGGATTCCCAAGACTGAACCCGTCCCCACGGTTTTCTCGTCGGCCCCGGAACTGTTCGTGGCTTCGAATGGCTGGTAATCGGTGATGCTGGAATGGTGAAACCGGAGGACGATGGAGAATCGAGAAACAGACAGTTTTGGGCTTTGGGGATCTTCTCGAAGCCACTCGCGAGTTCGAGCAGCTTTTCTTGTACTTCGAAATATCGGTGGACTGCGACGTAGTAAGGAGAACTAAGATATTGACACATTTAATCAGGAACGAACAAACGATTTATAATTACGTTTGCTTAGCGAGGTGTCCCAGCAGCAGGAGGTTTACAAAAATAGTGGATCCTCGCAGGGGAAAGTGACTTTCGCTGTCAGACGCATCATCCAGCGGGCCACGTGTGCAGTCTTATATTAACTCTTAAACAGTTTTTCAAATATTTTCCTCCCGTATTCCGAATTATTATTTTGTTCCTCGTTCTGAAAGGGTTGACAAACATTTGTATACTGAAACGATCGAACTTGTCTAGCTAGCACCGGATCATGCGAGTGCGGGGCGCGCAGGGTGCGTACACAGTGTGTGTATAGTTGCGCGCTTGGCACGAAACATCCGTGTTATTTAATGAGGCCGAGCGAGACAAGAATTAGGGCACAATACGCGGCCTGTCGCGTTTTAATACTCGGGGAAAGATCAATTGTTTCCCCTGCGGACGCAGAGTTCGCCGTTCCGCGCCGCGTTTCGAGAACCGACCGACCAGTCAGCCAACAAGCTACCCAGTCAGCCAGCAGGCAAGCAGGCAGGCCTTCCCTTTCCGTTTCTCCGTGACTGTATCAGTCGCCGCCACGTGATACCATTTTCACGGTTGGTTCCCCCGAATTTGCATTTATCGCGTGTCGCCAGAGTCACGCACCGTTAATGCGTACACACTTGTCGCTGGCCCATCTATTGCCCTTTCTGCCTGCCTCCTCTCCTTCACCCCCTCTCTGGCCACCCCTTTCATATGCACTCCCTCCTCTCCCCACCTACCTCTCCAGCTTTCTTGGAGCTTTTCAGTTCTAATTTAGTTTTTACAATGTTTATTGACAAATTTTAAGAAAGTGTCATGAAGCGAAATCCTATTTTTAATGGGACCAGCCATTTTAGATCCAAAACAAATAAAAATCTTACTAAATTCTGATGAATTTTATATCCTAGCATTTTTTTCACATTTTCATAGACCATAAATGCGTAAAAATTCGCAGCCCATTCATTACAGACGTCCCAGAAACATCACAAGAAAATACAACAAGCCCTCCCTTCAACCCTAACATTTGAACCCTAAGTCTCCCTTGTCTCTCTCTCTCTCTCTCTCTCTCTTTTGCACCAGCTTCAAGGACGATCCAGCAATAAGGGCTCCGGCATATTTATTGCAGGAGCAAGGCAAAGGCGTCGGCATAAATCCGACGACACGGAGGGAAAAATAAGGTGGCCCGGGACACACGGGTGGATGACGAGAGGCCGAGATACACCCTGGAAGAGAACACCTATCTCCCGCGAAACACGCGACGTCGTTTATTTTTCGTGGCCGCGTGTCCCCCAGGCGAAATGAACGCCACGAGGAACAAGGAAGGTGGGGGCAAACAAACCGTGCGGAGGAAGTGAAGCCACCGGGAGACGTTATCTTAGCCCTCTTGCTCGTCCCTCGTCGACCCTGTCGCGACTCGTTCAGCACAATGACGACCCAGAACCGAACGAACCTCTGCCCGCGACAGCTGATTTTGCTGATTTCGCCGATTCCTATAGTTTGTTTTTCTCTATTTTCTGCTCTAATTTCGAACTCTGTGCTCTAGGAACCCAGACATTTCTTCCTGTTCAAATAAACATCCTCTAAGTTTGAAAAGAATTTATTCTGCCAGATGTCGACACCGTTGTTTAATCCCTTGTCTTACAATATCGTGTCTGACTCGTGATGAAGATTCTGAACAGATTCTGATAAAAATGTATGTTAATAATTTGAAATGAATAATTTTAACACTGAAATCGTAAAATAAATCGTAGGGCGAGGGATTAATTTGACTCGAAATCGAATCGCTCGGTTCGCCACAACGTTCGGGAGTGTCTTATCGGAGGAATTTATAATACGAGTCGATAACGTGTAATGACTGGGGATTGATGGGTAAAACGTTGAAGGGCTACTGCCTGGTACGATGAAAGAAGCGGGACGAGGAATAAGTTGGTGAAAAGTGCGGGGGAGTAGTAGAGAGTAGAGGTGGTTCTTTCAGTGAGAGCAAAGTTCTCCGCGTCTTTTTCCATCGTTTCCGTATTCCGAGGAGAGAGGCAAGTTTGCCGGTTGTCAAAGTACATCGGCCGGTTTCGGGCGAGCTTTGGGGCGCGACCCGTTCAAAGAAATTCAAATCGAATTGAAATTAGCATGGCAAAGTCCGTCCGGGGGACCGCGCGCGCGTCCCCTCTGATCTTCAATATTCCGGTCATAATATCGGTTTCCATTCGACGATCGGCTGACGAAAAGAAGCCAAAGCGCATGCCGGCAACAATGATGCTCTCTTCGCTGGATTTACCATAAACAAATTCAAATATTAACAATAATTTCGTGCAAAAATAATCGCAACTTATTATTAACCCTTTGCACCCGGAGCTATTTTCACTGGAAAATTAAACATTTCTTCCGATCTCAGATATTTCCATATCCCTATGATTTTTGAAATTTTAAGAAGGGGCCCCATAAAAAATTCTTTCGTCCTTTAATAAGTTTAATGCATTGAAAATAGTAGACACCGATGTATTTAATAATGTAAACAATATTTTGAATAATGGTACCAAAGGGTGAATTAATGCTTTAGTAATCCAATGAAGTGCTTCTTTTTTAGCAACAGACAGGAATTGATTTTGAACGACGTGACTAATTTGAAGTATGAAGCGATGAAATTTTAACTGTGTCTGGACAGGTTTAACAGACGTACAGATAAAAAATAAATCATAGAAAAAGAGGAGAGAGTGGGAAGCTATAGATTAACGAGGTTACGTCGCCGACGTGGAAACCAGACACCTACGGTCCTCTCTTTCCATTTCAACGGCAGGAGAACGCTATACTAGAGAGATCGGCGCGCGTAGGTCGCTGGTACACGCGACAAATGTCATGCACGCTGATTACGATGCCACGAAATGTCAGCCGAGGACGTGGTCAAACACGCTGTTCGATTAGAGAAATTGAGAGCGTGGTAGTCGCGTTCCGAGGACTTGAAACGATCCCGCGTCTTGTTGGTCCGATGACTCTGATGGGGTTGCAAATCATCAACTATACTGATTAGCGACATGCAACGCGTAGATTGACGCTTTACCTGGAGGTTGGGAATGACTTTTCAGTTCTGGCCATGTTCGTTCGTAATCTGCAGTTCAATTATAGCACATGCTTAATTATAGCATCTTTGATCTCCTAGATTATTCCAAAATATTGTAGTTGTAAATTCATTTTATTTGGATTATGGCAAAAAAGTAAAATTTTTATATGTAGATGTTTTTTTATTCTGAAACATTTGTTCTCCAGGCACATATAATATGCGAGTAACACACACGAGACCAGAACTGGATCGAGAGATTCAGTGGTATAAGTCGGTCTGACCATGCCCGCTATATCTACTGTGAATTTGGACGATCAATACTCATGATTAAATTGCGGATATTTACGCTGATTTACGTTTACTTACTTAAGTACGGGGTGAAATAGGATTTTATTTTCACTAACTATCAACTGAAAATAATATCCACGAAAATTTACTTTTAAAAGAATTTGAAGTAGTACTTCGGCTCTTCTTTGTAATTCTTTTAAATTCCTTTCGAACTACTAAAAAATGTGATGTTGAAAGACAAAGCAGGGTAAAAGAATGACGTCGAAAGAGGTTTTCTTTGCGGATGTTTTCCACGTGCGGCGTGGAACAGTTTAGCCATTCCTGTCCCCGTGATACGAAGCTTCAATCAAAGGAGACGTGGTTTCGTTTAATCGTATCTGTACCCAGCAAACGAGCGAAAGCTATTTCTCCTAATTTACAATGGTAAGTCGCAATCCGTTCCCCCGAATGCGAACAAATCCGATGCGATGAAACTTCGACGAGTCTTCTCTCTCTCCAGTCGAGCCGAGCCAGGCCCCGTCGACGCGACGTTTCATTTAACCGGGCCATGGATAGCAAACTAACCCCCGAATCGAGTTTCCTCGGTCTCCGTTTCTTGATTAGCATTTTTCGCCGCCGCTTTCCTTCGATCCGACGAAAATCACAAAACGGGTAACGGGTTCGTGAGCTGCATCGCGATCGGCACATCGCAAACCCGACGAATAAGCGCATTCGCTCATTTTTGTGACAGAGTTTCACGGATTTTCACAAAATCCCATTTCGATTCGACCTGTCACAATCTATGCAAGTGAGAATCTTCTTCCACACGATAATCCCGAAGGAAATTATTGGATTTTGTTATCCAATGTGAGTTATTGGCTTATAATTAAAGTTTTTGTTGCCATCGAAGGATTCATTTAAAAAATCCTCAGCCATGGATCGTTAACTTTCAACAATTATGGAATAATCACCGGTAGATGTTTGCTACAAACATGGCCGGTTCTCACTGCGTGTTCCCCGCCGCGCCGGTGTTCATATTATTCGCGACCGCGCGTTGCTTTATTTGTTTGGTCCACAGGACAGACAGACGTTGCGAAACCGTGGTGCGTCGTGAAAGCGCAAATCGGTTTACGTCTATGACACACATGCGCCTGGTCTGTGTCCGGCTGTGGGTGGGTCAAGGTGTAAATCAAGGCTGCTCGCGGAACGCTGGAGGAGAATTGCTGCGTGGGCGGCAACAGGAAGTTCACGACACTTGGAAGTGTAGAACATTACTTTGATAGAAAGTTGCATTATCCTCGAGTGAGTTATTGACGACGGTGTTATTGTGTCGCCTGGGACTTTGGGCGGTGCCGAACAAATTATTGTTTAATTAGCTTAATTCTTGGAACATCTTGAATTTGGTTCTAGTCAATCTTGGACCTTGGATCTACAACTTAGAACCTTGTGTACTTTCGATTTCGTACATAATGTGATCACCTGGCAGGAATCCTGTTGCCCATTGGACCTCTTAAATCTTCCATCTTTCACACATTTCATACGACCCCTAATGAACCTGATTTTCCAAACCCACCTCCAAAACTAATCCCATCCGCGGGAACCGATCTCTGGTTACCAAACGACCCCAATTTTCTCGAAAACCTCGTTCTACCTTGCACCAGATCACGAACAGAATCCGGTCCACGGAGTCTGCAATTCCATCTACAAAATTGCATCATCAAGGGACTCTCCCGCCCCCATCTCCCCGTTTGCCGTCGTATCCGGCTAATCATTCGCAGTGAGAGACGGTGTAGCATCGTCGTTGTGGTCTATCCGTCTGTCTGTTCCCGGCGAAACGAAACAACGAGAAACACCTTTCGTCAAAACAAACAAGTTTACTCTGCGCGCAACGTACGTGTACAGACTACACTAGGAACAGTCTCGGACGAGATAAGAAGGAGGAACCGCGTTCTCCCGGAACGACGGAACCTCCAATCACGGGTGCTGCTGGCGATAAAGCGTTTTCCCGCGTACGCACGCAAGTAGAACCGTTCCCGAAACCGGTCTCGAACGGTTTGCGGGCCGGTGTCGTCGCGCGTGACGACGCGTACGTGAAAGAAATTCGATTCAATGGAAATAGAAGTAGGCAGACCGTTGAAATTCTCCGTGTGCCCTGTCGGTGTTCAGCCGGGAGCAGACGGATCTGAACGGCCACCAACAGAGAACAGGAGAGACAGAAGAGAGAGATGGGAGAGAGGAGCATAATAGAGAGTGACATGAATGGAATAAACTCATCTAAAGGAGAGGGGGAACCGAGATGACCTACTCGATAAGAAACTAGGTGGAATAATAACATGGTTGCCCGGTGCACCTAAGAGGGAGCGCCTCTCCTCTCGAATACTGAACGATGGGAGAATGTTCACGCTCGATCTGCCTAACCGGAGGCGCATTAGGTGTGTGCTTAGAATTTTAGGTAGTTTAGAATTATCAAACCAATTTTTATGTTTATACTCGACGAGTTCTGATCGAACCAACGCTTCCACTTCCAAGAAGTTTTCTTTGTCAGATCTCCTTGAAAATTTTAATGTGAAAACGTTATTTAAATAAGTTCCGAGGTCTGCGTTTTAAATAGAACATATTAAACTGTCCCCACCACTCATTCGACGCTCGCTTCGAAGATATTGTTATCTATAAGGAAAAGAATCAAGGATAAAGCACGTAAATGTCTCCAAGAAAATTTAGAAAATTGCATTGTTGTTGCCTTGTGCTTGGACATACTTTAATGTTTATTCACATGTTGAGGATAATGGAATTTGTACACGACAAAAAAATTAATTCTTACAATCTTTATCAAGCGATGTCTGTTCTCTTTGTAGTATTTGTTTCATTATGTTCCGTTATATGTATAAATAAACTGTTTTCAATTTTCGAAGTTATTTCCGGCGGAAAAAGGATAGAATAGATTCGAATAGAATTGAATAGAATTTATTTGTGTTATTCGAAGCCGAAGAATAGTCGCAAGGTTTCTAGGTGAAAAGGTTACCAGCGTGTTTCTGATAAGCAAAATAGTCGGTATTTGTTATTCAAGGACAAAGAATAGTTACGTATTGAAAATAGTCTCAAGGTGTTGTTTACTTTATCGACGTAACTATAGTTTCTCCTCGAAGGAAATAATGCTTTTAATGAACGCAGGAAAATGTGGGTTTTGTTCGTGTGTTGAGTTCTTATTGCACGATATTCGAGGCGATAAATTCGGAAAAATGCGTAATTCACCGACAATTTAGCGGAGCACCGGTGACGGAAAAATATACAGCGACGGTAAGCATCGTTGGAACGACGGTTTTCCGCAAGCGGGGTATTCGCGGAATTTATCACGCCGGTTCCAAGTAAACAGTGAATTTCCGTAATTGAACGAAAGGGGGCAGGACGCTGCCGCCGGTAAAATTTCATCGGTCAATTTCTTTGAAGGTCCGGCGCGCGGTCGGGGGCTCGTGACGAAATTGATAGAAGCATGAAATTGCTTTCAGTATGATTGCACGGTCCGCGAGATGCATAATTACTGCCGGCCGCCGGGTAATACAAGTTCGATGAATTTATCGTCGGAAGTGGTTGTAGCGTTTTCTCGGAGGAATTTATTGGCGTTCTTCTCGCGGCAAAATGAAATTCGCAACTATTGTTATCAGTCATAACGTTGCTTTCGCTATTCCGACAAGCCTGCAATTTAATTAATCATACGGTTCCGTGATCACACACACACACGCACACACACATACCGAGTCCCTTCGAACCTCTCTCTCTCTCTCCCTCATTGAAGTACGGTACACGAAAAGTCAATTAAGGGCGCATCAAGATTTCGCGTATGGAAAGAAAATTGTATAGTCGCCGCGTCAGTCTTCAAAAGACATTCGCCGGTGCTCTCGTGTGCGAAGGAGATGTTAATGCAAAGGTAATCACAGCCACATTCGTTTCCTCCGCGTTTACACGTACGCGCGTGTCAAAGACGATCCTTCGGACAGATAAGCCTGCAATCAGCGAAACTGCGATAATCAAACGCGAAATTATAGCTTGTGTCGCAGTCAAATTGTCCATTCACATTTTATAACAATTCCTTATGCAACGCTGTTTACCGCGATTCACGAGATCCGCCGATACTATCATTGGACGTCAAGAGAATCGCTCGCAGGCTACAGGATCTTGTAAAATTGATGGTGCGGTGTAACATACATTTATTTCATTTGTGTACACGCCATCTAGAATACTAAATTCCAATATTTTTTTTTTATATATTTCAGCAAAAAGCGAGAGGACCACAAATTTTGAGTTCTCCGATACCAATTCCTCAAAGAGCCACACAATTTCTCTCGACTTGCTCCGTCATGGCGGCGCGGCGCGGCGCAGCACGCCCCACGCGAATCCGCACTCACCGTTCATTCACAGTCCGCTCAACGATTTAAACTCGCGCGTCACGGACGCCGTCCATGAAACTCGATTAATTGCCTCGAAGCCCAGTAGTCCGCGCGAATCGGAAGTAACAACGATGCTCGCTTGCTCGTGGTTAAGTAACCGCGCCGCTCAAGATAACTCCGAGAACGAACACCGACAAAAGAAACAAAAGATAAAGACATCAAGAAGAAGAAGAAGGGGGAGAAGACAGAAAAAGTTAGACAAAGAAAGAAAGATATACGAAGAAGAGAGGGGAAGGGCTTAGGTACGCGATCTCGAAGCACGAGACCGCGCAAGTATTAATTTAGCGGAGTGTACGCGAAGCCAGTAATCGCGAATGCGTATACACGGGCTTCCGGTTTCCGGCGGCGGTCAAGGCGCCGGGGAAGACAGCGATCGTGGATGTAGACGCGGAATGTCTACGTGGATGTAGAACGTCACGAAGTGGGGCTGAAAGGGGGCCTGGTGAACGGTGGGGAGAACGGGGGTCGATGGGAAGCAAAGAGGGAGAAGGAAAAGACGAAGTCGAGCGTTTCGCGATGCGCCGGAACGGAAGTTGAACCGCTTGGACAAGTTCGGGACCGTCCGTTAAATGCAATTCCTACGCGATTCCTGGCCGACGCTTCCGGTTTCCGGCTCGTTAGTCAGTCCAGGACCGTGCACCACCGTCGTTCGTCATACTCGACGTCTCGCGAACCGGGCTCCCAGCTTCCTCTCCTCGTAGTAATCGCGCGCGATTCGCCTAACTCGACGGCGCGGCGCTCACCGATCTCGCCCTACGCTGATCTCCTTGCTGATATATCTCGCCGATGGACACCGATAAGCCCGCCGCGGATTTCATGCGTTTAGGTTTATGCTGGACAGACGAGCGTCCGGCGCGATCAACGCTTAATATGCTCCTCGCCTCGTTTGCGAGTATACAGAGCCCTTGGGATCGGTGGGAAAAAATGTCTACTCTGTTATTTCGAATTTTATTCTTCAGGTGTGATCAGGCATGATGAAAATGAGAATTATTTTATTGTTAATGTAGAACGTTAAAATATATAATACGTTTAAGACATGGCGTATGGAGCAACCTGTACACCTTTCTCCTTACACAGGGGTTTGATATTGGACAACTAACTCTTCAGGTATGCGGTATGCGATAGAGTGAATGGTAACTTCGAGAGACAGGAATGATTGTCACTGTATGCGCGACAGAGGTATTCGAATGCTGAGTGTGAACGATACGTGTTTAGGCCAGAATGGAAGAGATTCGAATGACTGTTTAGAACGGTTTCCTGCGATTCGAAGAATGTATATGCCACGGGAGCGATAGTGGGTTCACTGTATATCTATTTATATGCGGAGGTGAATGGCTAAAACTATAGGAATGCACGATTTCAGATGGATTATTGCTAGAATCTGATGCATTTATGGCGGTAATGAGACTGCAGATTTTTATGCAATATGTGCTACACATATTCTGCATCGCTGCACGACACTGGAATCAAATAAATACTCGTTTAATCATCATTTTCCTTCTGAGCTGTCTGAAATGGAACAAATACTTACTCTACAATTTCAACACAGCGTCTAACCATCTAAAACTTTAGCCACTTACATTGTAAGTCCTACAACACGTTTTACAAGAACATACACGGCAGCAAACAAAACGCGTGTTCAACCAGAACCGAGCGGCGGATAACGCGCGAACTTCGAAATTGTTCTAACTGTTATCTACTGCGAGTAGTTGTTAATCTTTCCCGGCCTTACAAGGGTAATCTTCCGGGGAGAAGCGGCGAGAATTCCGGTCGGCGGAAATTTCATTAAAACTCGGAATTCTCCGGACGGAAAATATTTTTTCAGTAACCAAAAGGGAAACGGCTGTCCTCCTCCGAACGTAATCCGCGGCCGCGATACTTTCCGCGATATTTATGCCGAGAGGGGTAACGAATTGCCTGGTCTGCGGTAATACGCGCGGCTTATTTTCCGCGGGGTGTATATTTTTCGTTAGCCGAGCATTATAAGCGGCGTGCGCGCGCGCGCGTCTAAGGATAATGAGAAAAAATACGAGCGGAGCGGAAGGCCGCTCGAAATTGGTGCGAATAAATCGAATTTTTAAGTTGCTCTGTAACGGGAACGTATGGGCTCGGTACGTCCCACGGGAATCCTGTTTACTCTGCGATATTCCCGTTGCTCCCTCCATTCCGCACCATTTTCCATACGCTGCGGCGCGGCGCTGCCTGATCATTTCGTTTTTCGATTTCGTTCTGTCTAACTTTTTCCGCGTCCTCGCTAATTATACATGGCTCGTCCCTATACCCTTTTTCATTTCTGACTGGACCCTCGTGCTGTTCATTACACGTTACGGTTTGCAAGGTTTTACAAAATCGAAAAATTGCGTTGCCGTTGCGGGACCAGCATTATTCACCCTTGTGCACGCTGTTCGATTCAGTCTGTTCCGCAAGCAGAGCTTTGCTTCTGCAATATACAGGGTGGCTCACCGCAATCGGGAACTCGATCGTTCCCCGCGGAATCTCTGTGCCCGACCTTCGTGGCTCACGCGATTCATTTTTCAGCGTCGTGCTCGTCGAGGCCGCGATTACTTAACGCGTCGACGTGGTTGTCGCGCGAGGAAAATTATTTTTCGTTTTGTCACGCTAGATCGAACATCGATCGGACATGACGATCCATCACGTTGTCCGGACATATTTTAATTTTTCGCGGTCCGGCGACCGATAGGCCTGACGTTTTTCAGTTCATTTTGAAGACCCTCGGCTACCTCCACGAAAGAAACGAGTCGCGATCCCTTCCCCATCTTCCTCTCATAATCGGGGGAAAACCAGAAGATAATGCCGTGGTTTCCCGAGCCGTGAAATTTCCCGCGATAACTGAAATTGATTCGATTTAACTCGTTACGGAGCTGAATTAGATTACCAAGTTTTTTAATTTGGTCCTGCCCCGAAGCTGCTGCGTTGTTTGTTGGACGAAGTTTACCATTTCGAATATTTTTCCGCGGTTTCGGAATTACGGGGAGTTCTCAGGTGGGGAATTTTAGGATCAGATACGAGATAATGGAAATGTTTGCGTTCTCCGAGTACCACCGGCGTTCGGTCCACCCTTGCACGCCGAGATTACTTTTAGTTTGTTGGTCAACTGCGACACAATCGTTGCTATTATTGGAGCTTCTCATTTGCCAGCTCGATTAACTCCGCAGAACAATAGAAAAGGAATCGATAAAATAATGCACACGTGCGTAACGACGCCGCAAGCGGCCGCAATAGTTAATGCTTCGGTTATGAGCAATTTTTCACCGAGTTCTTTAATAATCTGTTGCATCCAGACGCGGAATAAAACAGCCGGAGCGTTCTGCGGATGCATTTTTCAGATCGAAAGGTGCTTTTTCACGGGGCGAACGTGGAGGAATTTTACTGGCAGGCCTGCTCCGGTAAATCAGTCACCGGTGACCAATTCACGATCCCCGAGTTAATGCTTCCCCACGCATGCCTCGTACCGAGAGCGTATGCGTTGCTTATCGTCCTCGACTTCCATCGAACTACTACATCATGCAAATTGAGCAATTCCGTCCGTGGTTTATACACCGATTATTCGCAGTAAACGTCTGTCGACGTTCCGTAACGACCGCAGGCTAGGCTGCGCCTCTTCTGGCCGGGGAGAGGGAGCAACGAAAAAATAGCTCGCGTTCAAAAACACAAGAGACTGATCAAATGAGCGATCGAAGCTTCGGTAACTGTTTCATTATATTAGATTACGTACTAGAATAAACCGCACTTTACAGAAATGAATCAGCGAACTTTATTCAGCGAGAAACGCACAAGCAGAATACGTGTTCTCACAGATTCTCTTTGGAACGATCCAGATTCTCCATCGAAAATGACCTGAATATATATCAGACCTTATGTTAATCCTAATGTATAGCTTTATAACCCCTTATGGGGAGTTCCACTTATGGGAAGTCAGATTTATTTTGTTTCTCATGTACGAAGTACAGTTCAACGGATTGCGTGTCATAATAAAGGTAAACAATAAGAATAAATGTCGAAGGACACTTTGGCGAGGGAAGGGGAAGCTTGCCTTTGATCCTCGGCGGCCAGGAACAAATTTGTCCGCGTACTATAATAACAATTAGACGCGTTGGGAGCTCGTTATGCCACGGCAAAGGAGATTAAACTAAATCTCGGCTCCTCGGCTGCTGGAGACGGCAATATCAACAGGCAACTTGTTCGTAGGTTCCATCCTCTCTCTCTCTCTCTCTCTCTCTCTCTCTCTCTCTCTCTCTCTCTCTTCGTTCCTTCTCTCATGCTGTCCTCCTATTCTCGCAGGTAGCCATCCGTTCTCTTCGTCTGGTCGTCGCTCGTTACCTAAGCACTAACAAATGGCTCTTCCTTCCTTTCGGCTCCAAGGTTGTTCCAGGTCGACAGTCGTGTTTACACACTGCGGACGCAGAGGCAACGCGCGTTCTTCGTTTACACGGTTTTCGTTCTTCCGGGGACAATGGTCATTCAGAAGCGTGGAAAAGCCATCGGGTTAGGTCAACCCTCTTGCAAATATTCCTTCGGACCGTCTTATGGACGCCTTCGAGCCTCGAAGGTCACGGAATCTCGCGTGTTGCGCTCAAGTCTGTGGACTGTGCTACCGGAAGCCGAATGATCGAAGAAGAGGCGATTTCTCGTGACGAAATCGATCTATGAGCCTGTTTCATGCTCTGAGACGGCATTCAACCCTTATATGCACTCGGGAAAAGATTATGGTCGTCGAAAAATTTATTGAGCCATTCTTTTTAATGTTCGTTTACTTTGTTCAAAAGGAATAGTCTTAGTTTCATACATTTGTGGCGTGTATGTTGAACAATTATCTTTCTTGTCCATCAATTCGAACTATTAGCCAGCTGCTGCCCAGTTAGGCAATATTCCTCGAGCATTGCCAGTCGGATTGTTGATTCCGTGAAACAAACGAGGCTATTTCTGCCAGCAGTTTTTCCCTGATAAAGAAGCGAGGCTCGAGGACTTCGACTTTCGCGCTCGCGTGACACCGATGCTTGACTGACATAACGCGACCGTCCCATTTCCAACCGATTATGCAACGTTTGTTTACGCTGCGCGGAGGCATGAACTGGTCGCGTGCTTCTGCTGCAATCCGATTGCATTTGTCGAACCAGATGGAAAGAGAAACAGCGCGAGAGAGAGAGTGAAGAGGATGATAGAACGAATGATACCGTTGTCATCGGGACCAATACGTTGCCAGCTCAGCGAGGTCGCAGAAAGTTGAGATTGCTCGAATTTTTCCGCGGTCGGCCTTCTACTCGGTAGAAAATCGATCTCCACGGAATTCCCAACGTAATCGATCTTGGAAAATTAACGGTTTCTACTCGTCGGTTCTCGCGGCGGTAAATATTTATTCTGTTTGACCAATTGCGAGAAAAATTCCATTGAAAAACTAAATATGTATTTCCCGTCGCATCGTAGATAATGATTGAGAATCGTGACGCTTTGACAAGTTCAGAGAAAAATTATAGTTTGAAACTAAATATTTTGCTTGCGGCTGTTGATGGTGATTAAAAATTGTTCCGAGAATGCAGAAACTGTTGACGCGGGACAGTGATGGAGCAATTTTCAATCATTAATTATTCTATGCTGCTTGCAGTAGGGTATAGTGTTTGCGATGACTACACATTTCCTGAAGAAACCGTAAAAAAGGGCCGATCTTTTCACCGGATACTTCGGTGTAGCATTCGAACGCACCCGACAGCCTATCTTGTCTGTTTCCTGTTCTTTCATCGAAAGGGGGAGTGTCGGTGCAGCGAGCATCCTCGCGAAAACCAAGCTGCTACAATGCAGCCGGTCGTAGCATCGGGAAAAACGTGTCCCGGTGAGATCGAGAGCGTTCCTGGAAACACGGCAGCATGAAGATAATATTTATCTTGAACGTCAAGCAACGGAGTGCCTCGCACTCGGAGAGAACGAGCTCTGGCTGCGATAAGCTGAAAATAATAGGAAACACGCATGCCGTATCCCGAGGGGAAGGACGCCACTCTGCGACACGGCCACAAAGTTGCATTAACGGTCCCCGGTACCGTTTCAACCCGTGGCTTCCTCTTATCGACAACAAAACGCCATCGCAATACCCAACCATCGCAACCGCGGCAATTAAAATTCAAATTGAAATTGTACCACTTGCTTTTTCTACATTGTCGGGGCTCCTCCGACGCTTCTCTTCGAACAGCAACCCCCATTTAACTTATTCCCTTGCGACCGTGTATTTTGGGAATTTCTTTCGCGATAAGCTCAACCACAAATAAATTCTCTGCTACCTCGTGCAATTCTTCGCGGAGACGTAGATACTGTGTATTTTTCTACGCTGTACCTGAATTTTCAACTCTGAGAGGAAAAATCGAGACCGTATGTTGCAGAATTGTTACGAGACATCCAGTTAAAAGCGACTGGTTCGTGATAACAAGTGAAAAATGGAAGCCGCGTTCAGAATTTTTTATTGATTTCCTTTCGTTTAATTTTTAGTGTATTGGTGTAAGAGCCACGCAATTTTCGAAATGTGGATTAATCAGGTTTCTGCGCCAGGATCTTATCTGCGAGGTAACACGTGCAACTCGTTTTAATTGAAATCAGCCACCATCCGGTAAGTAAGGTAGGCGTTAATCAGACAGCAGCGCCGCGCCGCGCCGCGCCGGCACGAAATTCCTTGAAGACTATCGCCGTCGCCGTGTATTGAAGCAAAATATTAGAAGTCCTTAAATGGGTCAGGCAAGATAACTCTGCTCGCGCGACGCGTCGCGTCGGTTCTTATCAGTTACGTGGAAATTGAAGTCTGTCTTTCACCGGGTTTCCCTGGGGCTACCATGAATAGAACGTAAGAACTGTGCCGCGATAAGCTGGAAACGATAGTGCGGCCACAGGTTTCCACGTACACATACCGGTTGTACACGCCGTGTAGTACCATAGTTGTTGGGAATATGCTGGTTATACTCGTTGTACGCGCCATCTTGTTTCGCGAAGTCCATATTTCCTCGGCGTAATTAGACGTTCCGTGGATAGACGTGACTCTCTTTCTCTCTCTCTCTCTCTCTCTCTCTCTCTCTCTCTCTCTCTTCGTTCTTGTATACACTTTTGATCTCGCTGGGGGGGGGGGGTTTCTTTGTGACGTTTCTGCGAGCGAGCAGATCTGTCTTGCCGGTAAATAAATGGACCGTGGAAATGTCAGGAGAAACGTGAATTCCACGCGGTCGAGGTAGACCGTCGACGTTCTACTTCTTGCGGAGGAGCTGATTAGCCGCGAACCTTTTGCACGCTCTATGAATAAAATGAATAAAATGCAAATATTCATATTTCTCGGTCGCAGCTTCACGCTTCTCAGCTCGAACCTCACGATCTTCATAGACGAAAATATTCCTGGATTTTTGCTGTTCGAATACATCAAGTTACATGACAGTCGTGCGAGAATAAAAGATTTACCGGTATCCAAAGCACAATAAGGGGCGAAAGTCCCCATCTTTTCTTCCCACGCTGAAAACATCGAATAAACCTCGGCATGTCCACAATATTTCGCATCCCCAATCATCTTCGAATCTCGCAAAGCTGCTTATCCTCATCCCGAGACCCCATAAGATTAGGAAGAAGCCGGCGTCAACAGCGTCTGTTGAAAAACGAGGTTCCAAGGATCGAGTAACATCTACGGGGGCCAGAGAATTTATACTCGGTTATTACCCTAATCACCGTAGAGTAGCGTTCGGCATCGACGTCGGTCGGAAGTGGTCCATTGTTGTCAAAGTCCTCGGCGATGCAGATTAGGGGACTCTCGCCGGCCGATAAGCCGGCCGATAATACGTTTTCTATTGCGGAGGAACGCAAAGGCGTTATCCAAAAGTTGAAGGACGGAAGCGAGAGATCGTTCTGTCTCCGGGCAGGATGAAACGTGACCGGTCACCGATCGACCGAGATACCGTCTCTCGGCCTCGAATCAGGATTTCTTCCAGGGGTATCCCTGCTGGGCTTCTTATCGGCGTCCATCTTCATCCGCTCGTCCGGAGCTTTTGAAACCGGCGGCCGCATCCGAGGGTTCATCTCCATTCAGCGAAACACGCGATATAGTTTCCCTTCAGAGGTCCCGGGGAAGGTGGATCGAATTGTCCTCGGCTTCCACCGAGACTTCCTGCCCGAGGACGCTACATACAAAGTGACTTTTAGGACTCGCCATCGACGCCTCGCCACCACCGTCTCCCTTTCTCCAGGCTTTGAAAAATCGCTGGAAGATTTAAGACTGACGATTCTGATCGGCTGTGATAAGAAATGTGTTTGTTTAATTAGATTGTTGGAAAGGAAAGGAACTCTCTTCTGTGGCTGGCTTGGGCGAGGTTGCTGAAGAAGGTTCAGAATATTTTCTGTCTTTCTGGGGAATTTCTACAGTTGTAGGAACTGTCTCCAATTAAAATAGCACAGTTTCAGTATAATCCTGAAACATTCCTGTTCCACATCCTGAAATACGCGGCACTATCGTTGGCGCTGTAAAATCGTAGAAATTGTCCTGCGAGGGTTGAAATACGTGCCACTACTTTTAGCGAATTTCTACAATTGTAGAACTTGCGTGCGTTTATAAAAGTACGTCGGGTTCTGCATACTGAAACACGTATTACCAATTACAAACTTTTACAATAGTACTTTTGGAAATGTACTAAATTGATAGATAGCAATATTCTTGCAATTCACCCACTACCTAATTAATTATTAATAGCTGCTCGAACGGAAAAAAACAAAAATTGCTGTACAAAGATATAAACAGCCTCAAACAGAGCCGATCACGCAGTTGTCAGAAACACTCTCCCCAAGGTCTCAGGCCCAAGGTTAAAAAAATCGCATTGGCCCCTATTTGGAATGAACTATGTCCCATGCTCATATATCTCATTTCGATCGCCATCCTGCCTTTGACCCTCTGTCGGCTAGCATGTGTCGGTAAATAATTTCAGGCCGTTCCGGATCTCTATGATCAGCATTGAGCCTGTTTCGAGATGGATACGCTCGATTCGAACGGATTACCGTCGCGTTCCCAGCAGTTTCCATTAACGTGCGTACTCGGTGTCTCCGTGTTCCGAGGGTGGCTGAAGAAAAATCGAGGGAACAGAGGGTAAAAAAAAGAACCTAGATCACCCTTACTCAGAGGGGGAGAGAAAGAGAGAGGAACAGCCGTCCGAAACGGCAGTCGATTCAATTCAGATCGGAATCGCGAGCCGTGCGTTGATACAAGAGGGTCACCGCGTTGCGTCACGCAGAATGGCCCATTATTTCGGCGGGGAATCGGCAGAATCCTTCGGGATTAGGGCTAGATGAACACCGATGGCACCGTGATCCCCGTCGAATCTGCGGCTACGCTTACGCCGCCGATTAGGATCACTATCCTCCACCACGAGACGCTTCTCACCGCGTTACACCTAGCTCGATGCGACCGCGGTGGCTTCACCCTCGATGACTTCCGGTCCCCACTGTGCGGGAAACACTCCTTTCGGGAGCTGAGCTATCAGAAGCTTAATTCCCATTCGTAATTTGTGCATCTGTCCGTTGTCAATTGTCCATTGATTATCTCAACATACCAAACTCACAACCTAAAATCTGCAACATCCACGAGCTATTCTTGCCCCATAAAGACCGTCATTTCTTCCTACCTAGAATAATTCCATTCTAACTTTATAAATTAGAAATTCAATTCCAACATATTTCATAACATAAACTATATTTTGAATAATGGTACAGCAATTTTTAGCGGCTATTTTAATAGACTTTCGGTAGGTAAAGTGTTAAGCATCCGCAGCAGCACAACTCCGAATTTCCAGGATCGGTGCTGTCAATGGCCAGTTTCCTGTCGGAAAGTAGTCCCGGGCAGCCGACAAAGGGCGGTCAGCGGCCGTTCGACGGTGCATCGTCGTTGTTTCGGTTGCGCGAAGGTTTTTCGTTGCGCAAACAGCCCGGTCGTGTAAACAGGGTTCTTGGGTTCGTTCGCGGGGGGAGGTTCGTCGGATGCCAGCCCGGTTCGGACCGGACTAGTCCGGGGCTGTTTGCACGGGCGAGCCCCGAGGCTGAGGGTGGCCCTGGTACACAAAGGTGTCGAGTGACCGATAGGAACCGGCGCGAGATCAAAGCTCGTTACGACGCAGCCCGAATGCCGGCCTAGGAGGGAAGAGGGCTACAGTACAAGCGCGGCCTCGCTGCGAGATTGTGTTCCACGGGGGAGGAACACCGCGTATCTGGCTTGTCCAGGCCCGGTGACGGGGTCACTAGATACCCCCTAACCGACCCCCTATAGCCTGCAATCTTCGATCGTACATTGACGCCGCTCGCTCTCGTCTCCCGAGAGTCTTTGCATTGTTTCCGCCCTCGTCGGATCGTTTTCCCAAGGAGGATCTCTGCCGAGGAATAACATCGCCCCTGGCCTGGATACTTGCACGGTCAGGGAAATTAGGGTTACGTCGAACTCGGTGTCTGGGGCGATCGGGATCTTATCCTTCAGTTCTTAACCCCTCGCCCTACGATTTATTTTACGATTTCAGTGATTAAAGCTTTTTTTGTAATTCTTGATTTCCTAAAGAAGGAAAAACTATATGTTCTCCACCAGCTGTGTAAAACCAAAATAGGATATTATTCCGATTTAAAGGAAATTAATACTACACATATCTATTTAGACTCTACTTAGAAACTTCATCACGAGGCTGACTCGATATTGTAAGACAAGGGGTTAAAGAGATATCCTGGTTTTGTACTTTCGAACAATTAACACTTCTGCATTTTCTTCAAGTTTATACGGGGAAGAGGCTATAATCAGTGCGGTTAATTGCTCGAGACGACGAATGACGCGGTTCTTGGCCAGATCTAGCATTTGGTAACTGTCTCCTGGAATGTTTGATTGTGATAGGGTAATGGTGATCGAGCGGCAGATGTAATAATTCAGGCGGTGGGTAACATGGACGTGTTATGGAGATTAGACACTTGATGAAAGACGTCGAGTTCGGGGATTGAAAGCTCGCTCTCGTGATCGAGAGCTCAACAATGCGTAAGGGATGAAGTGCTCCTCTCTAGCTCCACCCTAAAAATTCTCAATCCTTCTCCGGGTTCTCTGGAAAATTTCAACTCGACCGAAGTACCTGTATGCTCTGAGACCCGTTCCAAAATTACCTGTAAAGACATTTATTTTCGGGAAACGATCGATAGATCGGTCTTGATTGGATGAGCAGAGATAACTTGTTCTACGACTTTTGCTTAACTAGAAGCGGATCGCTTCTAGAATCTTGAACATCGTTTTTGATAATGCAGCCGATATTAAATTATTTGATGGTTCTCTTCTCGTAGATGCACCGGCGAACGATCTTCGAAAACGTGGATGCAAAAGGTGGCCGAGGAGGAGCGGATTCCTTAGATTCCCAGCGGCCTCCGCGGAGGCGCTTTCAAGTATAACGACGTAGCAAGGGCCGGGAATCTCGGCGGAATCGGTTTTAAATCCGAGCCCGGTTTTGTCGGTTAACCGTCGTTCGGTGGACGGGTAAAGGTTCAGCATCCTTTAAGGGCCTGTTCACAGAAACGAGCCCCGTATCTCTGTCTCCGTCGCGCGACCGTTGGAATCCCTAATTGAAACATTGCCCAAACCCGGTGGGGTCCAGTGCGAAGCGGCCTGTTCCAGGAATCGACGGTGAAAAAAAGAAATTGCTGGCTTCGGACAGGCCCACTCTCTTGCTCCCTCTCCTTCTCTTACTTTCTGTCTTCTGGTTCCTTTTCCTTCTCGTGGCGTTCCTCCGGCCAAGGAAAAGGGATTGGGACGTTGGTGGGCCCGAGTCCAGGGCTAAAAACGGAGAAAAAGAGCGGAAGAGAAAGAGAAGAAGGAGAATGCGGCCAGGAATGCGTCGCACCACACACGGTGCTTTCCCCCTCCCACCCCCCCTCTCTCTCTCTCTCTCGCTCTTCCTCCCTCTTCCTCTCTGCCTCCCTTTACGCGGCTTCTCGTAAAGCTTCATTCACAACCAGTCTCCTTAGTGAACCACTCTTCTCAGTGAACCTGTGTTTCGATTTTATAGACGAATTACCGACACCCAGGTAGATGACACCCATGCTTGAAAGTTCATCTTATTAAACATTCTAAAAAAGAGTGTGCCAATCAAACCGAACGAACACGTACATTCTTTTGTGTAACGCTCGATAATACTTCCCGAGGGGAATATATTGTTCCCACGAAATAATGACGATCACACGATCCATTAAGGAACCATCGAAATGGTTGCATTGACCGAATAGTACCGAACGGACGGCGTGAGTGTGCGTGCGTACTTACGTGTGTGTGTGTAATGGTATTTCATAGCGCTCGAGCATGCTCCAATTCCGATTGTCTCTCTGGGGGCCGCTGTGCCGGCCGAAAATGAAATCCTATCGGAGATCAAGAGGATAGACGGGAAGTAAGAGGATCGGTAGAGGTGGCAGGCTAAATAGGCCCATGGTCGGCTAAATGGGATCAGTTTAGGCGATTGGTTTCATCCTAAAGCGGACTAAATTGCCGCCGGAGAGCTGTCGGGAGAGACCGGGAGATTTCTTCCAGACCGGGTGGCGTGACGCTTTCCAGGGTGTTACCGAGCTATTCAGTGGTCGTCATGCCGCCTCAAGTGATACACAAAAGCGGGCCGACGCGCGACTCTGCTCTACGAAAGCGACTCGACTACCGGTCACTCATAATAAGGAAGTACCAACAATGCTAGGAACTTTTTTCTTTTTCGCCACCGGGCCGCGACGGTTCTCAACGCGTCGCTTTCGTCGCGACTCCTCCGCGGGAACAAGCTTGAACCCCCTCCGACTACGATTTCTTTTAGTAGTACAGGCCCTACGCACTTGAAACACTTTGTGGATCCTTCGTGCAGCATCATTTCAACGACATTTTCAATAATTTGTCTGAAAAGTGTTCTTATAAATTCCTACAGCTAGCTTTCCTATGAATAATGCTGAAATAAATTAGTCGGCTCTCCCGGTCTGCACGAGAATCCCCCGTAACAACGATCTCCGCGGTGAAATTGATGGAGAAAGCTGTCCAGGCTTTTTTCGGCAAGCGATCTTGCCTGCTCTGCGTAGGACGATGCAATGGAACGACTCCACGAATTGATTAACCCCTTAAGCGAGAGAATCTTGCGAAATGTTCGAAGCAGAAGGATCTTAAAGGTTGGGAAACATTATTATTAATAGCTCCGACGATTTCCATTAAAATGTCTCACAAAAATTTGTAATGAACTTTCTATAAAAAATGTATTTCAACGAAGATTCAAAGTCGAACGGTGTATTGTAAATGGTTCAGAACAAGAATCGAACATTTGGCCGCTGTAAAACGAAACGATGCATCATCGATGTTTTGTCAGCGAACGTAGGAGCGTCCTGTACGTGCATTGACTATCGTTGAATGATTTGGACGTCCGTGATGGATAGCAGGGTTCGTTGTGTACCGGTGGCACTGCTGCTCCTATCTGAAGATCGAAGGTTTTCAGAAATAATTGGTGTTGTGTAGGCCCTTTACAGGAGCGTACAGAGAGCGATCACACGAAGGGTCACGACTGTTTGTTCGCCGACCCGCCCGCATGTTGCCGAAGTGGATCTATTAGATCGTGCGATAGGAGATGCCGCGGGGACAACTTCAGTAACCTTGAAATCGAGCCCCTGACAGCCTGGCTGTGTTCGAGCACAAAGGACTCGCTATAACTTCATGGGAATGCCGTGTAAAGAGACCCTTCTCACTGGGAATTCGCTCGAAAAATTCGGAATCGAGGGTCTCGGGAAATTTCTTCCCGAAACTGTCGCAAAATAATAAAAAATCATTTTCATGTAAATGTCCGATACATCTGGGAAAACACGACTCCGTAACATTTATTTCTTTTGAATCACCCTGTACAATATGGAATGTGTATTTTAATTCCTTGAATTGTGATGTTTCAAATACGAAGCCCCCACTGTTGATAGATCATTCATTACAATTATTTAATTGGTACGATACAAATTTTTGTATTCTGAACACCTTTTTTGGGTCAGCCTGTATACATCGATGTATTCCAACATCCTTGAGTTACGGTCGCTCCGACACAAGATACAGGTCGATCGATGTTTTCTAATTGTCTCGCAGACTTTTTCGCAACCACAATGCAAGAGATAATGGTTAATTTACAGTTACGGTATCGTGCGGGCTTCGCGCATCGAACGGGTCGCATCGCGCGAAATTTTCGCGTGTCCGCTCCATTCCTCGTTATCCCCGGCGGCCACCTCTGTACCGGCATTCTTAATACATCCGGGTACCGGTACACACGCGGACCAGCTACGTACCTATCTACTGTTCGACCCGAACCGTCCATCGAACCGAGACGAGCCTCGACGAGGACACTTCCGCGTGGGCGGGCACCGCGTGGGAAACGCGACGCACTTTTCGAGGAAAGTCCGCCAATGAAAAACTCGCCCTCGGAGAAAAGTCACCGGCTCTGGGTCGGTTGGGTCCGATGTCTACAGGTCTATTCGAAAATGGCGGTCGGATTTCGATGGAGCCATAAAACAGATTTCTTGACAATTTTCAAAATTGGTGGAAGCTAAGATATAGAGGATGTTCCAAACAATTTGGTACAAGCAATTTCATCGTGGGAGATCCTACGGGTACCAGGTTCCGCGATCATTTTTGCGCGATCATTCTCTGCCGGGTTTCCCGCGAAAACACGCGTGTCAGTCAGCGCGAGACAGTCGTCGGCGAGTGGGAGGTATAGAAAGAGAGGCAGAGATCGTCGCGACAATGCCACCGGAAATTGACGTTTCCATTGCATAATGGCGAACTTCCGCTTCCTCGCGAGGAATGACTCCGTCCGGCTTGTCACTTTTGTAATGGCCTTTAAAAACCTGAATGGAGCTCTGGCCGCTCGCGAGCGTACGCGCGCGTTTACATTTGCGTTTGCTTTTGCGTTTGGGCGGATGTGAACGTGGGCAACCCTGCTCCGTTAACATTTCGACTATGCGACGATCCACGCGATCGCCTGCAGCAAGACACGATGATCGATCGATCGTGTATCGTGTACTCTAGTGTACAGGATGATTCACCTCACTGGGCTATCTATATTCAAGTCTGGCTTCGAACCTGTTCGCTTCTAAAATAATCATTTGAGAAAACAAAATGACTTTCCGAACGATCTAATATAATTAATACGACTGAATGTACGACTAGTGAACACTTGTCTGCGAAAGATACGACTATGATGCAGAGAAGTGATTCTGTAGTTTGACAGCAGCCACAAAAATCGCGGTAAGTATAGTAAACGGACAATAATCCGAAAAATGGAAGCAATGCACTGGCTTATCTTATCGAGGAGAGAACATTGTGAGTGGTTCGAGGAACATGGAAACCGAGTGAAAGAAACCGCGACAAATTCCTTGGCGTCGACGTCAGCGGGTCGTGTCCCTCCGCATCCCAGGTGGATATCAGTACATCACAGGATCACCGGATATCGGGGGATCCGGTCCCGGGTCCCGGGGTCCCGGGATATATCCTACGCAAACGTTCTCGGTCTGTCTGACGAAAGGTGGACCGATCGTCGGCGGCGATAAACGTCTTGGCGGCCGGTTGAATGCCGGTTACGGGGGCGGCACGACCGCCATTATTATCGTTTCTCGTTGCAGTGTCGGTGAATATGGCTGTAGGCCCCTGGCTAGCTGTCCGCCGGCCACGAATGCACCCGGGGCCGGTGCACAATGCATCGCCGGGGACAAGATGCCGACTTCGAGATAGGCAAATGTAAGGTGCCGGTGCAACGAACCAAGGGATGCCGGCGACCAATCGATTTTTGCGATAGCGGCCGCTAAGAGGAACGGAGAGAGACGGTGCGCATTAAGAGGAACGAGAGAGAAGGATAGGAGTGTACACAGTACAGACGGTGAAATCGCGCGTTCCAACGAGAAACACGGCGAGCATGGAACGCGGCGGACGACGCTCCCGCAGCAATTAAGAGGCTCGATTCTTCCCGATTTCACCGCGATCCAATGAAACTTTAATGGAGTCCCGGCTAACGGAACTGTGATGCTGTCTGGACCATCTCCTTCAGCCCAGCTTGCTTCCCGAACGCCTTCTGATGGCCTCTCCGAACCGATCCAGAGGGTTGGATTGTGCGATTTTAGATTCGGTATGGTTATAGGGAATTTGGTCTTTTTATTCGCTTAAGTGGTTGCTGGAAACAGTGGAGACGGCTTCGGAAACGTCGAGATTCGTGTACGAGTCGATTTCAAGTGGTATTGCTCGCCTGAGCCGAGTTCCTAGATGGATTTGGGGATTTTAAAATAATACATTAACTTTATTGATTACGTAAGACCATGAAAGTACCCCGTTAACTTCATTCATTGCGTACAAACACACAATTAGTACATGAAGTTTATTCATTGCGTACGGACATGAAAATACTACATTAACTTCATTCATAACGTAGGAACAGTTTTTGCGAGGTTCTATACGTAATCAGACAATCGTGACGGTAAAAAGCAGCATGGGGTGACTCCAGCTAAGGGTGAATACATTCCCAGAATACTACTTAACCGTCGTACCTTTCTAAATTAATTAAAGTCGAAGTGACTCGTGACCAGAGAAAGCGTGTCTGTTTCTTGTCACCGACTTCTCGCCTCTGTCACGTAGGTGTAACGCTAATTGCGAATTTTCTTCTGCCACCGTACGATAGATCACTCTTCTAACACCCACCAATGGTTGCTTTACCAGTGTATGTGTGTGTTGTCATCTCGTTACAATTCCGTCGCGTGAAAGCCTCGAGACGGTATCAATCCTGCCAGCCAGCGAAATGTGCTTCTTCAAGTGGCACACGCGGGGAATCCGCATTTGGTCACCGATGATTCACAAGGCACGGGTACGTGCCATCCTCGTTCGCCATTTACGGGCCGCAGGACTTCATTTCGTTCTTGCGGAACCTCGCGACTTTCGACCACGTCAGAATGCACCGCATACCATCGGCACACTTTTCGCTTGAATCATTACAACACGGAAAATCTCGGAAATCGTTGCGAACGTATCCTTTAGCTTTATTAGCTCGCTGAGCGCCACACCAATGCCCATAAAAATCACACAAGATTAAATGACCGTTTTTCATAGGGAAAATGAAAGCCAATTTTTTACCATTTAGTATATGACTTTTTGTTATGTATCGTTAAATAAACTCAGTCTTGCAATTTTTGTTAATAAAAGTAGATTTCCAAGATTGGTGACAAAGTTGGAACAGTCGATGTTTTCGTTAAGGAGAAAAAGAAACTGCCGCGCCGGTGAGAGGTGTAGCTGTCTGCGAGGTACGGGGGTTGGAATCGGCCGAATTTTTGATACGTCAAAGCTTCCGGTCTGCGTCCAGGATTGGCGCATCGACAGCTGCCGTCGATATCTCTCCGTAATCTTCTTTTTCCACTTCGCTTTTTCCTTTCTCCCTCTTATCGGCCGTCTGTTTTCCTTTCTCCCGGTCCTCTCTCCGGACCGATGACGAATCCTCCAACACGGAGACAGAGGGAGAGAGAAAGAGGAAGTCGAAAACCTTTTGTGACAGCGGGGCGGAACGCTTTTCGAGAACCCGCTCTATGGGATAGAGATTGTAGGATAAACGTGAACGAGCCGGACTGCATGAAAATTGGAAAGTTAGTAGCGGGCCTGACCCTACGACAACCAACCTCGCGCCATATGGGAATTGTATCGGCGCGATGCTTGTCGATTATTTACGGCCGAATCTTGCGCGAATTTCCGATCGCCCTCTGCCACCCTCGGCTAAGCAGATGACGTGACTTTTCGAGAACTCCACGTGCCCGATGGTTTACAATTCCACCCGCCATATTCCTAGCATGACTGTTCTACCCCTTTCATTTTTTCCCTAGTCCTTTTTGTCCGCGGTTCGGCTGCGATTCACTGCGTTCGTACAATGCTCTACAAAATTCTAAAAATGTGCAAACATTTCGTAAGAATAACTCATATTGTTTACTGCACAATCCCATTATTTGTTAGTGCCAGGGGGAATATTTTGTGACGTTTCGTGGAAGGTCGCCGATGACCCAGCCATGTTTTCAATCGAATGAGCAGATTCGACGATCCAAGCAGACGGGAATGATGTCACCGTGCTAAATTTTTCGGGATCCCGTCGACCAAGCATCGAAAGGTCAGACGATAGCATTTATCTCGACGCGCGTTAGTCACGGGAAGCGAAATCGCTGTGACATATTGCAGCAACTGGCCCGTAGTGACTAATATATTAATATATACGATAATTCGTGCCGGGCACAAATTAGTCTTATCGGAGTTTTATAAAAAGACTGTGTGTGCTCCGGTGGGAGAAGTTAATTTTAGCGAAGATTGGCATTCGTGGCAACAGTCTTTTGGATCGAACGATCGTGTGTATGAGGGTTCAACAAAAAGTTGAAACAAGCTGCAAGAGAAATACATTTTTTGGTGCAATTATAACGATCCGATGCGATCGACGAAGAGATCGTCGTTTGGCACCATCTGCGACACCCTCTTTTTGTATTCAGTCCACCATCTGACGGCTAATTGTAGTACGACAAGTTAACAATGTACATCAATCAGGAAATTTCAAGACAAATTTATTAAAGATTCAAAAATGTTCGATAACACAATGTGAACCGCCGTTAGTACATTCGACCAACACAATTCTTGTGAATTTGCAAAACGAGATTAAGAAACGTCTGGATCGTGAAACCTCATCGATCGCGGAAGCTTCCAAGCCTGTACGTCGACTTCACCTTGAGAACTTGTGCGTCGTTTGCGGAGCAGAAATAGAAAGTATAATAAAGCGGTTTCTGTATCGGTAATGATCGATGTCGTCGAGAAGTACGTCTACTCGAAGTTGATGGATTTAAGTGCGCAAGGTTTCCCTAGATTATTTCCGTATGCCCGTCAGACATATTCTAACCAGCGAGCGAGAGCTACGTACCCTAAATACGGCGAAGATGAACTGGTCTAACCGGCCAGGATAAACACTCGCAGCATGCCCGGCTCGCTATTTTGGAAAATAGATTTCGTCGAACTCGCTTTAAACTCTGTTGTCTCTCTCTCTCTCTCTCTCTCTCTCTCTCTCTCTCTCATGGCCATTGTGTCTCGGTGCAGGTCGTAGTTTGCTCGCAGATTACTCCGGGGTTCCTATTTCGGCGACCGAACTCGAGAATTTTGATGAGCGTATGCGAACGGACGAGCGGTTCGTTCTTCGACGTGCAACCAGCCAACTACGACAAAGACGAAAACTGTTTAATCGCCGGACCCGAGGATTTTATGCGTTTATGATTTACGCGAATCTGTAAATATTGTACCGCGAGGAGTTGGCATCGAATGCAGGCAATTTTCATTTTACGAAGCGATTGTACATATAGAATTTTTATTTTTCAGGTGTGAACGATTAATAAAAATGCCACTCTTTGATTGATTCATTTCTGAAGGAACATCTCTGTAGCCCGTTTTACGAGTTCCCCGCTCCCCAAAATTCTTCAACTCTTCCCCGAAGCCATACCCTCGATCAACGATCGAACGAGAGTAAACCGTGCGAGCAGGAATGTCCTCGAATTCTGTATGTACGCGCGCCTCTCTATCACCGTATATTACCCTCGCCCCCATAACCCTAAGTATACCCTAAATAAAGATGGGGAAGTTTCATTTTTATTAACCGAAATAAAATTGATCCATCCGGCGGGATGGAGCACCGAGAGGACGACGATGTCTGCGAACCGATCCCGATCCGTGTCTCGTTTCCATCGTCCTGTGTTTGCTCTCAAACTTTACGAGCCCCTTAATTTTCGATTCGAATTCGTCCGACGAATTTTGATTTATGGGAATCCACGAAGCTGAACGCTCCGTGACTGCTCCATGAACGCTCTTGACTGCGTACTTAAAAGTCTGTTTCAGACGTCGAAAGAACTATGATCTATATTCTTGTGTGAATAACTAAATATTCTAACTAATTACTTCCTACTGCTAGGACATTTTTCAAATATTTTTTTCTCCCACTGTTTCGAGGATTTAAATCCCATTGGCCAATTTAATATAATGTTATCGTAACCACCGATGGAGAAGCTAATTTTCGCACTGAGTATCTGTATCTGCGTTTATAATTTTGTCGATGATCTCGCGGCTCGGGTAATCAATCATCGAATACTTTTCCCCCAGATGCAGCAGGTTGTACACGGTTAAGCACAGCTGGAGTATATAAGAGGGGAGTTTCGGGTTTTATTAACAGACATAAAATTGATCCACTCGGCGGCGGGAGAGCGTCGAGGACGTCTGCGGTGTTTGTCTGCCGCGGTTTACGACAGTTTTCGAGGACTGTTCCGCGCTGATGCCGTGCACCGACACCGTTTTATGGTGGCCCGGTGACACGCGTCGGTCCCGTTCACCCTCTTCTCCGAAGAAATGAGGTGACATGATAAATGGCTCGATCCTACGGGAAAACGCGTGCACGAGGCTGACACGCTTCGCCCGAAGGATCCCTGCTCGCCGAGGAAATCGCCACGGGCCACGAAACGTTCGATCGAGCCCCTTCAAACACTGTGTTAAAATGTTCTATGAAATGCCTACAAACAACGAACTGTACAAAATTAATTAGGTACGGGATTAAAGATGAAGATTGAAAAAAGAACGTGTTTTATCCAAGGATTTAAATGAAATGTGAGGTGAATTGGTCGTTTTTTGGTTAGGAGAGAATGACTGTCGACGACACTTTCGAGCGAGAACAGGCTCGTTACGGTGATTCGACAATGGCCGCCCGGTGGCTCGAGGATTTTAATGGAGTCGTCGGCTATCCTCCGTTCAACCAACCGTATTTCGTGTCCTTCCCGATTAACCGTACACGTGTCGTCGCCTCGTGGAATCGCAATTACTCGGACCGCCGCCGAGTACAGGTGTGCACGCACGTAACCGAACGCAGAAGTCTCCGCGGGGTAATTAACCCATTTGCATCCACGAACGTTCTAACGCGCGCATTAAACTGTCCATTATCGCCGTGGTGGTGCGTCCCCCGATAAATGGATCCCGATCCCATGCCTCGGCGTCATCGAACATTGTCCCATCGCCACTTTCCCTCGCCCTTCGATTGTCTTCCTGCTGAAAGGATCCATGGCCAAAGCGTTATCGCTTATACAGGATGTTTCAGCTAACTCGATGAGGTCTACGACGTAAATAGTACATCGAATACAACAGTGAAGTTGTTCGGTCTCGAACCCATGAGCGAAACTCTTGACAGGACAACCAATCAATAGAAATTCGTCGCAGAAATTCGGTATACGGATTTGCGATATTTCGGTCGCTTCAGAAGCGAACCTATAATTTCGTTGAACGTTGGAAATTTGGGAGGATCGTCGTATTTCGCGATCGATTCGGTCGATTAATCTCGACCCAGTTCCGAGCTGTACGAAAATCGACCTTCTCGTTATTTATAGTAGCGTTCCACCGCTTCCGTGAGATCTCATCTTTGTGCACGCACGAAGCACGACGCAGGTCGCGCGAGTGCACGCAGGTGCAAGCCGACGTCTGCGGTGACCGCTGTGAGAAACGTCGAAACCATAAATTCCCTCGGGTGCGGCTACTTCTCGGTGCAACACGAGCCCAGCCGCGCTTTAATTCGCGCCGCGGCCACTATTCTCGGGTGTAAACCGGGTCCGTCGAATTTCCGGCACCGGGAATTTATGAAAATTTCCTGGTTACACGTAGCATCGTATAATTCCAACATCATTTTTCACTCTTCGACGATATTTTAATTCACTTCACGCTTCACACTACGCTTAAAGATCCAGACTCTAGCTCCTCTACCTTGCGAGAAAATTTACGAGATCATATCGAACGATCGACGCTCGTCCAAACGCGAGCAACTTTAATAAAACTTGAAGATCCTGAGAGATCTCTGGCTCCAGGTCAAATTCGCTCGATCTTCCACTCATCTCCGATTCGATCCGGCGTATCAAACAGTTTTGGTTCGAAACATTAGAGGGTGCAAGACGATCGGTTGTCGGTTTGCCAGTTTATAATAACGCATTTAAGTATATACAGGCGAGATAGCCGACGCTCGATAGAACCGGGCGAGCGTTAATAACCAACCGGTTCACGCAGGCGGCCCGCGATAAGAAACAAGTTTAATAACGGTTTTCCGCGGCTTCGTTCAGCCCATATATCACCGGTAACGCGGCAAATGAAATCTGCATCTGAATCCGCGTTTTTATTCAATTATCTCGAGCGTTTTAATAACATCGCGCCCCGGCCAGGCCGCCGGTGTCAATCATTTTCCGCTTCTCCGATCCCGGGGAGCTTGAATTAATAAACGAGCACCGGCGATTTTCTCAATGGTAACTTGCTATTTACTTGGTCAATTAGCCGGACGGTCCGGGCTCGATTAATTAACCTCTTGCCTTACAATATCGAGTCAGACTCGTGATGAAGATTCTAAACAGAGTCTAATAAATATGTGTGCTATTAATTTCCTTTAAATCGAAATAACATTCTACGTTGGTTTCGTTAATGTACTGCTATTGGAAAACAGTTTTAATCACTGAAATCGTAAAATAAATCGTAGGGCATGGGGTTGACGATAACTCGCACCGAGTTAGAGTTTCGCTCGCCTGGACGCTTTCCTGAGAAAACGAAATGACTTTTCGAACGACGTAATAGAAGATTTCGAGATCATAATTTTTGCTTGAAGAGCGAGTTTATTGGAAGAACGTTATGGCCAAGGGGTCAAGACGATGCGTAAATTAGGATCGCCAGGCCAGGATTGAACAGTAAATGCGGCCGGAGTAGAATGAAGAGAGTGTATTCGCGGTCAGTTGTGGAGTCTACACTCGGGCGCAGTAAATCGATTGCAGAGATTAGAGGCGAAGTGAGAAAGTAGACTCGCAATTAATTGCGCAGTCCTAGACTCGGGCCAGAGCAGACTCGTAGATAGTTGCCGAGTCTAGGAGAGACGCGATGAATTAACGAACAGCTGTAGACTTGTACACCGGAGATAGAACGTGCAGAATCGGCTGTAGAAACTAGAATCGGGGACACCGAAAATAGCGTCACCGTTATTTATAGAATCCGAGTGGAACGTAATCAATCTATCAGTTGCCGTCGAGGTCATTTTAATTGAGAAGTACGATTTTGAGAAAGCAATTATTTGTACGATAAATTACCGAATAAAAATCACTGGAATGCGGAAATTTCGTGCAATTTCAAGCAGGAGAAAAGTCTGAAATTCACATTAAATTACGGTTATGCATTCGTCTGTAAGTTCAGGTAATCACAGTCGCCACAAATGCATAAAATTAGTGTCCCCGCAATATTTCAGTCCCCCGGGTCTGGTAGAGTAGGTTTACGATCCGCGCAGCAAAGTGTAGACTGAATGGAGCGAATTTACGATCGTTCGTGGCATAATCCGTGGGGGAGCAGACTCGGGGCCTCGTTTACGGGCGAGTTTACGTTGTAATTCACTCATAATATTAGTAAATATACATTGTAATTCACTAATATTACACGAGTTTGTATTTTACGAAGCGGCGCGGCGCGGTGCGGCGAGTCCCGCTTCCTCTGGATTAAACAGCAACCGATCGTAAATCAACTCCTCCTAGTCTACAGTTTGTAACCGATCGTAAACGCGCTCTATTAGGGCCCGCAGGCTACAAATAATCGTGAGTCTACTTTCCCCCGCGTCGCGATTAGAGCATCTACAACACGTTCGCGAGTCTCTGACCCCGAGCGTAGACTTAATAAATGATCGGGAGTCTACGGGTTCGTAAAATGCAACTCGGCGATCGAGCGCCGCGCGCAAACCGATCGTAAATCTACTCCATTCAATCTACACTTTGCAACTGATCGTAAACGCGCGCTATCCGAGGCCTCGAGGCCGTCGAAAGTCGTGAGTCGTGAGCAATGCTTCCTCGATCGACGATCTTCGAAAAACGTAACTCTGCGAAATCAAACGCGAGTTTCCCTCGTTCTGTTCTGAAATTATTAAACACAACGAATGTAACAACGGATTCAATTCACTGGATACCAAAGGTTCTGCTTAGACACACGCGTCCATTCACCACCGCCTACAACGTCGCTCCTACCATAGTGAATCACCTAAATCATACACCCACCCGCGGTTTTCCCATTTCCAGGCGATTTCACCGGCTCGTTGGCGAAACTTGGTCCACGCTCAGTGCACCACTTCCATAGTTGCACGCGTCAAGGCCGTTTAGTTTCTTTTACGGGCCCACGTATGCTGTGGACAAAATTTAACTTATACTATCGCACTCGATTATAGAATTGATTAAGATATTGGCGATTGATCGTGGGACTCACGATTGCATGCCTCCATGTTCTCCAATAACTATACATTAACAAAACCAAAATAGAAATTTATCTCGGATTAAAGGCAATTAATGTAGACTCTGTTCGAAATCTTCATCACGAGTCTGACACGATATTGTAGGGGAAGCAAGCCTGAAGATACTGTTTCGATCGTACCCAGCTGGGTCCTATGTGTTGGTATGGTGTGCAGTGTGCGTCGGATAGCTCCGCAGCCGGAAATGCGAAAAAGCGTGGCCGCGCTCGCCTCGGTACAAATAAGGCCGCGGGCACACCTACTCGCGGCCGCGGACGTGTGGGAGACACCGTGTGTGCCACGGAACACAGACGTCGACTTCCTCTCACGATCCGCGGATCCATGAATGGTCCGTGGGCTATCAATGGGCTTACGCGCTACCCACACGCACTCACGGTCTCGCCTCTCTCGGTCACGTGCAACGCTCTCACGCGACCGACCGACCGCGCTAACCGGACGAAATCCTCGTGATCTCCTGGCGGATTTCCTCCAGACGAAGGTCGCGGATCAACGTTTACCGCTTTGACATAGATACCTGCCTGAAACTGCATTCCGTCGATACGGTGAACCAATCCAATAACTGCACAGTGGATCACAGAAATATTCGGACACTTTTAACAGGAGAATAGATCTTTTAATACTGGAACCACGGCTTTTGAATTTTCGGAAAAATTTCTGGTTGCACCCTGTTCGATCATCAATAAGTTACCAGCGCAATGAACTTGCTGTTCGTAGTCAAAACAGCAACGATCTCTGAATCTTAATAAACAGAGATTACGAAGTATCCCATTTCATACTTTGCTTCAAGTGTCGAACTGTGGAGCCCTACCTAAACAGTTTGGAGAATCGAAGGGACCCTGGTGTCCATCACACTAGCAAATATGGTATGCATCTACTTTGCGCATTGAAGCAGCGAGTGTTGTTTGATTGAATAAAAATTTATTTACGTTGGAGTGACGTAAAGTTCCCTCTAACCAGTTGTGTAGAAAGTGGAGTGCGAGTAATTGAAGGTTCAAAATTATGACACGCGACGAATGCAGGGCGGATCGTTTTGCAAAGCCTCGGTGAGAGATAAGGCACTCTAAAACCGTTTAATCCTTCTGCAGGCTCTGTAGAAGTTGGTAAGACTGATTAGCCGTGGAATAATGCGTCCCGGGCCGAGGCCTCGCCGTCCATTGTCGCAATAATAAGAAAGTTTCCTGTGGGACGGATTTTCGGAAGCGTTTGAAGGGAAGTGGCCAGGCTAAGTGGCAGTTGGCTAATAAAATGCGCCGCCCGGGAGGCGAAGGTCTGCCGACTTTTTACCGCAGTCGAAACTCCATTATAAGCCACTTAATTTAATATTCTTGCTGCATAGTCATGAAGCTAGAACGTTCCGTGAGACGGTAACTCAAGTAACTAAAGTAGTGGACAACTTTCCACGGCCCCCGCCGGATATTGCCCACGCGCTTCCGACTCGGCGAGCGCCGAGAGCAAAGCGAAGCAAAGCGGAGCGGAGCGGAGCGAAGCCGAGGAGCGAGTTATGTCCTGCTTTACGCGTCGGCTGCTAAACTAACGCGGAACGATTCGCGAGCCAGAGCAATTTGTAACGACACGCTACCGCGTTCCGTTTCTTTACACGATACGCCCGCTCGTTCCCCGCGGAATCCCGTTCAGAAAAGCTTCCGACGATTATTTTCCCTGACAGCCATTGTAATTTCCGAGAATCGCGAGCCACCCTCCTGTTTTCAATGTGAATGGCGACCGGAGAAAAGAATTCACTGTCCTCTCGCACGTAGAAGTGTTTAGACTCGCGCTTAATGCGGCACTTAGCTGACGCAAGAAATACGTGAATTCTTAAAGAAAAAGTATGCTTTAAAAACAGAGTTGGTCGAGTGAACGTATAAGTAGAAAATAAGAGAGAATAGTAGTAGCCAGTTCGTCTTAATATTCTGTAGGACGGCAGACCGTGTACCGATCGAAATATTGTTAAATATATCAAGGCCGGCGCGGCGCGTAGACTGTTTTATTAGACGACGAAAGCGTGCTGCGCAAAGGGACAAAGGAATGAGGATATGTGAAGCACCGTGGAAGAAGAAAGCCGGGAAGGACTGCGGGATATATCCCTCGGCTGACAGAGAGAAGCGAGGAGAGGCACACGTGCCAGCAGTTTTATTTCGAGGGATGAAAATTGCGATGTTTTAATCCGGACGTCGCGTCGCGTACACGCGAACGGACAGCGGGTTGAACAGGGACCAACCAAGGAGGATAGTCTGGCTGTGGAGATGATACACGGAGGGTGCGCTAATGAATTCGGTTGCTGCCAAGAAATCCTCTGTTCCCTCCTGCGTGGTTTCGCGAAACCTGCAACACGGTGTATCAAATTAAACGTTTCAGGCTTCGCCTGCTACTTGCGCCTAATTTCGGCGAACTTTCCTCCTGTTCACCGCTGGACGCCATCTTAACCTTTGCACTACAGCGTTGAATTTTATTTTCTTATATTTATTTATTTATTAAGGTTCAAAGTATTCCTCGCCGTCCAAACATTTTGTGAATAAAAATGGATAAGTCTCGAGGGGCTTAGATGTTAATGTGCGGCGAAGAATAATTGCGCAAGAAGGTTGCGGTGTTATTGTGAAAACGTTTGGATTCGGGTCGCGAAGTCTTGGGGGCAGCTGTGCGCGGCGAACGACACAGTTTTCATTTGAAGCGAGTTGACAATGGCCCGCGAAAGAGACATTGCACCCACTCTCCTCTCCTCTTCTCTCTGCGTCCTCTCTCGCGTGCGTATACGGGCCCGCCATTGTGTCGGGAGAGCACCTTCATTTACCCGTGGCCCTTCTTCATCGGTCCAACTTCCTCCGCCGCCTAGTTTCAACCGTGCCCCGCCCGTCTGCCTTGTCTTTGTCCTTTTTCGCGTAACCGAGCGAGTATTCATCACCCGAGAGAAGCTCGACGGGCGATGCGACGCGACGGCGACGCGCCGCAGGATTCCACGCACGCTACAACTTCATTCAGCGCTTTCGCTTTTCCTTCTTTCGTTCACTTTGTCCCCACTTCCGTGGAAATCATTCAGCTCGCGAAACTTTGTCCTCGCAGCCGCGTGGAACAATTCGCGAGAAAACACACCGAGCCGGAAAAGCGAGAGGTAAGGAGTGAAGAGTGTTATAGAATAGGCTATTTTTGCTTCCGTATTTCCAGATCTTCGTAATGTTGTAACCCACACGAATAATGTTGATAACGCGATCGGATCGTTTCGCGAGCAACAAGGGAATCCGTAAGGATCGAAAGGGCGAAACTGTGGCGCGGGATTCGAATTCGTCGGTGGAACGAATTAGCCCGTCGACGAGCGATCCGTTAACGAGGAAGAATAACGCAGCAACCGGGCAACGGAAACAATTCCCGATTCTCAACGGGGAACGGATTAATCGGCCATGCGAACGATCCATTAACAACGAAGAATAACAACCTAACCAGCGCAACCCGGTTTAGAAACAATTAATTACGCTTTGGATGCACAGAAAGTTAACGGCCGAGAGCCGTGATTAAATATTTTCCCCGCGTGCATTTGATACACGCGGTGCAACGGATCAACAGCGACGTGATTAATGCCCGGTTACGATTAATTATCAACTTTGTTGCAGTTTATTCACCGCTGACAGGTAGCCGTTTGCGCGTCACGCGGTGTGCGGCGCGATGCGGAAAACGATCCGCATTGTCCGTGTAATCGCTCTTCCCCGCTTTTGGATCGAACCAACCCCGCTCTCTGGCATTTATCATCTACCGATTAATATTAGTCAACATGGTTGCATTCTCTTCCGCTTACAAGCCCACAAATATGGCCGCGCGCGGAGACTCCCTTATCTCCGGCAACAGTCCGCCCTTCGCAATTTTTCATGTTCCATGCGAGAATGTTGCACAGCTCGTTTGCTCGCATCATTATACCGGCTGATTCGTGTAAGTGGACCGCGCTGCTGTCCCGAGATAAATTGTTCAGAGAAATGGCGGACGCCTCTTCTGACCTTAACGCGGTGTTTTGTAGCAGAAGCGACGCCGGCATAGTTGCACACAATTATCTCGTAATTTATATCCACGCCGTCTCTTCCCCCGCGTTAATAAAAATTTATCGTCCGTGTAGCGCGCTGTGAAAGTCACTTTTTCCGATAGTGTGAAGAGTTTCGCAAGTTTTGGAAACCGGTCGGGATTTTTATTCAGTTTTTGGATGGAATTCGTTCCCCTGGAAGGGGCTCGTCAGGAACCCTTAGCACTCGAGTGGTCATTAGATTAAAATGAATAATAATAAGTAAAATATCTCCGTGGGCAAAAAGGGTTAATCGCAGAATCCAGGTGTCGGGGTCGGCGCACATCGAGACAATTAATCGAGTTCGTCGCGAAGGAAAACCGTGACGAAATGGCAGCTTCGGGCTGTAAACGCCGGCGTTAAAATAACATCTGTTGTCGTCGCGAGCCCCCCGTCGACTCTGACACTCCGTGTGCCCCGTTGGAAAGAGTGACAGGTGCCAAAGGGGCTTTTCCCCACAGTCCGTCCAGCCCACCGATCACCTAAATTTTCCTTCAATTGCCTAACGAGCCGAGCCTCACGGTCTCCCGCTACCAAGGGAGGGGCACCGCGACAGAATTACGAGGGGGCACCGTGAAAAATCGGTTTCCCGTTGGTTTGCCCTTTTCCAGAGGGTGAGCCTTTTACGGACACCCTGGTTTTATTGCTTCTCGATATTGGCATGCTCCGAACTTTGCGGGTTTGCCAGTGTGATCGGGGGGTTGTAATTGGGGGGTTCACGCGTTATGTGCGAAACGAGTTCTGGGTTACCGGGCGATCGCCTGTAAACCGATCGGGCCAGGTGGACTTGTGTGTCGCATGATTTTTCGACTCGATAGTGTTGCTTTGTGGTCGAGAATAACGGAGGACTGCGATCACTTGGAAAGCGGATTTCACACCGGGTAACCGAGCTGCGTGTGTGTGGGTAATTAGTAGTTGACTGTGGACTTTATGTGTTCGTGATAGAAACGAGTAGGTATGGCCATAGTAACGGACCTGAAGACGTAAACAGGCTTTTGTTTTCAACTTTTTAGACTGCAATTTCGATAGCATTTTAAGACCGTTAAACGAACGATTATCTGGCCTTTTTTATCGTTCGCAGACTGTAGGATTGTTTGAACCTCGAATAATGTTAGCAGACACGTTCCTTGTTTTTACTATAATTTTTTACCGATAAGCTGTAAATACTGATTAATGTCTGAATTGATTTGCTACAGTCAGTTTAAAAATTCACTGCTTGCGTTTATCGTCGTTAATATAAAATGTCTCCCGACCTATTTTTTTTGCACTACGAAAATCAGAAAAATCGTCGGGGACCCTCAGGAAAATTAGTCAATTAATAAATTCCGTGCTAGATAATTATTCTTAAAAATACCATTGCAGGTCGACGGATCTAGGCGCATTGATGGGAGAACGAAAGCGAACTAGACAGTTTGAAGAGGATTTTGCGAGGCGAGTGCATCGTAGACACGTAAGACTCGCGTCGCATCGGCGCAAAGGGTGCGAAGAAGGGGCGGGACGAGAAAAAGTCAGCCGGTCTAAATTAAACAATCGCGCGTGCCAGTTCGGGCCGGTTATTTTTGGTACGCGCTGAGACGAGAATAAATCCGATGGAATCCGGCTGGTAAATTAGGAGCAATTAAAGCGGTCTCCGGAGGGAGCGGGTCTTTCAGGCTCGTTCGCTTCGCTTTTGTCCCCAAGATTCCTGGCTCGCTCGCGAGGAACGAGAAACGAGAACCGAGCAAACGAGAAACGAGAGATAACTACATAGCGGCCGGTCGCAACGCGTTACCTAATAAACGCGGGAACACGCGTGCGAGGTCAGAGGCGTCGTTACGACGTATTCCACGAACCAACGTTCCCTGCCCGACGATGTTCCCGGTCTCGTTCCATATTTTACCCGCGTTTTACGCCGTCATCGTTTATTTTCGCGCGGAACTCGACGGTAACTCGCGCTACTTGCCCGCGAAACCGAAAGAGAACCAACGAATTTTCCCCATTTTCACCGGAGGAGAACGTCTCCTAGACTTTCTGGCATACAGAAGAGAGCAAACACGGTGATTGCGCTTGTTTGACGTTGCTGTAACCTTGAAAAGTTCTGCAGTACAACAATTTAGGTTTGCCAGAAATCCTCGTTCTAAACGCCGATGCAGATAGTATCGAATTTATTCACAGTCGATGTATAGCCGAAAATAATTTATAGCACGCCTCTCTATCTCTATAATTTACCACGATGGTGTACGACCGAAATTCATGTGCTATTAACTCGTTCTTTCATCTGCAGACGGCTCTATTCCGTGTGGAATAGATGATAGCAAAGCAGCCGTGATGCATTTGCAATCCATAAGGATATAGCCCCGCGATGCGTATATATTCGATTAAGCCGGTAGGGCTGAAATTCATTTATGATTGTGTCTGCTCCGGTTTAGCATCGTTCCCCATTTATAATTCACGATGATAGTATAGGTGGAATTTATTTGCTATTAACGACTGTAGCTTTAGTACCTTTATAGCATACGATGCCTCTATGTCATTCATAATCGATAACAGCGGCACAACTCTAACTCGCGGCAATTTCTGCCTTCATTTTGATTCTGGATATCCGAAGCTAAAATTGTGCACACGATAACAGATATGGTAAATTAAAGTTAAAATTCAATCTATTCCTTTTTAATTCCTCGATTTACGTCACACTTCTTTTTACCTATATTTTTATAGAATGCATTTAAAGTTGAATTAAATTTATTCGTTTTCACCTCCCTCATATTATTAGCGCATGAAGAATATGAATGAACGAGGGAAGCGAGGAATAAGGACAACAATTAGAAAACCGGGGATATCTAATCGTAACCGTGGTTGCTATTTCGATCGCGAACTTGTCAGCGGATTTCTAGGTCGACATTTTTCTACTTTGTTCCGTTTCTGTTTTTGTTATTCTCTGCAACTTGGCACGATATCGTGAACTTGACACACATCCTGGAAATGAAGATTACCAGCGGATAACCCACCGCTAGTGGTCGCGTGATAATGAACGAGCATGATCGAGCCCCGAAGCGCTGTTGTATGCCGTCGCGTCGTCGCGTCCCGTCGTTATCGTGCAAAATGTGGCGCGTCGGGTCATCGTTGTCTTTCAGGAAGAGTCGAACTATTTATCTGACTGTGGTCTCTAATGAATCGAACGGGTTACATAATCCTCATCTTTCCGGTGAAAATATTATTGTAGCAGGAAATGACTCGAATAATATTTTCGTCGTCTCGCGTTCGATAACGTTCGCCGATTTGTTTGTTGAATTGCGAGTTAATCGGTATGAAAACACCAACGCGCTTGTGTCAGCAGCCTTTTTCCGTGAATCATTTGTTTGCGGAGCGGTACATGTTTGTGTACCGAGATATTGAACATTTAATCGTCCTGTAAATACTGACATTGCAGTTTGTATTTCTTATTGCAGAGTCATTTTTATTCATGTACATTGCAAAGAAGGGGAAATTGGCATGAAAAAACCACGATTAAAATACTCAAATCTACGAAATAAGAGGAAGCTCGGAAAGTAATAAAACAGCGAACGGACGATCGCGTTGAAGGAACACGCTCGTGTTGGCTAACGATATTAGACGAGCAGATCGAGAACGAAACTTTCGGGACAATAAAATTTAAAGGTCCGATAACGGGCGATAATTTACTTAAAGAGGGCGCTAAATAAAGGGGACCGTGAAATGAGGGGTGTAATGCCGGCGAACCACGTGGCACGTAGCAAACAATCTATGAAAAAAAAGCTCGACAGCCTGGTAAATATTAATGTGACACGGCCAGTGGATACGATTCGCGATCAAGACCGCCTACACAAAGGTTTCCGTTATCACGGTGACTTTTCTCGGACGGTATCGGTTCGGAGGATCTACCCTTGCCTTTGTTTCGCCGTGGTAAACACGCATATTTTACGGGACATTCTGCTCGATTCCACAATTCTAACGGCCCGGCCTATTAACCGGGGAAAGAAAGTATTCATTTCCGTGTCCACTTTCCAGTCGTCGAGTACATTCAATTAAAAGCTGCGGGCTCGGTGTTTTATCTGGCGATTCGGATCGGGACGGTTTCTGTTCTCCGACGCGACAGCGAAACAGGAGAGAGAGAGAGAGAGAGAGAGAGACAGAAAAGCAGAAACAAAGAAAGAAACCGGACCGAGGCGGTGTTGAAAGAATGACGGATGTAACTGCACCGGCCGCGCTGTTGGAAATACGTAATTTTTCCGCTCTAATGAGATTCGCGCGTTTAACGGCGCGCACGCGAACGCGAGACGCGACACGCCGCCAGCGAGATGACTATCGCGGCCAGCAGCGCCACGCAAAATCGAGCGGCTATAGCGACTGCGTTAGAGCGTCGCGCCGCGCCGCGCCAGCCAGGTGTAAGAATAGATTTCACCTGGGCTCTATACTCTATGTAATGGCTGTTCGTACCGTCCTTCGTCCTCTGCTGAAAAATATTTGTGGCCGTCCAACTGAGGGCTCTTCGTGCGAAATAAAAATTCGCGTCGTCTCCTAGAATCAAAAATCTTATTCATTCAGGAAAGAAACTTCCCTGTACAAATACAATAAATTGTGTGGCTAAAGTGAGCAAAGCCATTAGCCTGTTTTAAATGAAAATACTTCTAGATCTGATACTCGTTATCCGATAATCGCACGCGATCTCGCAGAACCGTTTCGCCCACCGTTTCCCCGAATCCGCTTTCCATAAAAATACTTTCCACTATCTAACAACGACACGAGACCTCCAGAAACACGTTACGTTTGTTATATACGTCCATCGGAGTCTCGATAACACGCGAATTAACTGGACACCGATTACCATACTTTCACGGAAATAAAATCGACGTGAATCAAGCGGCACAATGCGCATGAAATATTCATCGTCCACCCCTTCCGGCAAATTGATAACCCCCGGTTAAAAAGGAACGCAAATGGAGGGAGGGGGTTGAATGAAATAAAGATGACGAGGCACAAAGAAGCCCTGGCCGTTGGAAAAGAGCCACTGAAGAACCGGGAACGGATTAAGGCGTCACGTGAGGGGCGTGATTTTCGTTCCTGGAAAGTTTTATACGGATAACCCAGGAATGGGGACGTACACCATGTCCATAACGTGTAATCATGGACGACGGTTAACATAGTGTACCATAAGTGGGAGGAGGCTTTGCGCGAAGTCCCAGTACGGTACTTCAAGCCTAACATCAGGACATCTCGTTAAAATTGATTAACGACGTAGTATCTATTTTTTAAGTGCACTTCCCAGGAATGCAATCTTGATTCTAAATATTAGCACTGTCCCCACTAATCGCCTCTTCTTAACTGTTTCGCAAAAAGATCCCTGATACACACTTTTTAACCCCCCCCCCTCCCCCTGCGTTCTTTGTACCGAGAAATAAGAAACCACACAGAGATCTAATCGTCGTATCAATTAATCATCGTGGATTTATATTGCCTTGTGGTCCCACCGAAGCAATTAATTGTTACGACGCTTCTAATGACGACTGTATCCACTAATGAAACGAAACGCATTCTTCGACGACAGGCTCCGTATGTTGACGCTCCATTTTCGAGAAAAATCAGTTTGAAGGTTGTTGCATTCGGGGGAAGTAGAATTGGTCAGCCATGATCAGACGTGTCCGCTGATCCTTATTCAATGGCACGTGTGAACCGAGTGACTGTCTGCAATCTTTTGCTGGATGATTGCATGACAGTATGAATTTTCCATACTATATCAGAATCATACGACACACCGAGGCATCTCGTGACAATCATCCGAGCGACGCGGAATCGTCTGGACTTTCGCCGAGTCGCCTAACAAATGATTTTTCGCGTCGCGTCGCGTCGGCCGGTATTTAGAAGTCGTCGTTCGCGGTTATTTAAAACCGCCGCCTCTTCCGAGGCCGTCTCTATCGGGCGTTGTCGGTCTCCGTCGGTCTGGTTGCGTAACCGTCCGACGCCCGCGGCCGCCGCGGCCGGCAGCCCGGCCAGGCATGAATGAGTGACTCACGCGGGCCCGGCTCATGTGTGTACGTGCATCTACCATTGTGTGTGTCTCGCGTGTGCCCGCGTGCGTACGCTCCGGAGCTCCCACGTGCACGGTGCACACCGCGCGCGACAAGAGACCGTACGAGCGCCCAAGCCCATTTTTCGCTGCCATTCTCCACTCCGGCGAGAATGCGCGCGCCTACGTGGGCGGCCTCGTTATTCACAAGCCCCAGGAAATTTATTCGATCCTCTTTCCCTGTTTACAATCGCCATTGGCTAATGACCCCGGCCGCTCCGACAACCACGCTCTAAAAATAATAACGCGTGGGCGAGCCGATTAGGCGCGGAACTTTTGTCGGAACTCAGTGGCGTTTTTTCTGCTTCCTCTGGGTGACCGAAGTGATTTTCAGATTTTTTCAAAAATCGAGAGGATTTCATTTTCACTTCATTCTAACTCCAACTAAAAAAGATTACATTGACTAAAAATGATCTGGGTTGAAAGAAATGTCTTGATTTTCGAATTAAAATCGCTTCGAGTACAAAGGGTTGCCAATTAGAATAAAGAAGCGATGCGTATAATTTTCGCGAGAGGCTGCCGGCGCGGCGTATCTCGTATAGCGAAATTTTACTGCATTTGCAACCATAACCGCCTGGAGGGTTTTCGAGGCGAAACGCACGCGTATTTTCCGACGAAACGAGCCTTGCGAGACCTGCGTAAAATATTATCTCGAGCACGAGCGAAAATTCACCATAAAAATGTAATAATAACAACAAACAGAATAAGATGAAAATCGTTCGGAAAAGAGGTAAACGGGAAAGGAAAAAAAACGAGCGATTTACGAGGCCGACTGATAAAAAGGTTTCACGCACGTAACCGAGAATTTCCGGCGGCGCTCGCTCGCCTAATCGAGTTTCCTCTTACGCAAAAGCGCGTTTTCTTCTCACCAGGTCACTCGAGATATGATTGAAAGCGGGACGCGGCCATTCATTTATTGCGCGTCGAGCTACACGGTGAAGTTAATGGCCATCGCTCGAGACCTTCTCCATTTTTTCTCTCTCTCTCTCGCTCTCTCTCTCTCTCTCTCTCTCTCTCTCTCTCTTTCTCTCGCACGGTGTTTTAAAATTGATAAATGCGACGGTTGCCCGATCCTTCGAGCGTGGCCAGGTGTAATTGATTGTTTTGCATACGGCAACTCACTTCGAGGGAGATTACGGGAAGGTCCGTTCCGACGGAGGACGCGCGGACTCCATTTCGAACGATGAATGGACCGGGTAATGTGCTGGGCTTCGTTTGCAGAACTAAGGCGGAATATTATACCGTTTGTGGACCCTTCAGATTCATGTCTGAATGATCCTTGAACAGATCCGGGCAAAAATGATTTAACGCCTGATGGAGTGCTCCTTGGCTCGAGGTACATTTCATTTAAAAGATTTTTAATCAATATTCTGAGACATTGAATTCTGAAATTCTGTTCACACTGAAAGTGTTCCATCGACAGACATCGCAGAATTATATTTATTTTTTTAGACATACATTAATTGGAATTGTTGTACAAATGATTGATTTTGGTGAACCAGCATGTGCCAGACGTATCTAGCGGCGATTTCGTGTAGGCCGGAATTTTCTAGAAGGCATTAGTATGTATGCGGTTGCCGTTTCCGGGACAATGGCGACTCGCGTTTCACGCGATTATCCTCTATTTATGACGCAACCGAACGAACGGTCGAAAAGCCGCGGGGTTTCACGAGCCGATCTCTTTTCGCGGCCGACCGAGATAGAGAGGTATTAACAGCGTTTACACGAACGGTTGAGTCATGCCCCCATCGTCGCGGATAAACCACTTTCTAAATGCATCGGCGACGAGACCGTAAACGGCCCCACAATGGCTCTATCCGCGGCGAGACACGGTGTCCCGAGCGTGACGCTCCGATTTCCAGCGAGAAAACCGGCCGACGACCCGGCATTCCCTTCTGTTTGTTTGTTTTCATTCGAGTTTATTGACTCCTTCACTGGCGAACTACTCGCAAGCCTCGCGAATCCTCCGCCCGCCATATTGCGCTCCTCTAATTAACACTGTAACAAACACATCAATTTATTTTGTTTGCTTGGCAATATACTATACAGTTTCGTGTTATTAGGGTAAAATAGAAATTTTATTGTGAAGTAATTACTGGAGCTAGATAATTAATATATTATTAACGCAAAATTTTGCAACATGACAGCTGCTGTGCCACTGAACTCTGAACTTTGTACGCAAATAACCGGTTACAAAGTTTTTTAATTCACACACACTTGTTGAAACTATAAAGTTGTTTTTCTCTGGGAAATTAATATAAATACAGAATAAATGAAATTTTGCATTCAACGCCAAAACGCAGTAGGTTTAGTGCAGGTACACTTGTATTAGCGATTTCAAGAGAAATTGATTTAATTGAATCGTATAATAAATTGATGCTTTAGCATGCAGACTAAACCGGGCGCTGGGTAAATTGGTAGCAAAATTGTCACCACTTCCAATTTCGAACCTTTCAATTTTCGTTCGACCGATTATTGGATTTTGCGTTTGCGAGAATACTTTGTTCGGCTTGAAATCGGTTTCAAATAGATACGGTACATTAACTTTTTACTAGAAAATTTATTCTGTGCGCGAGTGTGTGTTCGATACGCAATACTTGTTAATTTCAACATTTAACATTTTCAATAACAACAAATGTTCAACAAGAAACAACAAGCACAGGGCACGATATTCGACACGGAAAAAAATCATTGAACAACCTCGCACTCCATCTCGTTCCCAGCCTAATCCCACTTCGCGAGAATGAAAAAAAATCGAATGGAAAAAGCACAATCCTCCGGCAGACAAAAAACAGCGTCAGACGCAACATTAAAAATCCATCAGGAGCTTGACAAGCGTGGTGTCGGGTTACGGATCAACAGGTCGGGAACCAAGTCGGGGCAAACAAAACTCGATGTTACAATTTTAACGTGTCCCGCCCAAACCGTGTCCATTATTCTCCGTCCGTCTGTCAGGGTAAGCATCGACGTCTATAAATTCGCGAAAGAAAATCCACCCACAACTCGATACAAGAGCAGACACACAAGAAACAAACTGGAACCGTGTCTCAATCTGAAAGACATCGGCGATCGATAAATCAAACGGTCGCTAAAATTACTACCCCTCGAGAGAAGCAAGCATGCGATCGAATCAACTATATTCACATGAACTAACTATCCATTCATCGTAGCAATGGTCGTGGCTCAACCTTATTTTTACGTTCTCTCAAGCACTACAGTTAACAGTGAAAGTATGCAATTATTGATGCAAGGACAGCAAAATTCAAAGGATTCTATCTCAAAAATAATTCCTGCTAGGACCACGTTTATTCCTATCGAACGTATTCTGTCAAAGTTGGCAGATGAAAATGGCGGACGTTCAGGGGCTAGGTAGTGACACTAACTCGTGGCACAGGGTCCGTTCGTTATCCTGGCTGGAGCCGCAGCATCTGGGACCTCTCGGGACCAGGCTGGAGAGTCCTTGAACCGTCCGTTTCCAGGAGCGCTTTCGGCCGAAAATTAAGTTCCGGACCGCTCGTGGCAACAACTAATGTAACCCCCGGCGCCATCGTCCTCGTAAAAATAACGCCCGCGCCGTGGAAATCCGGCGACAAATTGAAAAATGATTCTTCCGACCGGCCGACCGGGTCCCCGGGGATGCGGGGCTTTAGCCCTTTCAGCGTCGGGACGCTGAACTTCGACTCGACCCGGCGACGAAACTCTAACTCTAAGGGGTTGAGGGTGTTACGCTCTCGGGTTTCTCTATTTTCTGGGCGGAACGCCGAGTATACTTGGCCAAATGATCGAGCTCGTAAAATGCAGACGAAGGGATTACCTAGTAAAATGCCTGGGAAATGCATTCGATGGATCCCTGTTTTCATTTATCTGCTAATTGACTGGTTTGCTTCTGTATATTTTTATCGTGGTTGCACATGGATAATAAACACGATTATGGGAATAGAATGTTTAAAAGACGCGTCTGAGGATCAGTTGAGTCTGCCAACAGCAGCATGTCTGCCGTGGAATGAACGATGACGAAAACGCAAGAGCATCCCGAGAGCTGATTAACGTTGCTCCAAGAATTCCGACATCGAAGGAGGAGTGACGCATTTTTCCACTTTGTGGAATTAAACGTGAGACACTCGCGTTGGAATTCGGCATGCTCCCTGCCGAAAATTGCGCCCCTTCTAGAGCGATTCCGAGCTCCGAGTCCATTATAATCATTAAGCAAACGGTGCCGCTTCGTTTGGGGAGGAGAATTCCGTGAGACGTTGTCCTGCCCCCTCGGCTCGTTCTATTTAACGAGCATTTATTGTCGCGACCACGCGACGTCCAGCCAGTCTCTATAAATACGTCGGTGACGGGAGCATGGTTTCTCGCATCGTAATCATCTGTGGCGTCACGGATATTCCTTTCGGCTGATAAAATCCTCAGTTTAGTCATCGCTAGACAGTGGATTTTATGCATTTACGGCAAGAATGACTAGGTCTAATATAAAACAGCAAGACTATTAGAAAAATTTCAAAACATTGTTGTATTATTTTGAATCTGTTAAGCGTATCAGGAAAAGAAACTAAATTTCTATGTCGTTTCAGTTTGTTGTAATTCTGGCAGAAAATGTTTATTTTGCATAAAGATCCGCTATCTAGTCATCACAGATTTTTCTTTGTATTCAACCATGTATTGATTGGGGACAAATCTTTGGTGACATCTGGATGTTTGAGACGTTTAGCGGATAATGTATGTGTAACAAGTATCGTGAACAGGTGAAAATTAGTTCGACGCTCCGAACAAGCAACGACGACTCGTGTAATTCCGGTTACGTTATCCGAACGGAATTGCCGATAACGACGAGTCGTTCGGGTCCCAGTCAATCACCCGGTCCCAGCCAGCGAGTATCCGTTCAAAAATTAGCATAGTGCCGGTAGATAGCCTAGCTGTGATACATAATTCATAGGGATGCCAGCGTTTGCATCCCACGGGCCGCGCAATAATCGCCGTTGCTTTTTTATGTTGAACACCCATATGCGGAAATCATCCGGTTTTACGAGCGAATGCGTGCACCGGGTCTCCTCCAATGAAGATCCGCCAAGTATCCTCGATTTGAATCCTTCATTGACTCCGGAGAGCTGTCTTAAATATTCCATAACCTCCATATTCCTTCACCTGAAACAATGAATTCCGGTTTCGAAAAAACCAACTGCGAATTTGTCGTTCCCAGTTAGCTGCAGGTACTTTGATTCGAGTTTTCGCACGGTTCTGGGCGAGATCTTGATTCCAGGGGCGGGAATCATGTTTTCCACGATGTAGATATTGTCGATTTTCGCGTTTCCGGGTCGAGGGTCCTCGGGCCGTATGCGAGGCACTCGCCGTGCGGAGCGGGTCGCGAAGACGAGCGTAATTTCAGGCACGCGCTCGATTTGCTCTTTCTTGCGAAACGCGAACGGCTCGCACACGAAAGTATTTCACCCGAAAGGGGTATTAAGCAACGGACGCAGCCTTTGATTCCGACGATATTTACGGCGGCCGCCGCGCCGCCACGCTCGAGGTTTCACTGAACTAGTTTTCCGCAGCGAGTGGTGCAAGGATATGACACACATACCGGCCACGTGGAGAACGTTCGCGCGAACACCGAGAACCAAAGACAACGTTCGTGGAAAGCGAGTTTCTTTGACGTTTTCCACAGGTTTTTTCGGCTTTTTATTCTTAATTATCTACGGTCGTGCGTAGTACTATGTTCCGTGGGCTGGCTTCGAGAGCCCTTGACACGGCACTGCGTTATTCACGTTTCAAACGACGTGCTTGCCGGATTTTCTTAACTGGAAGCGTTAACGACGTGGCGTTCATGTATTACGCGCGTGGTAAATGTTTCGGGAAAGAAATTAAATGCGTTCGTTATGTTTGTGAAATTTGTTTTGTAATGCTTCTTTCTAGGTTTAATATTAAAGAAATATATTCACACACACACACACACACACGCGCACACACACGTGAATGCTTTGAACTTGCAGATCGCAACTACTTTACTATACCGAAATTAAGTACGAGATTTCAGCGGTGCTTGTCTTACTTTATTAATGCTGCATTTGAGAAGTGTTTTCCTGTTCCCGGTCGGAACGATCTACTTAACTTTCCGCACAACAGGAAGCTGTTATCTCGTAGGGCTAGCTGTTTGAGCGGAGGTTCGCAAACGCGCGGCACGCTGGAAAGAAACAGAAAGAACGGGAGAGAGAAAGGGAGAAAGGCGGGACACGATACTACGGTTTTTCATTGAGGAAAGTTTAGATCCCCTGGTACCGCGGCATCGGGAGCCTTTAATAATCTGCATTTCAATTCGCGCAGCGTCGTAAAACGTTCCTGCCCACTCTCCCCTGCTCTAGCTCGCGCTTTTACGCATACATTCCATCTTGGGAGATAAAGAGGAATGTCGCGAGTAATGGGACTCGCGAAATGTTTACAGCGGACAATAACGATCCGAAGTCGAGGAGAGACACAACAAGTTGCGAAATAGAAAGGCATTTCCACGGGCGGCGCGTATACCTGATATTTTACGACGGGGATGCGACAAGCAACGACAACACGCGACTCTAAACGGCACCGAACGGCCGCTGTTCCAAAGGCTATGATATCGACGCTGCGCATCGCCTCAGATAACTTTACCTCCTTCGAGAGACAACACCTATCTACCCCGTCTGACTTGCCTCTTAGGCTATCTTCGGCCCCCGGGCTCGATACCCTACCGAACTCCCCTAATTTCGTTCGATCCAATTTACTTATTGTCTCTGGAAACGTCCCTGGGCTTTGCCAGGCATTAGACTACGAACTTTACGGATTCCTGACAAAAATGGATAAGTAAAATTCAACACCAATTCGAATAATGAAAAATCCCATCTTTGTACTATCGAGAAATGAGAAGACGCAACCCGAACCCTTGCAATTCTGGAAACGAGTCTACCGCCTTAAGGGTTAATGAGAGGAATTTCGCGGGACACCCAAAGAGAAAATCTCCCGGAAACAGAGAGCTCCCACTGGCAGAACAAAGCTGATCTAGAACGGGCTTGATGAGTAACGCTGGCCAATGGAATTAGAACGACCAGGTCCGAGAATTGAACGCGACGCGCATGCAGGTCGGTGCTTCGTCGTCGTCGACGGCGTTGTCGACGGCGCCCACCAATAATACATCGTCGTCTGCTAAATCGGTGCTACCTGGCCCGAATAATGCCTCTAAAAATACGGTGAACCCGAGCAGGAAGCGGTCTCGGCGTGCGCATACCGACGGTGTCGACCGTTTCGTCGTTGACGGAGCGTCCCGTCGCGTCGTCGACGTCGTCGTTGTCGTCGTCGTCCGTTCGCTCGCACTCGCGCGAACACCGTGCCCAGCCGGCGCGGAATTTAATCGCGCCATTAACACTCCCCGCTTGGGAAACAGTCTGCTAGATTTCAAGCAGCAGCCGTCCTCGGAATGCTAAACAACGGCCCGACGGTGCCCGACAACGAAATCGTGCGCGAAATTATTAGATCCGTGCAAAAATAATTGCGGATTTTGTTGATCTAGCTCTGTACCCTCTTCCGGAGTTGATTTCTCAGTTGAAAAAAATATCAAACGTCACCGTGTACTACTGATTGTTCATGTTTCAGAGCAAAGACGAAACGAACCGCAACGAACGTATTCATCGCGTTGGGACGCGACGTTGAACGGCAGTTTTCGTCGGGCCGTTGCTTTCTACGCGACCCGATAATAACTGGAATTGATATAATAATCGCGGGGCCGTCTCCGGACGGCTGCGGGAGGCGGTTTAAAATTAAAGTGCAGCTGCGGTAAAAGCAACTCCGGCTGTGGAAGAGCCGAAGGTTACTAATATCGCTCTCTGTCCGCGACGGCACAATGGCCACCGAGAGAAATCAATAGGAGCTTCCTCCTCGTGGATCACGCTTCCTTTTTTTTTTCTTTACGACCGTGTCGACGCATCAGAAAGCAATAGCACGCCGGTGAACCGATGCTTCCGCTTCGCGAGCTTCTTCCGCTACCAGCGCGCGTTGTCGACTTTAAAACCTGTTCCCGACCAAATATTTTTAAATATCCCACCTCTTTTTTCTTCTCTCTTTGCACTTTCCGACGGGGTAGAGCTTCGGGAATATTCTGACAACATGGTACTTGCAAGTTTTTGAGAGCCATGGATTTCTCAATTTTTCAGGGATTTCGCAAAAGAAGTATCAGTCCCAGCGAGGAAGCGCCCCGGGTAATTATCTGTGGCATAAAAAATTAATAATTAATAATCGACGACGGACAGAACGGTTTTATAAATGCTCTCGAATTGAATCGCGTCTCCCGGTTTCCGATTCCACGGGCAAACAATCCCGTGGCGAGGACACCCTCGTCGGTTCCCCATTATACGGGGGAATATCGATTAATCGATTAAGTAACAATACGTAAGGAACGAGAATATGAATTATTTATACGCCCAAGTAATTCCATCTCGGCCAAGCGATCGCAATGCGATTCGGTCTTCCCGGTTTTGTTTTCGATTTAACTCCTTGCAAGGCCCTGTAGTATTATTCTCGCCGCTTTTGCCCGGAATGGCTCGAATTAATCTGGCCACTTTTCAGCGGCCTAGCCAGTAGTAAACGTTTCCCTTTAGCCCACTCTCTGATCAAGCCCCGGCGCGGCGCAGCGATTGCCTTGCTCTCTCCCTGCGATCAATTAGGAAATATTTATTGATTAAAATGGTCCCTTTTGTGACGGACCCACTACAACTCGGCTCGATATCCTCGAGCGTCTCGAGTTTGAACTTAATCAAACAATTAATTCGTCGACGGGCTGTTTGCTCGCGGCATTCAGCCTGTGTGTCAAGACGACGACGGTCTTATTCATTAGGGACGGAAGCTGTCTTTAACCGCGGTGTTTAGTATGCGCGATTTACTAGCAAGAGGCTGCGAATTGTAATATCGGAGACGACACGGCGAAATTCGATTCGATTTCAGATTATATTCAGCTAACTAGAGATGTCTAACGGATCCATATGGTTTTCGGTGCTGTTCAAGTTGTTACATCCTGTACATTTTTTGACAGACTTGTTCCAAACAGACTTCCAAGCAGATTAAAAGGGGCCCAAGCCGTAGTCTCGATAATCAATGCGGATAAATCGACTAATAAAGCGGGCTCTCGCCCCCCGAGTGTTGAAGCGTTCGACGACAAGGGAGCAGCGTTGCTAAGACGCTCGGTTAATAGACTAATAACCTTCGAGCGTTATCTGAATACGCTCGGCCGCTGTTATTACGCAGTTCGTCGCTATCAGAAAACTGGAGCGATCGATTCCCGGCTTGGTCTAGTTTTAGCGGAGTTTCAGATCGAGTTAAACGGATCTAAAACTTCGACGAGCCGTCCGTCGCGCGACCTGCCACGCGGGATTTTCTTGTTGCTGGTCGCCAGAAACTTCTGCTTTGGATCCAAACGAGCATCCGGAATGGTCCCACAAAAATTATCGGATTGAAGCAGACTTAGCTGGTAACAGTGATCGATTGATGTCGGAAAAGGCATTGTCATGTTTGACCTTGTTTGATCTTGATTAACCTTGGTTGACTTTGGAGGAGAATTAAAGTGTTCCTTAACTGCTTTAGTGACTCTGCTTTAATAAACACATATTTAAAGATTTCCCGAAATCAGCGAGCATTATATGTGAACTTCAGCAACTTGTCGATTAACAACCGACCGTATAGAACCGCATTTCGTCAATCGGATTTCCCGTTCACCCGGTCCGGGGCCCGTAAAATGCCTACAAATCCGCTCACATAATTTCCTTTCGAAATAGCCCACGCTCTCCGCGCACTTTCTCCATGTTGTTTTATCGAGAGTGCGTGACACGCACGCGATCCGCTCGCGATGGTTCCGTGCCGATCGGGTTTAGAACGGGCCGGATCGCTAGATCCAGCCTCTCCATTGTTGCTGTTCCTTTCGTTTCGTTTCGAGAGAAAGAGAGAGGTCGGAGATCAGGCCGCTTTCGAGAGTTATTAGCACAAGAATAGCCGCGACGATAATGTCAGCGGGAATATCGCGATCGTTCACCCCATTTTTCTTTTTTTTTCTTTTTTTTTCGCCACCATCAGACTTGTTAGTCTCGAGCCGAGAGCGAATTCCGCTCGTAAAACCGCGCGGATTTTCTGGGGTTGAATGCGCGCCCGGCACCGAGCCGCGCGAGCAAATCTGGATTATCCACTGGACACAATGGATAGGGTGTCCAGCCGGTTTATTTTATGTCTTCATTGACGATCAAGTGGGACGTAAATGGCCAACGGACCAAGAAAGAAATGGCTGTATCGCGGCCACGGGATCGCGAGCCTCAACTTGCGATTTACTGTCCACCGCTGTTGTTCCGTTCTTTGCGTAATACTTGGACTTAGAGCGACTGTCTCCATTCATGTCAACGTTGTCGCAAGTCTTATAGAATGGAGTCTGAGAAATGCACCTCTGAAACCCCTTTATTATACCTCTACATTTTACAAATTGACGAAGTTATGAGTATTTTGATTATGTTGAGAGAAGCCTGCAAAGAAAGATGCATCCCAATGCATCTCCATTTCTGTAGATGGAAAAACATGGCGTTTGCAGCATGATTATGATGCATATTTTCCTTAACACAGCCGTCAGCTGTCTTACATCATGTAAATCGCTATCATTTTACCTGTTGCTGCGGTCAATTTATTTTTGTCAGTATCCTCTGTCCTGAACAATTAACCTCCGGCGCAATATGCTGCACACCACTGTATTCCTCGCATAATATTTCATAATTCAGTATTCCTTCTTATTGATATCAGTTCTTTACATATCGTACACTACGAGAATCTCCGATTTAATAACTGTATTGCAACGCGGTAGAAGCCTGACATCGCGGCAGTAGGGAGTCCATAAAGAACCGTGAAGTTGAAAGCGTCTACAGAATAAACTTCAGAAAACTTTCGGACAATGAGACTTCCCCGAAGTAAGCCAAAATTCACAATAACATCTGCCGGGTCTCTCTATTCACATCGTTCACGGTGCAGCATATCGCAATCTGTCCAGACCCATTGTTGGAGAGGATTTTCCCATGAACACTGAATGCAGGACTTACGAAGATTCGCCGCCGAAATGCACGGGGCCCTTCGGTTGAAGTCGAGAATGCCTCTACAGGGTGTCCGAATGGAACACGCCATTCGAAACTCATAAGTGTTACTCAAGGTCGTTGCATTACGTTTCTATCGACATCAATTTGTCAGTAGTGCTGCCATACAATTAATAACTCTAGTAATGAGGGGGGGGTTACTAGGTTGAACCAAAAATGGGAGAAATCAACATGCCCCATAAATCAGGGAGGACATCCCATCGGAAATGAAGAAAATGTTTAGGGACACAACAGCCTCCCAGGAGAGGTCTGTTTGTGACAAATAATTGATTTCGGATAAAGATCGGCAGACTACTTGTCAAAAATGAAGAGAAGTGATTGTCTAACGAAGATTTGGCCCACGTGCATTTCGGGCAGAATGAGTTCTGTGCAGGGTGGCTGAAAAAATCGAAGCCAGGTCGATCTATTGTGGCGGCCGCGCCTCTGTTCGCTGAATCCTCGGGGCTGGGTGTCGCGGAGGCCGGAGCGGAGCGGAGTGGCGCGAGCTGCTCGTTCCCGTAAGTTACGAGGGCACCGACCGGCCGTCTTATTCTTCCACCCTGTTTCCCGGGGTGCGAGAGCACGCGACTACCAGACGGCAGGTGTTCGAGATTGTTGCACCCGGCAGATGTTGCCCCGCCGTCCTAACCTTCTTTCTCGCGCGCTCTCCTCGTCCTCCCCTTTTCTGTCTCTACCGTTCTCCTCTTGCTTCCTCTTCCCGAGGCCAACCACCCGGTGTGTAGTTCCCTCCTTGGTTCCCTTGGTCGGACCAGGTCCGCCGTGTCCCTTCCTTCTCTCGCCCGCCACGTCGTCGAACAACGGTTCTCGCGGGGCAGAAGAAGAAATTTGCGATGCCTCGTGCCCCGGTCCCCCTCGGGATACTTACCGGGGAGCCGTTGCTCCTCGAACACGCTCCTCGAGCCGCCAGACCCTTCGTCGTCGTCGAACCTTTTCTCTCTTTACTCCTCTTCGTCTCGCTCTATTTTTCTTGAGGGACCCTCTTCTCTTAACCCTTATGCGACCTTCGAATCTCTCCGGTGCTCGTGCACCAGGTCAATTGGACCTCGCAACGAAATTTTCGAGTTGCGAGACGCGGTCCCGTAACAGTGTTTGACTTTCCAGCTGGGATCATGCAACAACTAGTATATTCTGCTAAAGTCTCGTAGAGGATGGGTCGAAAATAATTAACGAACACCGCAAAAGATGTTGTATCCGCCCTCTACAAATCACCGGACACTTACTTGCCTTTAACAAAATGGTAATTAAAGAATAGAAGCTTCCAGCTTGATTAAATATATACTTATAATTTCCGGAGCGGGATCCTCGGATCGTTCCTCGGAGCTGCGACGTAATGATCGTGTCTGATGATCTCTGGATCAGCAAAAGAAGCTAGACGAGCCGGCAAGGACGTCGCGGCGCGGCGTCCCGGCCAGAAAATATTTCGAGATCGCGGAAGCACTTTCTAATCCGCGGAGCCGAGAAAGGCCGTCCGCTCGCGATTAATAGAGCGTGATCGAAGGAAGGGATCGACAGCGGCGGCGGCTGGCGGATTGATCCGTTCATCTTCGTCTCGTCGAGGTCGGACAAAGCGAGCGTGGTGGTCTGGTTGGGAAAACGGGCCAATCGGTAGCCGCTGTAGTCTTCTTTGTGGAATTTCACGATCTCCTCTCTCGCGGTTCTACATTTACGTTAAAACGCTTTATAGGCTGAATTTCGGCCTCGGTTGGGACTACATCCTCTCCCCCCTCTCTCTCTTTCTCTCTCTTCTTCTTCTTCTCTTTCCATTCGTTCACTGTCTCCATCTCATTTCAAGAAAGAACTTTCCCGGAGAACAGGGGATAACGCGACGCACACTAAGCCTTGAACGAGGGCTACTTAACTTGGCATTGCGTGGAATTTAAACGGGAGCATAAACTCTCGAAGTGGCCGTACTCTTTTAATAAGATCACCCCCAACCCTTCGAGTTTTAGAAGAACGCACGAATAAAGAAGTAAAATTTATCTTTTGTAAAATGGGGTGGACGGTCCCGTCCGACGCGCGACGACTTTATCGATGGTAAAAGATGGAACACAATGTGGAGGAGTTATTACAAGCTGGTATCGCATGATCTTCAACTTGAAATTCTACGAGGAGAGCGTAACCGTAAGCGTGCGTAGCTCTGCTTTATCTCGGACTTTATTGCGCAAGGTATTACGCTACACTCTGCAAACCGCGAAGAAGGAAAAAGAATTATGGTAACGCGGACTTCCGCTCGACTTACGTATTACTCCTGCGTAGTGAAGTACCGGCCGACGACAAATTGCTACCTTGTAACTTGCTTCTTCGGGGCTGGTACGCAAATTCGAGCGAATACTGCGTTTATCCTGCCGTGTTCCAAGTGTTTCCAGCTGCAATCGATATTTACTGGTTAATTCGGTGTTGTAGGGGAGCTAGGACGCATTGCATGTCACATTGTTATGGACGCATAAAAGTGATAAGACGTTCAATAATGACACCGTTACGAAATTGTAAAAACAAATTCGAAGTAGTTACCTGAGTAGCCAGGTATCAACGGAGAGGTTAAACTCTCGAACAGCTGGAACGAAGTTGTGGACCACAGCGCATCGCGGCTCTTCCCCTCTACATATCCTCTACCAGCCACAAAGAGCACGAGAGACCGAGAGGAGAGGAGAGGAGAGCAGTAGACTTCTTTAAGGGTCGCGCACACGAACACAGCGCAGGCCACGTGCCGGGCAGGTGCAAGCGAACGTTTCGTGAACGACGCACCGCGTTTATCTTCTCCTTTCCGTTCTTGAACTGGCCGCAAGCCTCTTCTTCGGGGCTCTTTCTCTCTGTATAGATCCCGTTGTGTTTTCTGGTCCGCGGCCTAGAGAAAAGCTAGACAAATAACGCGGTGCGCGGCGGCTGAAAGAAAATTAACGAGCTGGATTCGTGTGTCTATCAAAGGCTAGGATTCTTTTATGGATCCTCAGGGGCTAACGAACGACGGCTCGGACAGGCTCCTTTCTAATTTTTTTTTTCACCGCTATTCAGACGATCCAGCACGGCCGAAAAACGGGAACCTCTTCTTTATCTTCACCGTGCTCTAACAGACCCGCAACGCGAGCACGGACGATTGAGTCGTCCGGAGAGAACGAGGACCTTGGAACACCGCGTCCCGTAATTGGCAGAACAACGCCGAGAGGTCATAGGAAATTGTTCGGAGATCCTCGGACACTTGGTGATAGCATTACCTGGCGGTGACCTGCATCCGAACCGCACTCTGTGTAAATTCTCTCTGCACCACCAGTTTTGTGTATCTCCTATCCCGTCGCAATTTTCAGAATTGCCAAAGAAATGTTGGCGATTCTTGTCTTGCGAAGTTTGTGAACAGTTACTTCCAACCGATCCCGAACAGCTACATCCTGATTCGGGACCAATGTCCCGAGCGCAGCCAGCTTTTTTGCGGCGCATCTCCGCGCCGACCGAGATTTTAACGAGTCCCCATCAAAGCCTTTCACTTCGCCGGTTCGAACGGGAATGCCCTGGCACGATCGAACCGCCCCGAAACGGTCAATTAACGATGTTACCGGTCATCGGTCTCCTCTCCGTGGCCTGCCACTCTTCGTTCGGACCCGCAGCCTTTCCTTTTGCGCAACCCGCGACGCTGATTATTAGCGGACCCTGCGCCCCGATACGTCGAGAAACCGCTCCGATTATTTCGCTGGTAATTATGAAAGTCGTCGGAAATCATCCTCCGAGTCGGATGAACTCGATCGTGCCCGCTCGGAAACCCGAGACACGTGTTTTCTGATGCACCGTTTAACAAATGAGACTCGCAATGAAGATTTCGAACAGAAGCTCCTCGTTCCTGCAAGATTTTAAACATCGAGGATCTAGTTGTGCATTGTCTTCATCATTATCCGAAGTGAAAGGTTGTTGAGAAAGAAGAGGATCGACGTGAAGCGATGGTCAGCAGTTTACGAGTCGATTGTAGACTCTTGCTTCAATTTGCACAGCCTGGAGGAAGAATTTGATCGTTTTGCCGAGGATTCTGTTAAGTTCGAAGTGAATTGAAAATGTCCTCGATGTTCAGATTTGTCCAAAAATGACCCGAGACCTCTTTCTCCCTTTTCCTTCTATTGATCATGTTTTCATAGGGCCCTGCGATGCCTGCCGGGTAGCGTAACCCTAAAAGGACAATACTGCAAGCTCCACCTGGCCCACTCTTCGACTTTCAGCTTCGAATTCGATGTTTTCGAGACACGTGCGACGCACCTAGTTCTACAGGGTAGGTTCCCAGGTGTTTGTGCGCAGTGCGACGAATGATGCGAACAGGAAATGCGTGTTCCTTTGTCGACGTATGAAAATGGGCTATCCGTTGGGTAGAGATTATATTTTATCGAATAGAACCCGCATTAGTCTCGCACACAGCTCCTATTCATACTTTATAATAATGCGCTGGCATTGTGAGGGAACAGTGAGTTACACAGTATCCAAGACACTCCGAATATTCCACATTCGTGCTGCTTCATTTTCTTTAATTGGAAACTTTCAAAAGCTGTAAATGCATAAATACTTTCGTTGTAGGATAAATGTCTGCTTGCACCACGTCAATTTCTGCGTGTCATAAATGCTTAAAAGCATAGGAGTCGCCGATTCGAGATCTCCAGCGAGGAAAAATATCGTCTGGGAAGCAAATAGAATCATCTTAAGGTCGACGAGATGTTCGGTTGCCGGAAGCAGGTCGCCGGTACCGGGTGTCGGGTGCTCGTAAATCCGGTCGTAAGGCAGAATCAACGAGCCCGCGCAATTTCCCGAGGTGGGTCTCCGAAAAATCTGTACTGCGACAAAAGGGGTTGGCCGATTTACGAGCGAAGTAAAGGAAGGGTTTTCGGTGGGCACACGAGCGCGCGCGCCGCGCCGCGCCGCTGACGCATTATCTTCGGCAACGGCCATAAAACGTTCGAAAAGGACGCGTGCTCCTCTTCTGGTGCAGGACCTTGGTGCAGGGGCTTGTTCAACGACAGGAAGTTACAAAGCGGCTCGAATCGCGGCTCGAACGTATAAGAAGCCGCATTAAGAAGAACCGGGCTTTATGGCCGATTCATACATATGTTTAGCCCTGCTCTCTCCGCTTGCTCGCTCGCTATACTACATATAGCGATCGTTCTCTCTCTTCCTTCTCGTCTCGTTGCCGCTTGTATCTGGCACGAGAGCGAGCTCTCCTCCAACCCGGGGCGGGGGTCGAGCGACCGTAAAAATTCCATTATTGTCGTTCCTCAGGAGAATTATGCTCGTCGCGAATGGCTATTGACATATTTACGTATATGTAACGGCTCCCGCATAAACGAGCAATAATATCATTCTTGGCGGCGCGGAGCCGACCAAGAAAACTCTACTCCCGTCTCCCGTCGATTGTAAAAGTTCGGTAACGGGTTAACTACCGGTGTCTGCACAGACGAGAAACTTTTCCGCGCTTTTATTCCTGCGGGAAATCGCCGGATCGCTCGTTCTGGAAAGCTTCGCTTTGATTTTAAACGCGTATTATTCAGTAATGGATCCAGAAAATTGATTCGAAAGAAATTCGAAATTTTTTCTCCGACATGATGCCGCCGTGAAAAGAGATTACTATAGATGGCAAAGGAGACAGGATCGAGAGACAGTCTCGGAAAGGTGATTCGCGACCCGCAAGGCGCCGAGAAATCGTATTCCGCCGGTGTATGTTAGCCGATCGGAGGCAGTTACGAAAATCCTGGAAGCAATCAGAGCTTCCCACGAGCACGGGAAGGAAGAGAAGCGGATCGAGGGGGTAAAAACGGAGCCAAGAAAGGGAGGAGAGGAGCCGGTGTCAGGGACAAAAGACTCACGGAAGCGATCGGTGATTTTGGTAGAAGAATCCGGCCGCGATCGTTCTTCAGCCATTGTACGCGGAATTGTGTAACGATCGACTCGATTTTCACCGATTTCGGTGAAAGACGAGAACTCGGTGCCAACGGGGACTGGGGAACCTCTCTTTGGAAACTCGGGCTGCTACTTTTTTCCCTAAAAACTTGCTCGCTCCCTTCTGCAATGAAAAATAATTACAGCAGTTTTATTCTCTCGTTTCTGCTCTTAGCTTGTGCAGACTGAAAAGATTGTTACTGAAGAAAATCAATGCCTGCGTGGCTCCATTTCCTTGCAGTCAATGGAAATTTTTATTTTCCATAAAAACCGTGGTACTGCGAATTTTGTGAGTGTAAGAACATCGATATCGATAACAGCAGTTGATACAATGGTTCTCCAATTTCGTCAGTGACAGAGTGAGCACATGGTCTCCAGGCATTGAAATCTCCAGGACAAACGACGCCGCTTCCGCGTCGAACCTCCACGGCCTAAAAATATTGGAACAGTCTACTATTTTATTACGGCCCCGCGTCTTTCTCCTATTCGACAAAAGAAACGTCGGAAGAGAGAGTCTCCGACCTGGCAACTCACCTTTCCTTAAAATATCCGACTCCGTGTAAATCTCATCGTCAAATCGAGCTCTCGCTCCCACGCGCCTAACAAAGTGTTAAAACACAAAGGAGACGGTGACAAAAGCGAGCCTAGCTGTCCGTGGAAAATCCAAAGTGAAGAAGTGTGCGCCAGGTGAAAACATGTCTCACCGAGAAATCCGTGACCGATGCGCAGGATATTAGATTAACTTCAGGGAGAAAATCCAAAAAGTTTGTTATTTCTCTCCTGGGACTGAAAGTGGTTCGACAGTGGTTATACTTAGAAGGTGACGATGATAGCAGATTGAATTTATCAAGATTATCACGTTCTCTGTTAATCATCATTCGATTCGAATCCTTTCAGCCTCTCGTTCGCTTGATTACTCGATTACTCATGCAACTTCTCATTCACTCGACCACTCAGCCAACTTCTCGCTCGTCCGATAACACGTGCAACTTCTCACTCGTTCAATTTGAAACCGTTCAACTTCTCATTCATCCGATTACTCGATTGCTTCGCAAGCTTCTCGCTCTTCCGATTAATCGCGCATCGTCACCTTGCTGCACATATTTCCGCTTTGAAAGGCGTTCTGCGTTCTGCAGCGTCGTTTTTGTGAAATGTCCTATTCATTTTTCGGTGGGCTTGGAAATTATCTTGGGAGCCTCAACAGGCGTAGGCAATGTCTCAATTAGTAGAAAACTTAATTGGAGCAGAAAACGCAGAAAAATTTTGGATTTTTTGAGCGCCCGGAAGCTGAATCCTTCGCCAAAAAATGGTGAATTTGTCTGGCAGCGGGTCTGCCAGTGGAGGAACGAGGACAGACGAACAACAACTAACGGCGCAGAAGAAGGAGGGCATTTCCGGCTGGTGAAAGTCTAGATAATACCTGGGTTCGAGGCTAGACGCCGGAGAGACTGCGTCGCACGGTGAATCTCTCGCAGGTACCAGACGATGTGGGGCAGCGGGGGCTGTCGGGGAACGTAGACAAAGAGAGACAGAAAATGAGAGATGAAGAGAAAATCGGAGAGACAGAGAGAGAGAGAGAAAGTAGTGGGAGGACATTCGAGGAAGGACGAAAGAGGACGGAGGATAGAAAACACGGCGCGGAGGAGGCTACTAGAGGTGAAAGTGAAAGTGTAACGGCGAGGAAAAGATCTTGTTCCCTGTGTCCTCCAGACGTTCGCTCCCACCAGGAAGACGAGGCCGCGTATTACGAAGAACTCGCTCGAAATACGCGTCTCTCTACCTCTCTTCATCGGTGAGAGGCGATCGAATCGGGATCGAGGACTCTTCTTTGCGGCCGCGACGGGCGAAAGCTGCCGTTCTGCAACTCGATTAACTGCGATTTGTCAACGCTCCGCTATCGGTTCAGTTTTCTTACCGAGACACTGTATTTGGGATACTGTATTTATGTGGCCCTCAAGTCATTGCGATTTTCATTAGGACAGGCGAAATATTCCGTCATAAATTCTTTAATTAATGGGATACATTTCTTGATTCGTTGATAAAATTAATGTTAAAAGTTTAGTGGTGGTCTGATAGAATTTTGCATAAAAGCAGACTGAAGATGGTAGATGGCTTCGTTACATTAATAAAAAAGGCTATATGAATTTATAGCCTCCGGATGGAGCGTTAATTTAAACTTGAAATTTCAATGTCTGTTTTCGGTGTCCTCCCGTTCAGTGTCGCCATCTAGCTAGGCCGAGGACTGATCACAGAAAAATGCGACGCAGATCACGAACCCTCGAATATTTGGTCGCTCTCGGGGCAACCCTCGAAACACTCGATCCCCGACAAAAACGCCTGCTAGTCGCAGTTATACCTGCGGAACAGGGGGAGCAGACACGAGCTGCCCCTGCGACAAAGGAGAGTCATGCGACAATGGGGTCCGGTGCGGGAAAGCCCAGGGCCGTTCAGCTTTTTAATTGAATCACAATGGCCGGGTAATATCGCGGCGGACAGGTCGTCGCCGGCGCTCAAATTGGCATGGTTTCCCGTGAAAAGAAAGCCGAGATACGGCGGCGATGCGTCTTCGTCGACGTCCATCGGCGACAGCTCGAGCGACAGCTGTCGCGGACGGAAATTGCGACATCTTGCAAACGACTCGCGATGGTCAGAGGCCGCCGCTCCGCGCCGCACAGAAAGAAAACGGGCCGCGTTATTGCGTGACTCGACTTATTTTTCCGAGTGCGTTTCCTCCGACCCGCTTTATTTTTCCGGCCGCTTCTAGCCCGCCGGAAGCCGCACAGTTTTTCCCGGAAATCGTGCGAATTAATTTGGACATTTGGTCCAAGTTTGTTATGCGCATTGATATTCAGGAAATAAAGATGTAATTACTTTTGTGGGGGGGGGGACCTTTCCTGCTTCCCACGCCACGTCGTCAATTCCGGAAAAGATTATTCACCTTGGGAAAGTTGTTGCACGTGGTTTCGCCGGATCTCTGCTCGTTACGCAGTTAATTATAAGTTTAATTATGGATTGGATCCATCAGAACCCATCCATCGCTGGGTCTCGATCGTTCCCACTTGATTTTTCTGCAAAAGTTATGCGATATGCGAGAGGTCGTGACAGCTTCCTACAAAACTTGCGAAGTTACAATGAGTAATTTCCGCTTTTTCTTGGTATTTTGTTGGAGCACGACGTTGCTGTTACGTTAAACGTTACACGAAAACTTTTATGGATACTTATTTTAGTACACCTGTTATTCGTTTAAAAGGATTAACCAGACTTTCCAAAAAATGTTCTCAAGGACCAAGGTTCTCCAGACTGGCAACAGCACATGACCCCTCAACCCAATCGAATTAGGGCCCGTCAGCAACGCGCCGGGCCCCACTTGCACAAGATGAATATTCATTCCAGACAGGTAGCCGAAGGGTCGGCGGATTCACCTCCGAAGTCCTTGGCGGATAATTCAAAGTCTGTGGGTCGGGTCGTGGTTTTTGCGTGACGCGTCGGTAGACGTTGTTTCCTGCTCTCTGTTTTCGCCGGCGGGTCAACGCGGCGAATGATGATGGCTACTCTCGGTGCTCTCTTTATCCGTCCTGTGATCGTCGATCACGATCTACAGACTTCGTAGAGGCTGCTCGCCGGCTAATAAGGCCCGTCGCCGATTGAGCCTTCGCACGATAATGAGTCGAGCGTCGCCTCCTCGTATTTTTTTTATTTCAGCTCGAAGCCAATTACACCGCAGCACATCTTCTTCCCGTCGTACACCCGCGGAAGGGTGGCTGCAAGGTGGTAAATTGTAATTACATTGATGGAAGTAATTAGAGGAGCCGAGGGTTGGTTGACTCGCCGGTCCGTTGGCCAATAAGGCCGCGAAACTCTCGCGGCGGGATTGTATAATGGGACGATCGGTCCGCCGGAAATTCGTATGTATATTTATGCCTAATTTGCGATCGTTAGACCGCGTATCTTCAACGCGCTCGCATGCGCCCATCAACCACCGGTATACAAAGTTAACAGGTTTATTGCCTGGCGTCACACATTTCTGACCATCGCGATCTTGTACCTCGCAGGAAGGTCAAATTCATTTTAGTCACGCTGTTATTTATATTAGCCTGATAGTCTTCTTGCGTGTTTTCATTCCTGCAGGAAGCTCTACTTCATTAAATTAAAATTAATAAAGTAGAAGCAGTCCTGGGTTCCGCTAGAAGGTTAAACTCGTTTTAGTCACGCTGTTTTTCATTTTAATCTGGACACAGAGTCTCTTTGTGTGGTGTAATGCCTCTACAGGTAAGCTCTCTACTTCGTTCAAGTGGAGTTAATGGAATATGTGTGTCGCCCATTCTGTTCAAAAACGTTCCTTTGAGCTTGCAGTGTTTTGTTTTAAGAGACTATAAAGAAAAGCGCAACAATTAGGACATTGCAAAGTTAATTGATTAAATAAATACTATCGTAATTAATTGAAAAATTATATGGTGATCAGGGTATAGACGGACACGAGTTCTGGCGGAATCCCGAAGAGAAAAAAAATCCGGCGCTTTCACAGAAAACTATTTATAAACGGTCGGCTAAATCTGCCGCAATATTTGAAGCAACACGAATTAGAAACATCCGAGTGAAATCAATTACACAGTCCAGTGCGCAAAGGGAGATATCGAAACGCAGAAATGATTGCGAGTCGGAAGCAAGGTCGTGATAAATGGACTTGAAACATCGCTGCTCCTCGCTCGCCCCGGCTACATTATAAATCATTTTTCTTTGTACAGCGTGGTTTCTATTTTTCCGGGGCGGTGTATAAAATCAAGACAGGATCGTAATGCCGGAATCCGGTACTTTTCCAGTTCGTTAGCTGCGGGACCGTGCTCGTGTCAATATACATATGTCGAACCGATAGCATCAAATAAAAGACGATCGCTCTAACATAAGATAAATGTAACTTTTGCAAGCTGAATTGTCCTGTGCGAGACGCGGAAGGATTAGTGCATCGCGTAACGATCATCGTCGACGGACGCACACACATCGGGCGGTTAATAAAGAAAAAGAAAAAAAAAAAACATGTTTTGAAACGAGGCGGGTTCCGGCTGCGGAAATATTACGAAACGACGCGAGGCCTCGACGCGGTGGCTCGGGGAGCGAACAAAGAAGACAGGAAGAGAAACGTGCGTCGTCGCGTGACTCGAGCTACTTTGGACGTGGTCCATCGATGCTGACGATTGTTGTTTGTTTCGCCACGGAACGTGCAATTTGACAAAGAGGAGCGAGCCTGCACGGGGCTCTGCTTTACTCCTCCACCTGCGAATCGGGGGGAAAAATTGCCATCGATTGCAAATACACCGAAACAATTTAAGAAACTTCAATCTACTTTTCAGTCCCATTTTTACCTTCATTAAAATCAACCTCTTACTACATATAATTGGCGGTGTATTTGCACGCGTGTACCATCGTACCGTAAAAGAAGACAATTATCGGTGGAATGAACGCCACGTGGTAGCACGCATCGTCGAACGGACGCTCAGAAACGTTACTTTGTCTCGTATCGTTTTATAGACTGGCGACGTTCGTTCGAAAATTACCTCGATAACGATAAAACGAGCTTGAACTGCCACACGCCTAAATATAGAAACACGGTGTTACCGAAGCAGACGAGAAAATCATCGTCGGTTATCGCGCGATCAGCGTGCAGATACCAAGAGCCGCTTCTAAAACACTCGAGTACCTATTATTCCATTTACGCGGCGGTAATTACAGCAAGCATTATAACGGCAGTAACGTTGAGCCTCGCCCATTCATCGGCGTATATGATGCAATAAAGTAATTATTATTAGTATTCTCATTCCGCTCCTCGTAATTCCCTATCCCTCTCTATTTTCATGGGTTCAGACCCGGAACCACTTGTAGATTCGTTTAGCGATTTTTTGAAATTGCGATTAGAAGATTCTCGAAGTCTGCGAGCGACGCCTTATCGAGCCAGGGAGCAGGATATCGGTCCCGAGGCGATTGTCATCGCGTAAATAAATAATCTTGTCGCGTAACGAACGTTTCTCGTGTTCGGTGCCCCTCGAAACCACGTAACGAACGGACCACCGTTAATACTCGGCCGTTAACCAGCGTATTTCAGCCCGGGGAGATCTAGGCTGGATCTGGTCTCCCTAACGACGCGGGAATCCTTCGGTGGACCCCATAAATTCTCGCGAAATTAGCGCGGTTTAGCCTGGAGGGGGTCTGGATGTCCAGTACCCCGGGACATCGTTGGACAATGGAAAAACTCGCGGTAGAAATTTATAGGCGAGTATCGGGGCCCTGATCCCCGCGAAAGCTCGTCGTCCTCCTTGTTATTAGAGAAGTTATCGCACACCACCACTCTTCTCCTTCTTCTTCTCCGTTGTTCCAGTGACGAACGGGAGATCCGTGTGGGCGATAGGAGATAAGATCGCGAGAATGACATCTTGCAAACGACTCTCCCCCAGGTTTCTGTTCGAGGAACACAAGAAACAGCCGTGGGTTTAGCGGGAGCCGGTCGCGTGACTCGAGCCATTCCGCTTGTGGCTCCCGGTGTCGATGATTCCTCTCTTTTCGTACCGTTCGCCTTCGAGGGTGACCGATGAATTCAGCTGTCGTTGTTGCGGTACCACTTCAATGGAAACGGGACTACGTGGGACGGCCAATAAGTTAACCCCGCCTACGAGCACCACTATTTTTATTATTGACTCTGTTGCGCGGCAATTGTCGGCGACACGGAACATGAAAGGATGTAGCGTAGGTACTGGATTGAACGTTTTCTTTTTTTTTTTTTTGGAGATGTCTGTGGGAGGACCTTCGATTTATACATAGGTTGGTCTAGTTGGTTCGTGCCTCGTGGTTAGGAGCTCGGTTAATTGCGGAGGACATTGTTAGTACCATGTTGACCGATCAGCCCGCGAATACCCTAACGCTCTAACTCATTGATATCAACATACACCCCATGAGCCGCCGTTAACGGCCGCGCGAAGAAAGCATCCGGAGGACCTCTTTCGTCACCTCTGGGTATCCTGGCAAGCCCTGAGGACGTCGAAACGTTGAAGGATGCAGCTCGCTGAAGGAAACGAGGGGTGGCGCGAGTATGGTCCCTTTATCTCAGGATCTCGGGGTTAAGAACCAGCCGACAGGAGGATCGTTGTGGCAAGGCAACAAGGAGAGAAAGATAGAGGGAGCGAAAGATAGAGAGCACAAGGAGCAGCAGCCAGCCAGCCAGCCGGCTGAGTCGAGGCGCGTAGCGGCTGCACTCGGAGGAGTCACGTGCATTGCGTGCGCGCCAACTGGGCTAGGTCGATGCACGCGGATGCACAAAGGGCTCAAGCCACGGAGCATGTCCGAGACGAGCCACCTGCCGACAGATGTTGAGTCTAGCAGCCAAGATCCGAGGCTACATTATTCTCGGGCCGGCCCTCGTCTTACCTTCTCTCGCTTCTGTCTCTCTTTATCTTTCTCACTGTTCCGTGCGTGTACGTGTCGCTTTTTCTCTGTCTCTCACTTGCCTCCATACGAAATACTACATCTCTCCAAGGAGCCTGCAGTTTCGCCACCGTCTCCACCACCTTTGTCCGTCTGTCTCTCTTGCCTAAACTCGCGACGCAATACCCTCCACCTGCCCGTCGCACGACCTCCTCTGGATCACCTCGAATTTATTGACCCTGCTGCCTCGCCGCGACACAATGCATCCTCCAGCCACCGAGCCCTCCTTCGGCTCGGGACGTCAAGGATGACGTTAATAACGGTGATCGGTCCGACGATAGGCGTGACGCATGATCGATCCGGTAATTTCCCTCTCTCGGTCTAGGGGGAGCCGGAATGGTCGGAACAACCTCCTCACCTGGACACTGTTCTTACAAGATCGTTATGTAGACAAAGAGCAACCTCGTGTCCTTGAAATTCAGATGTCTTAACGTTTCTCAACAACTCGCAACATAAGTGAAAAATTCCAGAAATTCTTGAATATCGAACATCGTTAATCCCTGAAACTCCACACGGTGCCATGTTCCAAAACCTCTTTCGTCCGGCATAGACAATGGTACGTTCGTTCTTTGGGGTATCGGTGGCCCTTGAAGGCTGTGTTTATCGATCTCGCACAAAGCGCAGCAACAATGGCGAAGGTTCTCGGGGTTCGCCAGTCCCCGTAAAGCCAACGAGACACGGCGCAGCGCGGCGGTGTGCCGTATCCAAAGCCGAAAAGCAAAGGTTCCCGCGTTAATTCCGTGCGCACGGCTGCGTCCGGGAATTTACGCGGGCACCGGGCAACAAAGCGGTTAGAACGCGCGCGCTCTGCGTCTACAGCCTAGTCGCCGACAGCCGGCTCCCGAATGAAGACAATTATTAGCGAATGCACGGAGCCCCGTCCGCCTTAATATCTGAAACCGGGCCAGGTCCCGCCAGCCCGGGCTCTAATATCGCAGCTCCAACGGGCCGACCCAGCCCGAGAGACGCTAACTTGCATATTGCACCTCCGGTTAACCGACAGCCTGGCATTACCCACTTTGCCTCGTTTATTACACGGCATTCCCTCCCTACGTTCCACCCTCTCCCTCTCTTTCTCTTTCTTTTTTTGGATCTCTTTCTAGCCTGGATCCTCGCATTGATTACACTGTCTCACAAATTTATACCTTTTTTATGATTCGCTGCATCCACTGGGTGATTCCCGGAGACCTGAAGAATTGGTTCATCCTCTGTTCTCGAAGAACATCAACAACAATGTTTCTCGCGATTTTTTATATGAAATCGGAAGCGATTATATTTTATTGAATTGTTTTCAGATATTCTAGAAGCAGTATCTTTGTTTCGTTTGTACCAGAGTTTGATCTCGAGGCCGAGATGTTGAATAAGAATCACCCAGTGGATTACAGATCGAAATTCGTGTTGGACATTTAGTTTAGGCGATCCTCCCCTAGAGGAGGAGTGCTGCACCTCCATATCAGCAACGCCGGCCTGGTTGTTCTGGCCATTCTCCTATATTCTTCTCGTCCGCTGGCTGCGTTTTCAAGACTTAACATCGCCTCTCACATAGGATATGGTCGGGAATGATTCGTGTTGGACAGTGTTATTACCGTACTTTCCACCGGAGGTGCCGCGATCCAAGCAGATCGCCAGCCGATCACTCGCCCCCCATTACGGGCAATCGCTGACGATTAGACCCCCGACCGATCTATCCCCGACCAGATCCATAGATCGCTGTGCATCGGTCGCTTCCCCGCAACCATGCCGAAAGCATGCTCTTTTATTAATGGACATTACGTCCGCTCGCGGAGATTACACGTGTTCCGTAGCCTGCGCCGAGATCTTGATCTTGATGGCGATCTGCGGATTTTTGCGAGCGATTCGACGCTTGGTCCTCCATGATCCAGGAAGGTTCCATTGAAGAGGTCTCGTTAAAAATATTATTTTGTTAGATCTTTTTCATTCATTCAAAGATCATTTTCCGATCGCGAATAAAATCGTCCGAATTTTCCAACTCGAATGAAAATGTCTCGAGTAACAACTAAGCAGCGAATGGAAAGACACTGAATGGAGAAGAAATTGATAATTAGGTGATTAGGCGATGAATGTTCGAGAAGGTGAACGAAAATAGCTTACGAAATCGCTGTTAATCCACAGGAGTCGATATCGTCCGAGACGCTCGCTCGGCTGATACGATATATTTACCACGCGTTAAAGTCTCCGCCTTAAATGCTAGGCATCGATAACGGTTTAACTGGGAGGCATCGATCTTTGATGTCCGGTCGCCGAAGATCCCCGTTAAAGTCGGACGAGACGTTAATTCCTCGTTTGCGGAAGTTTATCAGGTGATCAGCAATAAAGCCGGGGTGGCTGGCCGGCTCTATACCCGTATAGAGTCTCGCTCTATACACCTCCCATCGTTCTCTCCATTCTACTGTGTTCGCCCTCAACCCCCTCGAATGTCCCATTAATTTTTCAGCGATGGAGCGTGGCCAGAGTGAATGCTCCTACCTCACTGTTACTCTTATATCTTCTCTCAACGGATATGCTCCAGCAACGAACCGCATAAAGCAAAATAACAACATCTTTATTAGTCAAGTAGCTGGTTACAGAAATTTTTATTTTGCATTTCTGCAGATTTGGTCATACAATCAATTTTTCTGGTTTCGATGGAGATGCAGTAGGAGAGTCCTTGAGCATTTCAGTCCAATTTCCGGGCGATCCTATCCGGCTTCCGCCATCTTCGTTCTCGTCGATCGTTGCAGGGCATCGAAATTTACGCGAGGAAATTAATTTATGAGAGATAATTGCACGCTTTGATACGGTGATGGCTGCGATAAGGAGGAATGCCCAGGATTTCATGAATAAGCGAGGCCTCCTTAATCAGTTCCGAACAACGAGGGCCTCTCTCCTTGTGCACAGCTTTCTGCATCGTTCGCACGAGCAAGCCAAAGCGGATTCCGCTTCGACGGAAAATTATAATTCGCGTCGGCCGCCGCGTCGCGCCACGCCGCGCCGAGACAAATGATCTGTCACACGCGGCTAACTGAAAAACGAGCAGAACGAGAGGAAAAGAGAGAATAACAGTGTGCAACAGTCGCGGCCGTCTACCACCGATGATAAATATTTATGAACGGGCCCTTTTGCAACGCGAGAAACGCCGAGGAACCTTGATCGATTGCGGCCGATCGCGAGGACGGCTCTTGTTTTCCCTTTAAGAGCGGATTTTACGATCCAGACAAGTTTCGTTTGCATACTGATTGCTTGCTTGAAGTCTGAGCCAGAAAAATTTTATTTTTGAATCGTTTCAATAAAAATTAAAAATATTTTCATAGAGAGGTTCGATTGATAAACAAGGAATCGCTTTCTAATATCTAGAGTTTGGAGAAGTCCGTATCATGCAAGTTAATTTACTGAAACGGAAGTCGAGGGTAATCTCGCTTGAATAAAAATTAAAAATATTTTCAGTGGAGCGTTCTATTTTTAAAGTTTGAGTGTTCGTAGAGGTTCGATTGGTAAACAAAACAATCGCAGGCAGAGCCTCAGGCGGCAATGTTTTCCTGGACGAGTCAAAGAACCCGAGAAACCCCAAAAATCAGCACACGCGCACCTGTTCCCGGCACGATCCGGCGTTGCGTGAGTCCACAGCGCATGCAGGCAGGCGAATGCAGGCGAATGCATCGCTTCAGGATACACAAAGGTTGCGAAGTGCCACCTGCCGAAAGAGGCCCGGTGTGCGCCCGGGGTCTGCTGCAGGAAGCCAGCAGGCGGTCGGTAAAACTACACCTTCCTTTCTCCTTTCTCTTCAGGCCGTCCTTCTTTCGCCTTTATCCTGTTCGTTAGCCGGCGTCTGTGCTGATGGCCACTCTGCTTGCCCCTTGCAGCCGACCTCTAACCACCCATCGGTGACTTTCAAATTGCTTCAATCGTTCCCCTGTTTTCGGCTCCTACCGCCGCGCCGCGCCGCGCCGCGCCGCTGCAACCATCGAGGAAGTTGCACTTTCGGCCATGGACCCGATTCCGATGCACTTTAAACGGTCCCGTGCAGCTGCACGCCGGAAACCACCATTTTTCGACGCCGTTCCCACTTTTGCACCCATCCATCCACCACTTATCCACTTATTTAATCGTAAATTTGTTTGCTGTGCTATTATATTGAATTTTTACAATAAACGTACAAAGAGAGAGAGAGAAAGAGAGTTTCTAAATAAATCTATACATCACAATGTACTTTCACTACCGGCCAAAAGTTTGGAATCACGGCGTAAATTCAAAGAAACAGGATGTTTCTAAGAAAAACTGAATGCGGTTAGAGTAATTAAGACTTTTTTGTCGAAAAACTTACTTATTAAACTAAAGATGCCAAAACGAAACGATCTGTTCTTGAACAGTTCTCAGAAATACAATCAGGTACCATGCAATTGTATTAATCGTCCAGTGTTTAAAGAAGTGAGTTAGCATAAACATCTGCTGTAAATCGATCGCAGTGTATCCAGGCGCTAAATGCAATTATGATGTTTACATTGAAAAGGGTCCACCGTAGCCGATACGACTTGTAATTGGATGTCAAGCGGAGTGGACGAACGAGTGCCCTCTCGAGTTTTAAGTAATTCAAGGCCCATAGGATTTTACGAGAGCTTGACGAATCCTCTCGTTTTCCCGTCTCTTTCGTCGACCACCGTCAGCGCTCGGAACGAGGTCGCGATTCGAGAGAGGAGCATTTACTGCGGCTCGGCCTACAAATTTACGCGGACGAGGGTTTACTACCTGTCCCGAGTTCGGTTGGTCTTCGCCAGGTCAATTTACTGAATCTCCATGCTATTCAATTCCACGCGAACTAACCTTACAACTTCTTTTCACCCCGGGAAAGAGAGAAGAGCTGATTACTTTGTGCCCGGTGTTTGTCAAGGAACTGGGAAAACTTTCCTATCTTTCGAGGAACGACCGTACCTCGACGATTCTAGATATATCGAATGTTGAAAGGGATATTCTTGAGTCTTTAGGAATTTTTACGTTGTTCAGTCGCGTGGTATTGTTCGTGTTTCTCCGCGCGCTTGACATTCTTTTAGCATCGTGGTCTTTTGTAAGACCTTTCGGAGAATTGTAACACGGTCCATTCAAATTTGCATGGTAGATTCCTTTTCTTTAACATTCCCCGAAATCTTAAAGCAATTTTAAGTAACATAAGATTTTCAAGAAACTCGTTGTTCTTCTTTGCATCTTCAACTTTGGGGTGTTCTTTGCATTTCTAAAACTTTCGATAGAATCATCCTTGCGCATTCTCAGAGATCGTAGAGATCCAAGATCTTCAGGCGATTCTAAGTGGTCCCTTGCATTTTTTAAGATTTTCAAGAGTATCGTGGGCCTTCTGCATTTTCAAACAGCTGAGAGCAGTGGTGAGTTTTATAAACATTTTCTAACGTCTTAAGACGATTGTGAGTGGTCCATGCAATTTTTAACACTTTCGAAAGAATCGTGGTTCTTTCCTGCACTGTCAAGGATTTTAGAAAAACGAGATTCAACTGGTCTTCACAGTTCTAAAACTTTCAAGATAAAAATTCTCCTTTGCATTTTCAATTGGCTCTTTAACATTCCAAAGGCTAGCTTCGAAAGGATATTTCTCTTTGCGCTTTCAAAGAATCTTCTAATGTTTTCCAAGATTCAAAGCTTCAAAGGACCTTAGAGGTAGATTGACCTATTTTATAACCTTTTGGACATCCCACGATCCATTACCTATATTGAAGTTTGCCACAGATCTTTTTCAAAAAGAGAATCCTTTTCCTTAAAAGTATGTTCACCAAAACTAAATAGCAACTATCAAACCTACCGATTCATCAGCAAATGATTCAAGAGAGGCTGAAAGAGCTTTAATCTTTCAGTCCCTTTAATCACCGTGTCGCAGCTCCAAGAATCCTGCATCCTCTTCAGCAAGCAGCACTCGAATCGTCGCAGCCCGTTCAACTTCTACAACTTCGGAATGACATAAGCGCCGATCGAACAAGGTTAATGGTTGCTCCCGTCGGGCGTCGCGTCTGTAGCACCTGTTCCCGTGATCGGGCCTGCGATACAGTTTTTAGCTGATCGAGGCTTGCCTCGTGCCAAGGATCGGCACCTGCCGCGCCAGATTAAAGTGGCTCGGTGTTTACCGGAGCAGCCGTCGCGCCGCGCCGCGCCGCGCCGTGCAGATCCACCGGATTTATTTTGTTTCGTGTCTAATTACGAAGGTCGCGCACGGCGGAACCGGACAGGTGTTCCGCTCGATTTTTCAAGAGGATGACCCTGGGCTGTGTACGCCGGTGGCGAGTTCCTCCTACAGTAGAAAAACACTCCGGCCGTCTGTTGCAGATTGAACAACCTCGAGAAAGAGAGATACCTGGGGGCTGTTGCCTTTTTTACCTGGTGGATCCGACGAGACCTCTCACACCTGCCCATTTTTTCTCTTCTCTTCTGCCACCGCCGCGCCGGGGCCTGTTGACATTTTTCTAATGGCGATGATCCGGGACGGCCGCGTGCCGCTGCACCTGGCCCCGATTGCGCCTCTGGGACACCTTTGCGCACGAGGCTACGCCGTAGAACCTCTCCGAGGTTGTTAGATACTCGTTATACCTGGAAATGATGGGGTATTAAGCGATCATCTCGTTCTGCTTAATGAATAATCTAGGCGGAGTTCTCTAACCCTCGAGGACGAGCATTTTTCTAACACACTAAAAACAAGTAATGAAATCTGTGGTTGTCAGGAAGAACGCCGCATGTCGCATACTTTCGCTTTCGAGATATTGCCGTTTAAAGCTAATGAAATTGCATTATTTTTTCGAGTCTTTCGAATTTGTTTTCATGACTTTTTTCGGATAAATACGTAAATCCTATACTACAAAGCTGAATTAATGCGTAAACTCAAAAGAAACCTCGCCTAAACCCCGATCAGAGTTTTCGAGGTCGAGATCGTCGCTCCAGCAAAGTATCCGCAAGCCCCCATAAATTGAGATATCGCCAGGTTGGTATTTCTTCGCGAACCTTCTCGTAAACCGTCGTGGGTCTCTCTCTTGGGAACGGCCCTTTCTAATTATCACCGGCGATTACGAGCAATTAAAGATCCATATGCCGGTCGTATAATTCAACCGGTCTCGGGAGCTATTCTCAGCGCAGCTGGCCCACCTATACAGATCCCAGGCTCTCGGTATCATCTTCGTTACCGTCAACGTATCGGGGATCGATTAATTCACGCACCTGTCTAGTTACACCCCGTAACGATGCCCGCGTTGCATAGTCCTCTTTTTCCCCTACTCTTCGTCTTGTTCATTCTTTTCTTTTTTCTCCTTTTCGATTACCGACCACTGCGCTCTGGCAGCTGGCTCGTTTTCACGCGAATTTTCTCACCGATTAACTCCGCGACCGGTCGTTACTTATCGAGGAAACCAATTCCGGGGTTCACCAGGAGCTGCCGCAGTCACTGCGAAAAGTGTTTGATCACCATATCGTGGGACAGCATGCGTTCATTTTCGTTGAGTTCATGTCAACCCTTAGAACTCGAGTGGTGTATCGGTAATTGCTAAATATTTAAGTATTGTATGAAGTATTACATCACAATTTTTCATATCTATAAAATGAAAAAAATCATATCCACTGGAATTATTCTAGGTTGGAATAAATGTTTAATTTTCGAGTTAAGATAACCTCGACGACAATCTTTGAAAGATCGGGACGTCGGTGTTGAAATAAGAACTTTTAGGAGCCACTGTACGCCGCGCCGCGCCGTGCAGGACAAACCTAAATCCAGTGGTAATTTCGATGATAGGGTAATTCGATTTTACGCGGGCTGTTTTGATACAGGGTTGGTAGCGTATCGGCGGCCTCGTTATCGTCGCTCACAGGGGCGATCGTCAAGGATACTCGTTAACCACGGTGCCGAGGTTCTGGTCCGCGACTATGCGTCCCCGAGGGCCCCGGTAATCGGGCCCCGGCTCTTTTAAGAGCTCTTTAGCCCAGTCGGGAGGAGCATCGGCTCCGTTATGAGGCGCGGGGATATGCCACCTGCCCGTCTCCACTTAATTGCGCGCTCGAGTCGGTCTTAATCCAAAGGCCGGCATTCAAAATGAAAAAAGGAGAAGCGCCGAACGAGCCGGACGATTCCCTCGTTAAGCTCCGCTCACACGGCCAAACGAATCAACAGGCTGCTTCAGAGGAAGCACCGGAGAAACTTTCTTTTTTGTCGATGCGTGCGAAAATCATCCGACCTCACGATATCTTCTCCAGTCCTTACAGTAAGCAATCGCTACAACTCTAACGTGTTTAAAAAATATTTCTTTATTTGCGAAGGGTTGTAAGAACATACAGAAAAAAGTTTGTAAATGTTGGTTCGTTCAGTCCTTTTGAAAGAAGTTCTGGGTTCGTGCAAGAATAATCTTACGTCTCGACACGAAATCCGCTGTTTGAAAATTGCCGGGCCGGAACCGCAATTATTTTTTCACAGATCTAACATTAAGAAGCTACAAAAACCACAGTGTTTAAGCGACGGAATGTCTAGGTTTAAGTAGAAGAGCGTCAGGACGTTAGGGTATCCGGATAATGAATGGTCGGAGGTTCTCAAGAATCCAGCCCTTCCTTTCAAAAATCGAAATTGAATTATAAAAGTAACATCTGGTGTCTGCGAGGCGTTCCGAATGAAGTTTAGCGTGCTAAGTGTTTTCGAGCATCCCTTTGATGTGTAATCTTGAACTGCGGACTGGTTCTCATAGGGTCCTACTACCGGAAATGAAAGTTTTGTTCGTACATACGAAGCGTGGAAGAATCGATATCGTTCCGTTCCCTTTACTTTATACAATATTTTTATGAAATTGTTAGGAGAAAAAAGAATGGTATAGGTTATTTTTAAAAATCGTTTCGTTGCATGCGATGTGGTATTTAAAGGGTATCTAGGGACGAGTAATTATTTTTAGAAAGAATAGTTTGATCTTTCAAGAAAAATCCTTCAGGCCATAGATACTAAACATACCATGTGAACTTATACCCGATTTTACTTTTCTATCCCTTGCCGCGTTCGAGAAGACGACCTCTTGACACTCTTGACGGGTCAAACAGGGCTTAAAATAAGTTTCATAGTAATCTACCGTGGATGATATTTTCGGTGAGCACTACGTTGGCTAACCTGAAACACTCGCCGTTTCTAAAATATTACTACATAAAGTATCGAATTTTATTTTTACCACACCGACGTTTCAGCGGAGCATGACCTTTTGCCGCGCGAAATCGGGACAGGAGAAGCTACGAATTCTATTCGACATTAATAGTCCGCAGAATCGAATCACTTTTATTTCGTGCGCATTTACGCCATCCTCGATTTTATCTTATTCGCACATGAAATAGTGCACAGTATAACGACAAAGAATTTTTTTCGGCTGAAATAAAAATAAATGGATTATCGTCGTGGAACTGGCGTCCACAGAGACGCAAAATGTCTGGGCCCGCATGGCGTCGTTCTGCGGACGCGCGTCGCGACGAGCCGGCGCGGCCTCCTCTCTCTCTCAGAAAGTAATTTTCCGCCGGGCGTTTTGTTCGTCGCTCTTGTTTCTCGTCTATGTTACTCGATTAGCCCGGCTTGTCTTCGCAACGCGTGACCGTGAATCGCGAGAAAATTGGAGCCGAGCATGTCGCCGTTTCGGTCGAGTTAATTTGGATAGTGATCGACCGTGCGAGAGGGAGAGAGAGAGAGAGAGAGAGAGAGAGAGAGCTCGTGTTCCCCTCCACCATTTCGCCCCGTTTTGTGTGTTCCCGCTTTTTATTACGTCGCCGTCTGGGGTCGTCGACTTCAATATTATGTCGTTCAGAAATTAGAAAAAATAAACCGATCTCTCTCCCTCTCTCTTCCTATTTTCCATTTGCCTCGGTTTACGAGATTACCCGCGTAAATAACCATTTATCACGTGACTGTAAATAATCATTTCGTAATTTTTGAATTGTCTTTCTTCGCCAATTTCGTCTTGCACCTTGCACCCCAATTTTTCTGGATCGGTGAGGTCGCATTCGAGACTCCTACCTCTTTTCCTCGATTCGGAGATTTTGGAACACGGCGCATGGTCGGTGCGCGTTCAATAAACAATGAATTGTCGTGTATTCTTGCGTAGCCGTCCCTGGGCCTCCGGGCAGGTGCAAACCTTGATTCGGCAGCTGCGGCTGCGTGAAAGAGGATTCCGGCGCTCCTTTCTCGAATCTATAGGATCAAACGCGGGGAATCTTATTCCACGGCTCAGATGCTGCTCGCTGCAGTTTGCATAAATAAAAAATAACCCGGCGATACCGGGGGAAACTCGTCGCGAGCAATCCCAGAGAGAAAGAAAGAAAGAGATAGAGAGTCGTAGAGATTCCCGGTGTAATTTTCATAACCGATATATATGTAGGAGCCGGTTCCAGCTCGGAGATCCGAAATTATTTAGAAGCCCCGAGATCGTATCGGGTCACGCTCATCGGGCTTGATGCGAGATCATTGCTCGGACTAATTAGCGAATCAAGTATGCAATCCCTTTCCGACGGAAATCGTTTTTATTGATCCCGAGTAAACTTCGCGCGTTTATATTTTCGAGATAAGACCCTTCCATTCGACACATTTTAAAAAACTGTCCAATTCATAAATGCATAAGCGTGCCCATAATTATGAAAGTGACCTAAGTGATATATTTCTTGTGTTTCGAGATATTTAATTTTGTGTAAAATAATGTGATGTGTGAAATAACTGATGTATTCATTTTTTTTAATTTTCACTTAATGTCCGTAAATATATAGCCGTCGACGATCACAAAGAAGGCGTGCCGTTTATGAACGCAAAAGAAGAAGAAGTTAAGAATAAATACCAAAGACTAAATATAAAAAAGAAGCGAATATATTAAAAAAAAAAACAGAAATTAAAGAAGAAAAAATTACCGTCCCAGGGGAGAAGATACCGAAGAAGAATCCCACAGAAGGCAGAACAAAAGAGAGCACGATCTCCGAAAAAAGGGGTTGTAGCAAGATTTCATTCTCCGTGAAAACGTCCAGGTAGCAAGTCCCCGTCAAGAAATACGTAAGAATAAACAAGCCCGGCATCGTAAGACGAGCACACGATCCGAACAACGTTTGACATCCGTTTCGAGACGGAAGCGTCGCCCATCGGCGTCCGCGTGAAGCGTCAGGAAGTACTTTCGATGGCGGGGCGTCGTTATTTATAACGCGCGGCGGCTTCAACCCAGTAAGATATCGGGCACAAAAAATCTTTCCCCGTGCGCCCTATTGTTCGCGTGGATCTTATTTTTACCCCCGTGTAGCCGGGTCGCTCCCATAAAAATAGAGGAGAAAAAAGCCTTTCTCCCCGGCCTACTGGTGCGGGATTAATGATTTCTTCTCTGTGTACTTTTTTTTTTTTATAAATATAATCCTTGAACGGCCGAGGGCGCCGCAGGGAGAGTGACAGAGAGTGACAGAGAGCGACAGATAGCGAGAGAGAGAGAGAGAGAGAGAGAGAGATCTGCGTAAAAAGTGCTCTACACCCTCTCGAGGGTGCTCGGCGCTTCGATTAATCACGCTCGCGTAGATCCGCGTCGCGTGCGATCAGACGCAGGCCTTTCCAACGCCGAAAACGATCTTATCAGCGACTGGGATCTTACCAGTGGCAAGAGGGTGTTCTTAATTGCGTCGTCCTTGACAGCTTTGGGGGGGGGGGGGAGGAAAAACGAGTCGAATGAGAGAGAAATATTCGATCGAGCAACCCAAATGCCCCGCCATCCGTTCGATCGGTTTATTATCTACGCCCCAACGGGCCTTGCGATAAACAGTATTCCGTAGCCTGAAGCGCTCCTCGACCTGCACACGTGACTGCTAATCAACCTCACACGTGCGCCGGAGACGCTTTCTCGCCAACGGGCAGGTGGAAAATGTAAATACTACCACCCTCGATCAGCAGAGCTTACTGCGATCGCTACGAACGATCGGCTCTCGAGCGGCTTCTTGAAATTCTGGCGCCTGTTGCGAGATAAAGTTGCGCAAACGACGCCCTTTTTAGACATCGGCTATCCCCTGTAGATATTCAAAATGTTTTTCTAAACATTACCATACAGAGAATTGAATAATTTGTAAATTAGTGAAGAAACAAATCGTCCGTGAAATAGGAGTAGCAAAGCAACCAATGGCCTCGACTAACACGGAGAACCTCCCACGCGTTTCCCAGCACGAAAAAAGGGGGCCTGCATCGGAGCCACGTAGATGCGTTCAATGACACGATGCAGACCCGGGACCGAAGATAAATGCGTGTCGAGAAGCCCGCCCACCGAGGGAAAATCCCAGGTTTTTCCGTGGGAGAGTGCCCGGGGGCATATGTGCCGTGGAACGATTTAGGGAAATGACTTAGGAAGCAAAGTCAATTTGAGAGCGGTCCGATAATCGTTCCGATAAGAATCGATGCTCGGTGGTCGGGGCTCCGCTCGATCAACAGAGCGATTTTTCATGGCGTTTACAAGGTAATCGGAGCCGATGGGGTGGACGAATGCCGCGCTCAAGTGCACCTAACCGCCCCTCCGCCCAGTTTTCGTCGAACAGGGTCGCAGAGTGGGGGAGATGTTCCTTATCTATCCGCCGATAAGTCCGACGACCGATCTACGGACGGCACACACTGATAACAGGAATTATCGGTTAGGAAATTCGATGAATTCGCCGTGGCAGGCCGAGCGGGCGCGCGCGCACAGCTGCAACACGCTCTCCAGAGCCAGAAAAGCTCCGCAGCTGTGTACATTCCCGTCCATAGACACGGATTTCGATTTGAAGGGTCATCCCCCGCGATTGGAAATCTGAAACACCGATAGAAATATGAAACGAATCAATTGATACGTTCGCCGGACAATCTACTCCGGAAACGACCGGACTTTTCAATGTAATCGAGAGACTAGACATAGTTATACCTTTTGTCTGAAACCAGATTGTACACCGACGATCAAAGCATCGTTAAATCTTATGCGAGCGTGGTGTCGATATTTAACTTGGTCTTGTTCACGGGTCAAATTGGATAACGATCCGGACGGGCTCGCTTTAAAGGGTGAAGTCGATTTTATGAGCTCAAGCGTTTTTAGGGGGTATCGTTTCTAGCGCGATAAAACGATAAGACTGACGTCGCATGGGTTTCAATTTGTGGGTACAAATTTTTAAAAATCTCCGAATCCTCTTTAGAATCACTCAGTGTGCCAATATTGGAATCTGGAATTCACAAAAAGATAAATGTCAATCAGAATCACGTGCAATTGTGATCACGGAGAGGCATTTAATTTCGCCTCGGCGCCGATACAGGATTGCAGAAAGTGAAACGGCAGAAACGAGGAGAATCGGTGGCGGCAGGCACGCCAAAAGAACAAAAGGGAAGAGAGGCTCGATTAGGCGAAGAATTACGGAAGCTCTCGATGGCTGGTTATGCAAGGCTGCGGCGCAGGGCCGTAAAAACTGGGCGCAATCGCGACTGGCGCCTCGTAATTGGCATGGCCGCGACGAGTTATGGCGCGGCAATAATTGTTTCTTCGCGTTTCGTAAGTCAGTCTGTCTTTTTCCCCGTTCGGCTCCAGCCACCGGGCACGGTGCGCTCCGCTATTCGAGGAGGAAACCCACCGCCGCAATTTAATTTCCATTAAATTTTATGATTGCGCCGAAAGAATTGCGCGCGGGGCCCGTGCTTTGCGTCACGCTACGACGGAGTTTCGAGAAGAAGTCGCTGGGAAATCGTCCTGCCGCCTGTCACGGTGAAATTCGCCGATTTCTATTGGCGATTGAACCCGGCGACGCGAGAAACGCCCTGTCTGAAACAAGTGGAAGCGAATCCTTTAATTTGCTTGTTCGGAAATTTTAATCACACTTGACTTTAAAACAGATGCAAGTGGTCTGTCCGTAAAGTATCCGACCTTGTGCTGTAGCGGGTGGAAGTATAATTCCTGGTTGATATCAATGGTGTCCCCTTCAAAGTATTGTCCGTTAGAAGTCACAACTTCCCTCCTTAATATCATTTTTAGGGATAGCGAACAGCTGCCTCGTTAGTTAGTCCACTTAGGAACGAAAATATAAGCAAAGGTCGGATACTTTCCGGACAGACCGCGTATAGCGAAATGATATGATCATGATCCTGGCCGAGGCTCTCCGAGAATATTTCAGGCTCGTGTCAAGACTAGAACCGCATAAGCGTCGCGTCGCATCGGTAACGGTCGAAATACTCCCTCGATCCTTGGCGAAGGTGCTCCCGGTGGATTTTGTAGGACGTCGGTGCCGCGGGAGATGTCGTTGACGGATGTCACCTGACAACGTGGTTTTTCAGGTTGAAAAGGACGGTCGGTAGACATTCCTGGTTGGATGCCGCGTAGGCCATATAACGGCCGCCCCGTTGAAGAAGCAGGAATTGTCGTATTAGCTGCGGTTGCAAATAACCCGCAAATAAGTTGTCGACAAATTGAGCAGTACCGTGGAATTGCGGGGACATCTGCGTGGCGGATGTTAAAACGCCATAAATTTCAGCCATTTCGCTTGGGCTCGCGCATCAAAACGCTTCACGGTAACGGCTTCCCAAGATCGCCGGAATTTTTCTGCACACCGCGTCGCGCCGGATTCAAGGCGAAACAGCCGTTTTCGCAATAGTACACGGTTTCCAGAGCTTTCAGGTTATCGGGACGGTACGCGAAAGTGGGCCGCCTGTCCGGCATCGAATACCGTATAATGAATATTAATTGCTCGGCTCGTGGAACAGATGAGCTAACACAGAAACCGAAATCATTTCCACGCCACGTGGCTGGACACAGAACCGTCGATGATTTTCCCTTTAACGCTGGACGACGCCTCTCGAATCGTGTGTTCTGGACTTTCTATCAGGTAGGGATCAATTTAAAAAATTCTCTGACGTTCTCTGCAACGATAACAATTTCTAGACACACCTGTGAGAATGCAGCTAAGAACACCGATGCTCCAGCACATTACATCATACGAGGAGTGTAGATCCGATGTGCGCCGGTATTATAATTGTATCTAGATGAGGGGCGGGGGATAAAAAAAGCAATGACTCGCGCAAACTCGAAGCAGTTAGTCGAGCACGCCAGCGTGCTCGTGATCACGGTAAGAACTCACCTGGTACCTGGTGTCCCGCGAGAATTGTCAACAAATCCCGCGGGAGGGAATCCGGCAAAAACGTAATTAAACGCCGAGAACGCTCGGTCCGGCGATCAAACGGCCGAATCTGGAGAGAGAGAGAGTGAGAGAGGGAGAGAGAGAGCTATCCGGGTTACGTGATGGGAGAGCAACGCGTTAATACCTACCGGAGCCGATTCGTTTCGACGTATTTCAACGGGCCGGCACGGCGACAAAAACTCTTGGCTAATCTGCGGAGTTTCGCGCAAACTGCTCCCGGGATCTCCGAGGAACTCGAATCTTTCTGCTCGTTGCATTTCGGCTGATAACCGCGTGTGCAGAAGACGCTGCGATTATATTGCATATACAGGGTGCGGCTAAATATCATGTGCAAGCAGGCACGAGGTGGTTCCTTATGAATGGTGATATGTATATTATTATATCATAAACGATATGTTATTATATCAAAAGAAGTGTCAGATCATTGTTTACAAACACGACACGCGTTACACATCGCTCGATGAACCGTAAGTTATTAGCCGTAACAGCGTACGAACGCATCGGATTTTCAAACTCGATTTTCTTGAAAACTAAGTCTTACATGAAAAAATTTTACTGTGTATCTCTCTTGTTCTTATTTTTTCATAAGGAATCAACTCGTGCCTGCTATATAGTACACGTTATTCGTACCTGTATAGCGAGATCTTCCGAATTTGAAATAATACTTTTTGCACGTTCGACGCAACTCGGAGAGAGTTTCAAAGCAAACAATGTCACAATCACACGACGCGAAGCAGCACGCTCTAGCTGCCAAAGACGTGGACAAACGTCTCCTGATTTGCCGCGCGTTGATACGCAATCGGGGATTTCCATCGTCTAAACTGTCTTGCGTCTTACGTAGATGTTAACGAGGGACGCGACGCGTCGCGTCGCGTTGCAGGCGGCCTTGCCTGTCCTTCGAGCAATCGATACAGGCCGCGTCTTGTATTATAAAAAGGAGGAAAAAAGCGCCACCGATAGCGGGTATTAATAGTTTGCCTTGACACGTTTCTAACACCGCTCGAATGGTTTAAAGCGAAGTAACGAGATTAGAGGGACAGAGCGCGGCCGGGGGCGTTCGTCGCGTTTCGCGCGTCGTTGCGAAAAACCAAGAGAGAGAGAGAGAGAGAGAGGGGGGAGAAGGAGGAAAAAAGAGGAAAAAATAAAATAACGAGCTAGGTGAAAATCGCAGCTTTCCCGCGCGAACGCGTGGTGCAATCGCGGTGCCCATGCCCGACGCAAGCCCGACGTGCGACGCGACGCGAGCTACGTCGCCGATAAAGATTGATGTCACGGGCCGGCTGACCGACGCTCTTGGCCCGGTTCCCGGCGTCATCGACGACGCGCGGTGCACTCCTGACGCCACGCCGCGCCGGTGCACATTGCGCCTCGAGCGTGGGAGTTTCGCAAAGAAAAATTAAATTAGAAATTTACGTACAATTATGTTATGTAAAATTATGGACTGTCATTTATCGAAGCTGCGACTGTTTCTCCCACGACAAATCGTGGACGGAAGTTTTGCCGATCGTTCTCGATCAAGGATTAACGGCGTGGAAACGTCGGGGGCCCGACGACGAGGACCATACAGGCGCGTGTACGCGTTTAGCCTAAATGCGTGTACTCGATTCGAAGTCATTAGGCCTGGCGCGGCGCGGCGCGGCGGCGTGCACACCGTGAGAAAGCAATTGCACGGGCACGGAGGCGGCTCGGATTCAACGGTTGAGCAACCAGTATCGTCGGGTCCATTTCGGTACACTCGAATCTCGCCGGGTCGAGTCGATTAACCTCTTAACAGGCCCGTTAATTTATCGACTATGACTTTGCTACGCTCGTTTTGAATAACATGGACAGCCACGAGACGTTTGATTGAAAACGAACGCACCGGACCCTCGGCGACGATCGAATTTAAGACCATTTACCGACCATTTGCTTAGTTACGCGACATCGCTTTCTTCTTGTCATCTTGTCGTCCTCTGATGAATTTTTAGGAGACGACCTACGAAATGCTCTAGCGAAACGCGTTTCGAAACGCGGACGTCAGAGCGATTCCAGAAATCAGCACTAGAGTCTGCAAACGATCCGCAAACTAGTTCACCGCGGGAATTCGACTGAGCCGTGGAATTGCATCGCGCTGCAACGCATTGCAACACGTTGAATCGTTTCAGGCGGTAATAACTTACGTCTCTGAGGAGCATCTGCACGGAGGATTTGTTTTGTGTTAGTGAATATTGGCCGACGCTGGTCCAGATAACAATTATACTATCGCATGTACGTACCGGGGCCTCGGTACCAATTCGACAACGACTGTTCCGCGGAAACGCGTAATTGTCTGTTTATCACGTGCCCCCTGTGAAATTGAGCGATCGGAATTTCGATTTCCAGGCTCGCGGTGCTCCGACGCCTCTAATGGACCCGAAATTGAAGATCATTCCCGCGAACTCTCGACTGTTATTTGGTTATCGAATATTATCGATTCCCTTCGGGTTAATCGAACGGATCTGCGCTCTGTTAAAGCTAGACAGAGGAGAATTGGTCGTCTGATCAGCAGACTATATTTTCCTTTTATTCAAACAATTAGTAGACAGCCCATTTTACGACAAGAATGAGTACATAGAATTTGGAGTAGTAAGAAAGATTGACAATTGACAATGACGTAACGCGAGTCGAACGTGGGATAGAGGAAAACAAGGGGACGATAAGGAGAAAACGATAAGCGAAGCAAAGGGACTAAGGGAGCAAAATGTTGGTTCGAAGGACTCGAAATTTGTATCCCTGCGGCTGGTCTGACTGCGATAGTGCCGAGAACCGGGTAGTAGAGGCGTCTCCACGTCCGAACGAAAACGGTAAACGGAGGAATGTAAAGATTAATGGCCCCTTTGTCCAGGCCGGACCATTTCTGTTCCATCGTGCGGGCCGGCCGCTTACGGAGGCGGCTCGAGAGAGCGCCCCGACAAGGAAAAACAGAGAAAGAAAGGTGAAATCCTTAGCTAAGTCCGTGTAACGGGTTTCGAGCCGCTAAACCGTCGTCGTCGAATTACAAAGTAACCGGCGCTCGTTATCCGCATTAGCATTAATTAACAGCAACAGGCACACCTTCGCACCGGCTCGGCGCGACGACTCGCCGCCGCCGCTGCCGCCGCCGCGCCGCGCCGTTCGCACCAACAATTCGCGTGTGACTGGCATCCGATCGCGAAAATCACCGATCTGTTCGCCTTGTTCCTAGAGGAAACGTTTCTAGATGCAAATTCGCACCGCTGCGATCCGTAGATTGCGAAAGATTTACGCGCATTTGCATTTTTATGGACAAACTTTAATGAAACAGGAAGGCGTTTTTCTCTCTGTCATTAAAAAAAAACAAACTTCACTATTAAAACATTTTAATAAGTGCAAGACGAAAATAATTCGATGATACATCGATTTGACACAGTCAGAGGAAGATCAAACGGAATCGCGATCGTTCGATCTCGCGGCGCGTTTAGCGCGATAAGTCGGCGTCGGGCTGTAATTCAAGCGATCCAGGTGAGCACAAAGAGAAATATTATGCGATTCGCACCTGTTCGAATGGAAGCAGGTCGCGGTGAGTCGGTGCCCGCGTGAAAACGTTTAGAATTCCACGGGTCCGAGCGTCACGCGTCGCGCGTCGCGCCGCTCCGCTCGCTGACACCGGCCTGCCCGTGTTACATTGCTGTCAGTTTTGAATCGGATCGAGTTGACATTCCTCCGGATGACAAACAATCGGATCGTGATCATGGGAGAGGGCTCGAACGCTTCGTTGCGACCACCGAAGCTTTTCATTCAGACGGAACTGTCTTATTCCGTGTAAAATAAAATTGCACGACATATTATCCTAGATTCTTATATATATATCTCACTTGTTTTCGATACTGGAACTAATAAGCAACAACAGTATACCCTTGAACGTCTCCATTGCTTTCGTTAGTCTGGTATTGTTATAAAGTTCTGGATTTCCTTGACACGATGACCAGACGTGTTCTCGGCTGACCCGCGAGGTCAGCTTTCATTCAACGTCCAGAGATCCTTCTTAGCGAAATCTAGATGGATCGCTGTTCCATGCGAGAGCCGATCGATTGCAACGTCAGCGGAGCTGACTCGCCGCGTTAGTATCGCTTTAACCGTTTTAACGAGTACGGGGGGGGAGGGGGGAGTAACACGTTCGTTAATAATTTTATTTATTTCGTCGACTTTCCGCCTGTCACGGGGACCAGGTCGACCGGTCCGGGGCCTGTCGAGGTCAGTTTTCACTCGGGATTACCGAGGACGTCTCGTGTTTATAGAAATGATTATTGCCATTGAACGCGTCGACAACGCAACTCTCCGAGTGCAATGAGTTGATACCATTCTGCTGGTGTTGCGCTATTTTTTTAATCAATTATGCTTTCATACATGCACCAGTGGAAATAAAAATTCACATGTTCGATGGATGATTCTCAAAAGTTGTTCATAGGGTCTATGGTTTCTTCTGTGCTCCATATCCAAACTGTCAATTGATGAAAATGTTTCTGAACGCATGAAATATATGTAGAGTAAGCAACCGAAGACGTTGAGGAAGACAGTGAGAAGATCTCGAAGACAAGAACATTCGACGCGTGCCGCACGGTTGAATAATGAATTGAATTTGTAGCGGCGGGGTAGCGTAATTGTCGCTCATTTCCGCGGCGTAATATTAATTAGCCCCGAGATAAATCTCCTAGCTGTTCGCGAGGGGTGGAGAAGCGAGGCGGGCAGAGGCGGGCTAAGGCAAGGGCGAGGCGAGGGCGAGGCGAGGGCGAGGCGGCCTCCGTGAGGCGTTCCAACGACGGATTTAATCGTGATTTATTAAGACCGCGATCGCTCTTATAGAGTTCGCTACGCGGTTGATCGTAATCGTAATGCACACACGGTTTATTGTTGGCCTTTGCGGGGAGAGAGAGCAAGATTAATGAGGCCCCGCATTAGGCCGGCTATCGACGCGCCTTCCCAACCCGGTGACAATTCTTTCCTCTCGTTTTATCTTCACCGTCGTACCGCGCCGTGCCGTGCCGTGCCCGTGCCCGTGCCCGTGGCCTGGCCCGTCCGCCCCGACGATTTATCACTTTTAATTGGACGCGGGGCTTCCTTCGTTTCTACCCGAAACAACGGGTCACATCGAAATTTCGATCGTTCCCGGAATTGAGACGGGATTTTTTTCTAGCTGCCGCGTTTGATCGATGGGATCGGACGTCCGCTGTTCGTTAGGAACGCGACATCTTCAATGTACATCAAATTGAATCCCCTATAGTTCCGTGTATATTCTGTTTCTACTAGGAAATGTTCACCTTTCAGGTCAGAAATTGAAGCGGTATTCTGGGGCAGGCGTCATTCCCGGGGAACTGTCAAAACGGGCACCGTTCGAATGCAGAAATCGGAGTGCATCGTAAACCGTTGTTTGTTGGTGTCGGGAAAAGGAGTGCGCCTCAGAACAGAGTGGAGCATCGAGGTTCGACGGTTTAGGCGGGGATTTATCGGACTGATGGTGGCTGAGGTGCAATTGTCGTTAACTCAGCTCCTTTACGAGCCGGTAGCTCGTAAGTCACGCGTCGTAAATGTAAATGCGAGATTTGTAAAACGGGCACAGCTGCCCCCCGGAGTCCGCGGGGTTATTAGTCCGAGCCACCCTCTCTGCGGGGGTGTTGGGGACAGCTGAAGCTGTAATTAGCGAGACCTGGTAAATTATTATTGCGCGATTCGGTTCGCGTTACTTCGCGAGCCAGGCTGCCGATGGAATCGTTGCCGAGTTTTTCTAATAGCCGCGATTGATCCTGCACCGTTTTTCATCCTTGCGATTTCTACGCCCCGGCCGTTTCTGTTTCCGACCTCCTCCCTCTTTCGCTCGCGGAATGAAGGAGCTGCGAAATTACGCCGCACGCCGAGCGTAAATTACATTTTTCCTCTGTTCGCGTTCGTGCTAGCTGACGCGGACCGTTCCGAGCACGACTACCAGAGGCTACACGGCTGTCCGTGTAATTCCAAGCGACGTATGACGAATGCGCCACGACGGTGACGAATCAGCCATCGTTCCTACTAGAGAAGATATTAGCCGTTTATTGGAAATTCTCTTCAAGCTTCATCCAGGCAGATACCAGAGCGAATTTTACTGTTTCTGTTGAACTTGACCACTCATTTTTTATATTAACATTAATGTAGATGATTGGTGTCGAAGAGAATGGTTTAAATATAGAATATTTAATTCGGCGAAGACGCGGGAGCACGAGCGGAATCGCGACCGCGTAATTGCTGTCCGTCTGGCCGGAAAAATTTAATTATGCCCAGAGTAACGTCCCCCCCCTCCCAGCAACGATGGAAACGTGGTTAACGGGGTACAGTAAAACTTTCCCGGGGCCGGCTTTCAATTACGATACACTAATACCGGCGGTTTTCTAATAGAGCCGCGAGATAAATTGGATTTTATGCCGGGGTAAACGCGATATCCGACGCTTCTCCCAGGATCCCTGCGCGGATAGTTGCGAAAGTTACCCCTCCCGGAAAACCGTGATATACAACGGAGAGCGGGTCCCGTTCGAGAACGGAACCGTTTTCCCGGAGACCGCCATCACCGATAATTGTTTACTTCGAACCCGATCGAGTTAAAAACTTCCGACATCTGTGTCCGAGAGATATTTACCGGACCGCCCCTAGAACGATTGCCCCTAATCGACGACCGAATCCATAACATCCACGCCAACACATGAACTTCAACCCTTGTCGACGAAAATTCCACGAATTGCATCGTCTTTTATTCGTTAATCACTTGGTACTCTTCTAGGAGAACAATCGAAGAAATGTCTCTAGCAATATTGTTAGAAGCTCTATTACAATGCCAAGCGTGTTTCACCGGATCAGCGTTTACTGTTCGATGGTTATATGCTTGGGGGTGGGCTAGGTTATTGCTGATTTGGGTGGCTCGGTAAGAGGGGGTGGTCTGGAGGAAGATGAGTGGTCGGTAGGTACGTTTAAGGACTAGGGGATGGTGGGTATCGTGTGATGGAAACAAAGCGGGACAGTAGATATGTACTGCGTCTGGCTGTTACGAAGGAGGGAGATATATGGAAACAATACCCTAATTAGGTGCCGCGATAGGGGTGGTATGGGGCCTGGCAATAGACGGTACTATCAAATACTGACAAATAATGGCATCGTATATTGCGCATTATTGTTATTGATTGTACGGCTCGAAACGATGCCTCTAATAGTTACAAGAGACGGAGCGCTATTAACCGTTTCTCCCGAAACCTCTCGGGCTAATTATGTTATTTTCAGTTCGATCGTGAATCTCCGATCAATGAACCGTCTTCTATAATAATGTCGGGCTTATACCATTATTCAAAATATTTGTTGCATTATTTTTGCAATATTTTAATAAACTGCTGAAAGTATTGTGCGAGGTGATGAAATTAAGAAAATCATATAAAATGGCAATATTCCAGTCTCCGGAAGAAAATAAAATACCGATATCCATCTACCAAGTTATCGAATGAATTAGAGCTTAGGATTGAGTCGTTCGGTATATGTATAACTGACCTAGACAAATGTGTGTTGGGACGGATCTCCCACGTATCGGGCCTGAAAAAATGATCGGGTCGAGAAAGTCGGAGCGGATGTTGCGACACGCGGAGTGCTCGCACCGCGAGACGAACGAGAGGCGGGGCTCTCATGTTACAAGGTGGCAATGATGCCCGACAGACGTCGTTGTCATCCGAACCCGTGCAACACGGAGCGAAGAGGCGCGGATCCGAGGAGAAAAGAGCCATGGAACGGAGAGTCGGCAGCCAACCTCAAGCGTGACCGCAGCCTTCTTGCAATCTCGTCTAGACGGGACGCACACGTGGTGTCTATGACTGTTCTCCGCTCTTTCCTGCTGCTGCTGCCATGCCGATGCGAGCCGTTGCATTTTCGTCTCTGATATCTCGGCCCGTCAAGGGCGCGCCGGCGCAGAATCGCTGCCTCCGCTTCTGATGTCTGTCGGCGATAGGATCTCGAAGATATTTGCTCTCTCGGAGCGAACCCGCCGCCGCGCCGCGAGATCTTGCTACGAGAAATTCAACTCCACGGGACACGATCTGTATTTTCACCGTACAATGGTCCCTGCGATTCAAATTCCGAATTTTAGTCGTCCCGAATTTTGTCAGGATTCTAATCTCAACCCTCATCCGTCCCTCATTTCTCGAAAGATCGATGAATTAACAAGGTAAACAGTTATTTTCCAGAATGCATTTTTACAAGTTAGATGCACCAGATATTTTCCATTTGAAATTTGATAATAATGGGCACTCTGTGCAGTTCCTCGTCGTGCACATACCCTATTATGTTTGGAGGTAGATGCTGTAACAGTGTATCTTATGCACAGCGGACACTGACAAGAAACCAATAGACCTATTTCATGTTAATAATATAGAATATACTCCGGCGGTTTCCCTACGAAATGTCAGATAAGCGCGACAGCGATACCATCACGGAATAATGAGCGAGTGAAAGATGAAACGATAACAAAGTGCTCGCTTCCAACCCCGCCTCCACCCTCTCATTGTCAACTACCCCTGATACTCGTTTTCCCGCGTCCTTTTTTTTCCGAATTCGTAATGGATGTTTCGTTGTCATACTCTTTGTTTCTCAGGGAGTGTACATACATGCATCATGTCCTAGCAATCTTTTATTTTCGAAATGATGAACCTCAATTTTCAAGGGGTTGGATCATCCGCTGGATTCTTCCGTATCCGTCCGTACTGTGCGCTCCAAGAACCTGAAAATTAAAGAAGTACACTTTAATATATGGAACATCATAGTCTCCATTATTATTTTTATATTTGACCACCTTTATTTTCAGTCTCAGACATTCCGAGTTTATTCGTGACTATCAGGTCAAAATTCTGAATGTAGAGCCACAGCAGATATTAGACTCGAATGACACGAGTTTTGTTAGACAAGTGGCAGGATAACGCACCCCAACGTTCACGAAACGCCACAATATTGCAGCGAAACGCCACCGAAAGAATTCCAGGGGTGGCATTGTGATCGAAACGGCAAAGACGTCGGTGGCCCCTTCGTTCATTTAAATCGATACAACCACGAAGGTGATTTTCGAGCTCGATTTCCGCGGGGAACGTCAAAATACCAGGGCGAGCATTCATTGAGGCGCATTCCGTGGCAGAGAACGAGCAGCCCTCAGGTCTCTGGAGGATCGAACCCTGATCCATTCTGGAAAAGCCTGGATGACTGGCCAGAACGAGTAAAAAGAGAGAGAGAGAGAGAGAGAGAAAGAAAGAACCCGATGGGTGTCTAGCTCGTAATCCGAAGCCAGCGTGGCGGAGGCGGTGAATCACAGTGTCGGCGCCAAAATTTCTGAAAGGGTCCCCTACGAAATGCTTGCGACTGTGAACGAGGTGCTTCCACGCGTGAACACGTCGGACCCGCTCGGCCACGTTGGAATGCACACGTAGACCGTGGCCCCTGATGGAACGACAACCTGCCCCTCCACGAAAATGGCCCCGTTTTGTCCCTAAACTGAGCCTAGGTCACGTATGCAACTTGTGAACGCGGTTGGAACGCCTGACGCTCGTCGCGTCCCATTTCCGAGTCATTTTACTCAATTTTTATGTTCTGAATATGTGAGACACTGAGGACAATTGGTTTTATCAACTATAGATTTTTGTTTAAAAAATGGTTCTTCGGAGATATTCAAAGAGGAAGAAGAGCGTGTCAAAATCGGTTAGGTTATGTCACTCCATAAACTTGACCGTTACCATTGGCACTTTCTGTCGGGGCTGTCTTTAAATTGTAAATGAAACGGACTTGAAAAGAGGCAAGACTCCTGCCGTAAAAAGATGAATGGACCGCTCCCTGGAACCGTGTCGCTTCACTTTGCTGCCTTAATGAGGACCGCAAGGACCTAGGCCGCTCTGTCCTACCGAAAGGTAAACACGACCTGCGTGCCAGGGAACTCGAAAACAGGTAAACAGGACCCTAAATCATCCAGGCTAGCCCCGGCATAAGATATCGTTATCGTATAATCTCGTCTCCGGGAGACCACGTTCGAGTTCCCTTTTGAATCGACCCATACCGTTCGTTTCTAGTTTCTACACCAACCCAATAATATAACGACCCACCGCTAAGACTTTCGGAAAGCCGCCATTGTCCTTCGTTTCGCCAGCTACCTTCCAGGAAAAACTTGTAAAAGAACCGCGCAGGCATCTATTCTTGATGAAGGTTCGAGTGGAAGGTGAGAAGAGCCGCTGCAATAAACGGTATGTATTTACGGGATACATCCTCGTGTGGCCTACAGTGGCTTGGGAAACCCTTCTCGGTTTCGCTGTTTGCGTGCCAGTTACGCGTTTATGGTGGTGGGAAATTTTTCTCAGCGATTTATGGCCGCTCCTTTGATACTTGACGGTTCTATGACAATTATTGCGTGAATTTATGGTGTTGTTTACTAGGCAGGTTTCTTACAAAAAGAACACTTTGAGTAACGAGAGTATTCATTCTTTAAATGTACATGTAGAATTTTTTTAAAGACATTTTTTTTCATATTGACACAAGAGTGAACGACCTTGCTCTGTGTACCAAAAGGCTCGGAAAAATCTCCGTTTAAACAGATGACCTCTTATATCCACATTTCGCGATCAATAATTTGGTCGATCAAACACATCCCCCAACAAACCTTTAACCCCATTCTCTCTTCTCCAGGATCCAAAAAACACACACAGCTGTGGAACATCAATTTCCTTCGGTCTTTATCTCTCTAAACCCTTGATTCCCTGCCCCCTAGAAAAAAACGCAAATCCGGCCTGACAAACTCGAAAACACACAGTGTTCCTTTAGAGTCAACATCCATTACGTTCGATCCACGGTTTCAATTCCAAATCCCCCAAAAAATCCCACCCTCCCGAATTTCCTCGTTCTTCAGAGGGTTGGGGGTCGGAAGAAGCCGTCATCCGGGGGTTCACATTCCATTACCGGGGAACGCGTTTCAAAGTCCTGCAGCTCTTGGCCAGAAAACAAGAACCGCGCGCGTGTGTGAATGCGAGTGTGTGCAGGAAACTTCGTGAAAAACGTAAACAGAAAGAGGAAAAAGCGGGGAGTGTCCGAGGGTGGTTGGCCGAGGGAGGAGGAAGGGATGGTGAAATTGTGGAGTCGTCGGCCTGTGGCCTGTGCTTGGATTCCTTTGTTTGGTCTACGGTTCGCTGCCGCAGACGGATAAGAAACGACGTGCTAGCAGCCCGACAGAGTTTCTCGACTCGGTGTCGGTTGGTGGTCTCTCGCCACGGAGACGAATGGTATGCGAGTGGATCGTGGATCGCTGGAGAAAGAAATAGAGAGTGGGAGAAGCGAGTTGGTGGGGGTAGAAGCGGGTCAGCTGGAGGGGGAGACAGGGCCCGAACGGTTCCCGTTGGAACGAGGCCCCGCACTTCCCCGCCCTTTCGGGCCCGAAGGATGGTGGGGGGGGAGGCGAGGGGCCCCGGAACCGTGGGGGTCTTGTGAATGAATCTACCTGCCCCTTTCTCTCTGCTACTTCCCCGTCGCGGCGGCGTTTTTGGTCCGCACTCCGATTTCAAACTGGAATTCTCGTTCGTCCTTTCTCTCCCTTCCTCTCTACCCATCGTTCTCTCCTCTCGTTAACCGAACCATCTCTCTTTCTCCTCGCTGTTCCCTTTCGCGGCGTTTCTCAGACGCTGGACTTCGTGGAATTTCGTCGTAAAGATGATCGAAAGCGAAGATGGGCCCACATACGGAGAAAAAGAGAGGGTCCACGGGGAGAGAGGAGTGGGGGACACAGGGCCCCGAGGAGGTTGCGTGGGCAGAACGTGTGAACGAGGCCCTACATCGCCCACCGACATTCCTCCACGGCGTTCTTCCTTTCGAATCGAGCTTCGTTTACTAGCTCCTATACGGACTTTCTACCATCTCTTTCTTTTCTCTCTTTCTTCCATTCTTTCTTTCTCTCGTTGGTTTGTAAAAGCCGCCGGACGTTTGAACACCGTGAAAATCGATGCGTTACAGGGTTTTCATTCCGGGAACCAACGTCCGCGCTCTTTCCACTACCGTGAATCCGCGGCCATGGAATCCGGCACGAACTACGTTTCTCAGGACGCGTGTTCGCGGCTTGCTGGAACTGTTCTTTTAATCCGAGGTCGCCAAAACTTTCCCCTTCCTGGATTTATCGACCGACCAATCCCCGATGCTTGTTTCCAATTACGTAACGAGCGATAGTCGTTTCATGTTCCACCGCGAAATTACCCTTCTAACGAATGCAAAGAGAGTACAAGTATTCAAACATTTACGAACAATAGTTCCAATGCAACTTTATTTGTCACAGGACACTTGCGCCGGCACGACACGTCCGTTCGCAAGCGCACCTGTAGGAAATGGTATATGTAACAAGACGAAGCAGCTAAACCGTCTCTCGAATCATTTTCTGGTTAGTCCACCAAAACCATTAAACATCGACAATTTTTCCTATTTCATTTGCATCGGCGAGAAAGGTGGGCCTGAGTGTTTCTACGCTATCTACCTGCCCGGGCGGAAATAAATATCCTTCGAGGAAGGAAGCTAACGGACTCCTGCATTGAACAAATTCATTCAAGAAATATCCTGGAAGTTATCAATCGACGCGTATAATTTTTCTGGTGCGAGCCAGGCGGTCAATTTTTCTACTACGCAAAAATCCACAGTCTAGGTGCGACAATTATGGTTTCCAGTTTGTATAACAGTGGACACACAGGAAGCATTCGCCGCAGAGCTGATTTACGAGAGCCAGTGACACCAACAGGTGTCTTCGGTCGCGTGTGCGTGGCTCCGTTCACACGTTTCCACCAATTCGGCCCACGCAGCCTCTTTGACGGGGCCCGCTCTTGATCATCCGTGTGCCACGAAATACCTGGACTGATGGGCCGGAGGAGCAGGGAGAACACTCTCGACAGGTGTAGGCGGAGGTGTAGCCGAATATCGAGATGCCGTCGGCGAGCAGCCATAAATTCCGTTTCGAACCGGCGAACTTACAGAAATACAAGTTGCTATTCTACGAATGACAATTTCCATCGAACACATTGGAACCTCGGCAATTTATGCGAAGTAAAAATTGTGTTGGTTAATTGCAAGCCATTGAAAATGTGCAGGAGTATTTTTAATTTGACGACACTTTTGCTCGGACACCGAAAAATCGATCGCAAGTGACTCTACCGACTGTGGATCTTCTTCAGGCCATCGGTGACCAGTGCCAGACAGAGTCCTCGTCCCGTTTCCCCTAAAATTATGCGCTGCCGACCGCATAATCGGCAGACGTGGGCTCGTTTGCATTTGAACCCGCGTTGTCCCGTTGCCCGTTCGATTGAAAAACAAGGTATTTACACGAGGCAGGAGGTTGTCGGCCGTTTGTTTGCGCGCGTTCCCTGAAAAAAATGCAAATACACTGGCGGCAAGGCGACAGTTTTTCTTCGTTCCATCGGGGCCAAGGAACGTTCGGCGGTTCCACGAACCCCTGCCTCCTTTTTCCAGGACCTAATCTCCATTTTCCAGCGACGCCGGCGCGTGTGTGTGTTCTCTTCGAGATCGTGAATTATGGACCGTCACGGATAGATAGCGAAGGACAGACAAATAGAAAGATAGCGATGGACGGTCTGCACACATGCACAGAGCGCGCGTCGGACCTAACTAAATGGTAATCGACGACGATTTATCTTCGGGCTCCGATCACGCCGTTTCCACGTCACTGTTCGATGTGTAAGAGGCACCTGCCACTTGTTGAACCGTTGAAAAACAGAAAAGTCCGTCGGGGAGGAAGCCATTTTCACGTGACTGCGGCCCGCTTCCGTGACAACCGGGATATCGATGGTAGCAACCGAGTCTCCAAAAAAAGAGGATCCTTCCTCGTCAGAATGTCCGGAGTTCGATTTAACTCTTCGGGGGCGACTGCCAGTTGCATTTGGTCATTTAGCAATTTCATTTTGGAATTGAATCGGCTCCAAATTTCGAATATCGAAGGGGTTAATTGATACCGCGAGTCCCCGACGTTTTAACGATCTCACCGAAACTCCGGATCTTATTAAGCTTCAGGGTCTTATTAAAATTTTTTGGAGGATGCGCTGGAGCGCGCGCAAAGAGGCGGACCTCCGGACCCGGACACTTCAGCGGAGCAACTTCGGACGTTTAATTCTCGATAATTGCTACCGCGTCCACGGACTTTGAGACGCGGCTTCAAATTACTGCGTTTTCGCGCCCCTTCTCTCTCTCTCTCTTTCTCTACCTCGCCCTACGAACTACGCCTTACTTCGATGCAGCCTCTCGCGGGCTCCTTCAACAGCCATTGTTCCAGAAGTTCCCGGTGTTCGACACCTTCGACGTGTCCTCCCGGGGGGTGAGTGGTTTTCGACACTGTTCCTCCAGCTTTGTTTCTTTGTGCGAGTTGCCAGAGTTCGAGATTGCGAGAAGAAGGTATTGACGCGGCTGTCTGTCCGTTGATTAATAGGCTTCGACCTGGAACAGGAATGCAATCGGTGGTAATCGCCCTTCTTCTGAATGCTTGACTCCCATTTTCTGCGCTTTCACAGAGATTTTAACGCGAAATTCGTTTCAAAAATATGTTACTTGAAAAATTCAATTACTTCCACGAAAAAAACGGGTTTCCAGCCCACGATGGAAAGGACCGAAGGCCGTGATCTCTGACCAGTTGCGAGAGCCGGGTACGTGCGCGAACTGCCGTATCGTCGCTTAACTTTTGTTCGACGGTGTAAACAACGCTTTTACTTAACCCGGTCGGCGCGTAACGGCGTCCGCACCGAAACCAGCAAGAGTCACGTCGCGTCGCCACGTCCCTAGCCCGAGCAAGAGTAGAGTAGCTCGACTGGCGAAATTCTGTTTGCCTCATATTTGCTGCCAAAAAATCAACGTGGATAATTTCGAGTTGAAGATACGTTTAGGGCATTGCTGGTTGAATTCAGGGGGAATATTCCCCGATCAATCAACGAGGAAGAAGGATCTTCGAGGAGCATTTCGGATTCAAAGCGGCTCGCGATCCGCGTCGGCAGCGAAAAAACGGAATAATTCCGAGCAATGGCACGCGACCGTCCCGTGACAAATGATTCGAGCCGGCCAGTTTACGCACGAGCGGATAAAAGCGGGTAAAACGTTCGTCCGCTTTGGTAGAACGATTCCACCCCCATAGAGAAGCTGGCCAGGTCCCGTGCGTCACTTTTTCCCGGGCGGACAAACAGCGGCCCGTCGATTCCACGTGACAAAGATCCGTCCCCGGGATCACGGGACTTTCCGCGGTGATTTTTCATCTGGTCGGAGACCACCAGGCCGCCGCGCCGCCGCTCGTATTGCCGATGCAAGAAACAATATTTTCCGAAACCCAAACATAAACCGGCCATCAATTCCCCTCGAGCGAATGCTCGCCATTGAACTTCCTCGAATCCGAGAATGAAACGCGGTTTTCAAGTTGTAGACGGGATTGAATTGCCTAAAATCATTTTTATTCGTTTAACCATTTTTCTAGAGTATTCACACCACCGTACCTTCCCAAATTCACCTAACACCGCGCCCTTGTCTCGCTTAATATGCAATCGGGTCGTCGCAATTTTTACGGGACTCCGTTCCGTGCGGACACTCGGCAAGCATTTCTAATTAACGCGAATAAAAACAAAAGCTGGTCCGTCGAACCAGTTCCGTAGAGCGTGTACCGAGTCTCGTTTTGTTTCTGGTTTGCCGGTGGTGGTCGCCTGGTTCCGTTTCGGCGGGAATGTGTCCAGCGAACGAACGAACGAATGTACGAGCGAGAGAGCAGGATGTAGGAAAACTTCTATCGGCGAAGCGTAACTGTACCCGCCGCAAATTACGATTATTCGTTCCTCCGGCGAGTTTGTCGGATCGTAAAACGTAGTTCGCAGGATGTGACGTAAACGGGAGCGCCATTATTCCCGGCGATATTAGCAGTTAGCATCGCTGTTTGCCCCTCCACCTCGCCTAATCGCGGACCCAACTCCTCCGCCCCCAACCCTATGATTTCTTTTACCGAGGCCGATTTTTCTTCGGACTCCGATGTTTTCCTCTCCGGTTTCTGTTCGCCGGCCAGGATGCATCGGCTTGTCAACGAGCTAACGGGATCGAACGCATGCCGTTCGCCGGTGAAAGAAGCCGAGGAACGGCCCCAGGAAGGAAGAAGACCGCCGAGACTCGCTTCCTGCCGCTTTCCGCAACTTCCGCGTCGGACTCGCGAACGATTACCACCGTCCGGCAATTAATTTGCGGTCCGATTGCCTCGCTCATTACTTCACATGAATTTGGAAACCGTTCTGCAGATCGATTCTGAATATCTGTTTATTTATTGGTTAGTGGACCATGCGAAATGGAGTTTTCGACGAAACGTTGTCAAGCCGACAATGACAGGAAAATAATGAAGCGACGCGCGATAATTAAGTGCTGAAACGTGTACTCGACGGCCAGAGACTCGATTCATCCGGATTCCTCGCCGATCGACGCCGTTAACCTGGATCCCGGCGATCTCGTTTCCGATTGCTGTTTTCCTGCGAACTCTCTATCCCCTGTGTACGAAAAAAAATCATTCTTCCTAACACTTTCAGTGGTTCGATAAAATCGGTACGAGAATCACGATCAACCGAATACTTCCATGAATGAAACAGAGTCATGAAGTCCCGCAAACGTCCGCAAATCCGTCTCTTTCGACGAGGAGCCGAAACAGCGTTCATTTCCCGTGACGCGGGGTAGAAGAATCCTTTGCTACTAAGTGGATTCCTCCGATTAACATCCTGCGGGGCCGCGGCGCGGCACCGCTAATCCTCGGGATCCGTTCTTAAGAATCATCGTTTATCGTCGGATCTCTCGTCTTTTCCACGAACGGTTTTTCCCCGGGGTTCGCGAGGACAATGGGAGTGCTGCAGGAGGCGGCGAATGAAAAAAACATGCCGGCAGGATAATCCTGGCCAGTGAGAAACGCTCTGTGTGAGAAAAAGCCCGGGAAAAGGACCTCGGTGGCGCGAAAGCAACGAGGTGCCGTAGGGTGTGGGCACGAAAACGGAGTCTCTGTGAAGAGGGTGCGAGGGCGGTGCTGCTTTCTAATCTATTGACACAATGGATCTGCTAATGGCGACCTTCCAGGAAACCCGTCGTTTTTCAAAATTCAGGACGTGCTCGAGGCTGGGACCCCCGCGAGACACGGGACTGTAAATTATCGGTGGAAAATGAGTTGTTGTTTTAGGCTCCGACTCCCTTTTGCCCTTCTGCCCTTTTTCAACCCTCCGAGAAGCAAACCGGCTGGCACCCTGCCGGCGACTTGGAAAGTCGCGCGCGGAGGTCCGCAAGGTCTCTGTTCTTGGAATTTCGGAACCGCGGGCAGACCTTTCGTGTGGCTTCGCAGGAATTTTGGAAGTTGATTCTGGATCGACGTCCTTCGAAGCACGTCTTTCGCCAGGACATTCTTGTTTGGTTTTGGTGGCCACTAAAATTAACACCAGCGATCCTCTAATGCAAAATTATGATATTGTCTAGTGCAACTGCACTAATAATATTTTTCTGTTGACAAATTACTCATTATTCACATACTCAAATCACTACATTATTCTGGAAAAATTTCCATCTGTTTTGGATCTACAAAGGCTGTTCCCAATAGAAATAAAAAAGATTTTACTTAAAATTTGTCTACGGAAATTGGAAAATACATAAACATCAGCAGTCTGCTAATGACCCATTTGTTCGCCTCGAATCCGATTCCACCGCTTCCTCACTCGCGGAAACCACTAAGAAACGGTCCAGGATGACAGGCGGATGGAAGACTAATTGGAGCGCGAACAAACACGAAGATACCTCTCTGGCGAATCATTATCAATACCTTGTCGATGCCCGGTCGGTAATTGGAAAGCTGCGTGACGGTGTCAAATAATCGCAGAAGAAGAATAACCGCGGATACCTTGTAGCCAGGTTATAATTGCGTCGGAGCTTTTTCCGTGCTACCTCGCAACGGTACAACGGGACCGCCATTGAACATCTTGTTCCCGGTTTTCTTTAGAATCTCATTAAACGCTGTACGTCCCAGCAAGAAAGCTGATCTTTGATAGAACAATTGCCTCTTTCCTTTTTAAACGATCCAGTGAAAATTGTGAGTTACACAAACCTGAGAAACCTGAGAATGTAGCATTGATACTATTTGTAACTTATTATATTTTGATATAAAACGACGTGATTGATCGATGAAGTGTTCCCGACGATCGTTTCAATTCATCTCAACTGTGCTCCCAGGTGCTCGAAAAATCTGTCGAAACGAAAGTTACAGATACAAGGAGACACGAGCTCGTTTCTCGATTTCACAACCGAGTTACGTGGTTACGATGACGGCGCACCATCAACCGGCGTGCACAGGTTATACACGTCATGTGAACCAGATTTTTTCGGTCGCGACTAATTTGTATACTCGAGACGCAACACGAACGACCTACCATTTTTACGAGTTCCTTTGTCTCTCACTTTTTAATTGACTGCATTTTCTCTCGCCGGTTTTGTGTCTGGGATTGAAGGCTTCTTGTAAAAAACATTAATACTTATTAACTAGTCAAATCTAATTGTAAGATAGTTATCCTGAACATATTAATCAGGAACGAATAAAGCGAGCTGTTGTTTCTTGCAACAGCGCAGAAGTTAGAGATCGGTCTATTAATAAAACCGATTGTTGGTCCTAAGAGGTCACTTAGCAAATTGCATGGAAAAAGATCAAGATTTAGGTTCGCCGATAAGAGAACGCTATCCGGGTGTACGCATTCGCGCTCGCGTCAATGAGTACGTCACCGTGCTCGGTGCGAGCCGGGCCTCGGTGAATGGTAAATAAAAGAGAATGTTCATTACGTATCGGTGGAACCGGCCCAACAACACCTGTTAGACAAAGTCGTTTTCCTGTTTTGTTCGCCGCCGCGCGCCGCCAGAAGAAAACGTCCGGCTAAGTGGCCGGGCTCGTGTATCGCGTTGCCTCTTGTTAGCGCCACTCAACGCGACAAGCATGCAAAAACCCTCTCGAACGCGTAACACGAGGGCTACGACAGCGAGACTGGCTGTGACCACTGCGAACCTATTCCACACATTCAGCGGATTTGTTTCCGAACTTCCGAGTGCAATATCAAACGCATCGTTGCGTTTGTCGTATATGTATATCGCATTTAAGACACTTTACAATTATTTACAACTTTTAAAAAACTGTAGTCTACTTTCGCACATCCTAGGTGCACAGGACCTCCAATCACATAAGAGCGAAATAGCCTTCCAATCGATCCGAGTTTCACCTGCGACGATGTGGAGGGGATGGTAATGCGTGAGATCGCTATTAGGAATTTTCTCTTAATTAACTCTCCGCTCGTCTTTCTCCGGTTCACGGGGGATAATTGCGCGACAATAATGTGCTTAACTGGACGCGCCTCGCGTAATTTCTGCGTAATAAGTGTCCTCCGCGAGCGGGGCAAGAAATAAAATCCTATTATAAAGATGGATTGATACTGCGAACCGCTCGGGAAAGGAAATGGTCGCTCGGTCTTCCCGCTAATCCACTGTTGCTTCTCCCCTCGATGCTACCGTGTAATCGAGAAAATTGAAAATTACCAGCCGATTGATCTTTATGCAAATCCGAGTTTCCATCGGCTCGGCACTGAAATTGTAGTAGAGAAATTTTCTTGGTTCCGTCGACGAACTTTCAAATTCCCACGTTCCCGAGACGCGCGTTTAGCATTAAATTACAGTAGACTATAATTAAGAATAAAATGAAACCTTTAACTTTGTAAGAGTTCATATTTTACACGTTTTTATTAGTGCGTGAGAACCTGTAGTTCAATCGCAAGCAATCGAAGTGAATCATTACATGTTTTGGAAATTATTGAAACAATCCTACAATTAATAATCCAACAACTTTTATGTAATGCTTCTTTATGGGATTTGAGCGTCCGCCGCTAAATTGAAGTCTCTCGCCAAGAATCTTGGCAGGAAAGTGACCAGAGAGAGAAAAAGGAAAATCACAGACAGCAGTATCAAGCCTCCCGGGCGCGGATTATATAAGTTATGAACTTCGGGGCTGTTTCACCGTGTATTAATTAGAATCCGAGTGACACGTAACCAAGAATAGCGTCTAATTAAAACAGTAAAACGCTCAGCGAACCGGCTCCAAAGCTTTTCTTGGAAGCTAATCTAAATGGAGAGGTTGAATCGTGTCAACGGGTACTTAGAATAGACCTGGGGATCTGAAATAGGGTGGATTCGAGGACCAACCGGTTGAAAAATTTGGAGCACCGACTGCTAAACCGGAGAAGACAGGCCCGTCCCATTGCAAATTCGCTTGGCAGGACAGTTTATTCGCGTCTATAATCGCACGTTTGTCTGGGCGACGCGACGTTAATTGTTGCTTTCGAAGCACGGGACGCTTCAACGATACCAATTGGTCAAAGACAAAACTGTATTTCTTTGTTTTCTGCTGCTAAATTTGGATCCTGAAAAATGAATACGAATTATAATTATCTATTTCGTATATTAAAATGTCATCAATGATACTAGGTAGACATTTAGAGACTCGCAATCATTAGGAAAGGGGTTGGAAGGGTCCCGCAGCTTATCGCGCAGGTGATAACAATTAACCGGTTAATTCACGAGGCACGCCAGGTAACCGGCGACCAATGACACCGTGGAATGCCGATTTCTGTTAACCAGATAACGGACTGCCGCACAGCCAGCCCGAAGGAATGCCGGGAAATTTATTATTCCGTGGCTGGACACAGTGCAGGAAAGGTTGCTGCCGCGCGTTAAGTGTCTTATTTAAATATCGCCGATGCACGGGGTGGCAAAAAATTTAAGGACCATGCTAAGGAATTTTAAAACGTCTCTCGACTTTTTTACCGGCTTGTTAAGCATCGGGTTTCCTCAATAAATAAACACAGGATCCTTGGAAGTTCGGTGTAATTTATAAGAGACTGTCATTCGATTAGCGAAATTATTGGGGGGCCCTTAATTGCTCGCGTCTGTGTGCGAGTTTCCTGTTCTTGAGCCGTTCATCTGGAGAGTGTTCACGAAAAAATCCACATTAGGTAAAAAAAACATACGTACTCTACTGGACATATAAAATCTAGAATCAACGTCCACGCAGTGCTGGGGATCTGGAAAAATATTTTAAATTCGTCGCGATAATTGCCTGGTCGAACAGTTAAAAAATTGGCGCAACATTCTCCAGAAAATGAAATTGCCGGCTAATGTATCCTTGCGAAAGATCGCGAGGCAACGGCGCGGAAAGAAGGATCGAGGCACGAGCGAAGTAGAAAAGAAAAAGAAAGAGCAAAGCGTGAGCTCGCGCGCGCGCGGATCGGATCGGATCGGTTCGGATTGGATCGGGCGCGAGGCTAAAGAATCCCGGGATCGTTTACCCCGTTCACTACGGTGCACAGTCTCGGGCAGAAACTAGTTCCATCGGGTAAAAAGGAAAATAGAAAAGCGACTGTCGGCTAGAGACGCTGTTTCCTGTCTGGCCGTGTGTATCGGGGACTCGGCTCGCGGGGGACCTTGAAAGGCACGCGAGGAATCCGGCTCCGGCTCTGGCGAGCGTTCTCCAACCGAGTTTCCTGCTCCCGCGAAACGATGGAGCGCACCAGCTCGCGGATCCGCGATTTTTCGAACCGACATGCGAATCCAATTCCTTATTTACTTGATATCAACCGCGGGAAACGCGGAATTTCGTTTCCCGAGGGTGTTCCGAAGTGTTCCCTGTGGATCTCTCTCTCTTCATGCGAAATCAAAAATTTTCTTCAGCTTTGGGTTTTCTAGAACGAGCCAAATTCATCAATTAAAATATTTACCGGGACGGTAAGGAGTACAAACGCGATTATGGGTCTCGATAAGGAGAGATCGATTAAAAAGATGTCGAAATCGTTCGGCGCTTTCAAATTCCGGAGAGGATTGAAGAAAAATTCGTTGAAGGGAGGGTAGATCGCAAACGACCGATAGTCGGGTAGCGATTTCTTCGTTTTCTTTCGTTTTCTTCAGGGCGGGTTGCGCAACTGGCGCGGCAGCGTGAAGGAATCTCCGAGCTATTTCGAGCAGGTCGCGCCGCGAGCCGGAGACTTTAACGAGCGGGCAGGACGGTCGGTTAATTCGAAACGGCGCGGCTAACACGTTCACTGGCTCGTCGGTCTTGTATGAGTGACATTATCCTCTGTCCGGGCTAAAAAACTAATTTCTAGTGTAATTTCTCCGTCAGTTTCTGGACATTTATTTAAAATGTAGAAGCATGTAGATATTTATATATATATATTAAATCACAAGTTGTTACAAGATGTTTTAGTAAATCTGATAAAATGTACATGAAAGAGAATATGGTTCAAGGAATTTATGTGGGAGCCTGCAATTTCCTTAATGGACGACGCAGAAATCTGTACGACGCACTAAAGAAATCTGGTGCTCGTGGTCACGTATTGTTTGCCCGCATAAAACAGACCATGAACGCGCGTTGGCATCTGTGTTACGTTTATGCCCTTACGTGTGAAAACTGACGGCATGCATACGAAATGTTCGAAGATTCCAATGACCCCATTCAAGGATAGTTACACGGCCTCTCTCTGCCACCTACTATTTATAGGCTGTGACTTACCTAAAGTAATTTGTGGATATGGAAGTAAAAATTAGTATACCGCTTCGGGATCTGGATTAGATTCACAAATGATCCTTAATCTAACTATATCAATTTCTGCTTCATTATAATTTTATTGTATAAAATAATGTATGAAAGAGGATAGATACTATGGGGGAATTCAAGCTCTGCCACCGGTCGTTCCATATTACAAACACAACAATGGAATCAGGACGAGAACAAATGGGATACAGTGTGAATGTAATACTCTTTATTTGGCGATAAGTTCTGGAATGTGTCTGTACAGAGAAAATGGCTGGAAAACCTGAAGGACGTCGACGACGACCTTAAGGATTCAGAGCAATTATAGTTCGGTCGCGGTAGAAAGAGCATTTATATTCGAGTTCTACGAAGAATTAGCCCTAATTAGCAGACTCTCTCCTTTTCCACGTATTCCGTAATAAACTGGACAAGTTTCGATGCAAATGATATTTTCTTGATCTGTTTCTTTTCGCGGAGCCGACCGGGAATGTTTTAATGACTCCCCTGAGAAACTTGTCGACGGAGAAAAAAGCGTTCGCCATGAAACGATTCTGGTAATTGTTGAATGCATCAGTCAGCAGTGCTTCGCTTTTCGCCAATTGTATACTCGCTTGCAATTAGTAAGCTGCGATTTTATGCGAGCGTTTCGCTCACAATTCACTCGCAAGTTCGAGTGAAACGTACGGAAACGTTAATGATATTTTTACGTTTTACGGTAAAACGTGTTCTGGTCACAATTTAACTATCAGATGCACAGAATATTCTTTAAGTTTTCCTTATTTTCGAGTTATAAAGTATACCACATCATATAAGCTTGAGGTCATACTGCTATCTCTTAAGGTACAAAGATATGCAATCAAATTTAGATGTAAAGAGTGACATTTATGCACTTCTACGTTGGAATTATGACCTAGTTTAAATCAAGCTTAAGGTCATCTCACAACATCCTCATATTTTTATATAAACTTAATATGTTCATATATGTAGACGTAGTACAATGACCAATGTCATTTTAAAGTTTTTCCTCATCATATAAGGAAAAATAGAAGAACCGAGCGTATTTCCAGAAGCACCATGAATACATACGTGGTCGCCACTCATTAGCACTTGAATAATCAACACCTCAGACGGCAACAAAATTTATTTTCCTAATGTTTGCGTTCGCGGAACAATTTTTCGCAATATCATCTCGCGTCGACAGATTTCTTGTACCAGGAAAACATGAGAAAACATCGCGGGATTTCCAAGCGGCGCCACCGAGATAGGCTGCCGCGCCGGTATCGAAATAACCCTGAACGGATTCGGAACCGCATTTCCTTCAAGGAAGTGTCACACTATCGCGGAGAATATTCATTAATTACCGGGAACGCACGATTTTTTTCCTCATCCGTGGCGGCCCGCCGAAGGCTGAACGTATAAAAATATTATGGTTAACGCGAATCGCGACTCGCCGCTCCATCTATCACGGCTCGTAAAGGGGAAGCGTCGATGACCGTGACGAAGTTTCGATGGCCCGTTCGAGGATTGTCGTAGCGTTCTTCATTATTCAATTTGGCGTTAATATTCGGAAAGGAAGAAAGAATGCGGCGTTAATCCGTGGCCGAACACGGCCGCGATTGTTTCTCAAAATTCGCGTACACGCGCGCGGTCACGGGGAAATACTGCGAGAGCCGCCGATGAATATTCATGATCGGCGACGGCGAGCCGAGTCCGCGGACGCATGTGAAATAAAATAAGCGCCGGCCGGCCACTTTTTGCAATTCGCCAAACGCCTCGTGTGGTTATCGTATCCTTCGCTGTTATCAGCTCACAGGTCGCCGGACCGCCTCTTCTGTTCGACTGGGTTACGATTGCTCGTGAATAATCCTTTGACCTATACATACAGTGGGTGCACAAAGTGTACGTACACCTTTTAAAATTCGTGTTTTGCTAATGTTTCGAACGAACAACGATTCCTTTCATACTACTTAATTCATCCACATATTCATATTGCTTATATATAAAAATTTGTATGAATACATAGAGATCCGCACGAGTCCATTGAACGAATTTTCGTGGTGAGCCACAGGTTCATCGAAATTCGCGAAAGATATTTGAACGGTGACAGTGCAGCCCGTTAGTATCTATGACACACGACCTGATCGACAGACGGGAAAATCAATGGAGGAGATCGATGCAGTCGGAGGTCGATTTTACGATAATATTTACGATCCGAGGCCAGTCGAGCGACGAATAGTCCGCCACAAATAAAAACCGAGGACCTCGAAACGAATTGTCGTCAACGCATCGCGCGTCGTTGACAACAGGTTTGACGCGCGTCCATGACGCAACGCGACGCGAATAGGAAAAACAGACGGAGCTTCACGAAAACCGAAGCAAAAGCCCCGCAGCGTGATCGTCGGCGGCTCGGCGCGGCCACGATCTGAAATTATAATGCGACTCGTGGAATCGATGATCGAGAAAGTTTTCACGTTCCTCGAGGGCTCGCCGATCGCGTTTCGCAACGCGATTTGCATCCGCGAATAGCATCGGGATTAAAACTTTCCTACAGGATACACCCGGTAGCCAAAGAAGTTTACGCTTCTCAAATTTATATTTGCAAACGTGCGCGCGTGTGTCTCCGAAGAATGTGGACATTCATGTAGAGAATTTTCTTGAAAATTTAATTCTACGTAATTCTAGCTTCTCATGCAATGAGAATACGAACTTCGTTTGTTAAAAATTGTGCCCTAGAGTAAAAGGAATTACACAAGAATCGTACAAATATAAAAGCTGTCGGTCAATGCGTTAATTCTTGTACTGAAATCGTGCCGACTTGACTCGACTTGAAATCAAGACATAAATCCTTCTTTCTCCAAAATTAGAATGTATCGCTTAAATGAAGACTATTTTACATCGTTGAACATAATATTAAGACAAGAGCTTTGTCTAGTTCATTTTTCAATGAGTCGTTTGGTCTTGAAAAAAAAGAGAAATACATATTCATTATTTTTCTAAGAAATGTTTTCCTCGCTTAGAATTTTTTAAAATTGACTTGTATAATTTGAAGGTTCGTAATAAATGCAGTTCCTTGAAAAATGTTCGTTTCAACAGGAAACTGAAACGAAGATACACATTGTTTTCATATTTAATATTTCACTTAAAAAAAAACTCTACCTTGTATGATTTAAAGTATACATTTTAAACCGTTCGTTACTGACCTTCATCAATGCTTCGTCGTTTTCAGAGACACGCGAGGCAAGCTATTATTCCAAATGCAAAAGAGATAGCGACCACAGAAACATTTTTCAGAAACAGACTTAAACCAAAATCTTTACAGCCTCAAATAAAAATATACATTATACCGAACATCTTTTCTTTACGATCCACGCAGAATCGTGACTGCAGCACTCGTGTCGTATAGTGATAACTATTTCCGTAAATTACCACGAACTGTGGAAAATTATGAGTTTCGCGTTAATGGAGAAAATATTGAAAAGAGTAGGTAAAACAATATTATGCTTACTCCGGTGAATTCCCGGCGAGCTAATCTCGATGGTCGCAACAATTGTTCGTTAGGCAACGATTACGAACAGCTTGGAACAATAGTAAAAAAATAACCTCGTCGAGGTGTAATAACTAGAGAAGATGATTGTTCAAAGCTTCCGAATAATTAACGCGGAGATCGTCGGGGACCAGTGTCACAGGATCTCGCTTCCGTTTCGCGGAAACGGTGATACATGGCGCCAGCGTTTCCAGGCACCAGTGGAACGGTTAATTGTCTTCGTGGAAATCCCCGGCAGTGAATCCATGGTAGCCGCAAATTATCATCGTGTCTCTAGCGTTCTTATCGAGCGATCTACACTCGTAACATATTTTAACAGAAATAAATACGTCTCTCTCCCCTGTAGGAATCCTTATTTTATCCAGCCGCGGCGCGCGAGTCCTCCGTAACGCCTGGAAGCGTCGTGTGATTTATCGTGTCTGCGGAGTTTGCACCGTTCTGGCAATTATCAGGAAATACAGGATCATTCTAGGTACATACAATGTTTCCCAACACCCACGACGAATCCCTAACAATCATTTTCACTGAACGTGCAACCAAAAGATTTATTTTCGCAAACTTGTCTTCCAGAAATTGAGTAGTAGTAAATTGTCTTCCAGAGTTTGAGAAATTCAAAATTATTGAAAAACTTTAAACACGTCAATTTTTTAATTTCTCCTCTATTGAAATCATTACGGGAAGAAACAACATTCAATTTAGTTTCTATTTTCTACAATCGCTGCAGACAATTTTTATTTTGCATAAAGATACTATCTCGACCAACAGCGCCGTTCAAAATCGAAGGACGTCGGTGGTCTTAACGAACAGTATGCATCCTCGTTGCGGTATTCAGGCGTTGGAGTTGCGAGGCAATGGCGTCGTCGTGTTACCAATTCGCGTTTCACCCGGGACGCTTCCGTCCCGTCGCCAAGATCACCGAGATAGCGGATTAATCCGCGCATTCAACGCTTTCCGGTGCTCCTTTGAAAAAGCTCGCTTTGCTTTGGTCCCCCGGAGAGGCCTGAATGTAACCGCGATCCTGTTGGCGTCGCGCGCCTTCTCTGCCCTTTCATCCTGCTGCCGTCATCGTCGACGCGATAAGCGGCGGCTCCGATAACGGACGGAATGCACTGACCGGATTTCTCGTCCTGCTGGAATTTCCGCCAGATCCGCAGATACGCGCTTTTCCTCTTGCAGACAACTCTCCGCGACTAGTAATTCGCCAGGATTATTGCAAATGGTTCCTTCCTTCCTTCTGGACATCAAGCCGGTGATTAACTCTCCTGTCAGATCGCGCAATTTCCTGCGACGTTCAGTCAGCTAACTCCGGGGTATTTTATGACCCCAGAAAAATGTTCTGTGTATAAATGTCCTGTACAATCTTATCGTGCTTCTTGCGAATTCTGCACTTTTCGTCGGTCCGTTATTTTATTTAATTAGAATTATAAATTGTAATGCATGGCGGTGGGGAGCTTCTAATTTAATTATCAGAGGCCATAGTTATTGAACGATCGACGTGACTTTATGGGACTGACTGAGGATAAGAAGTAATTAGGACTGGTGTCGCTGATAAATCTTTAGTTTCGGTCATTAAAGTTTGGACAGATGCTCGATCGACATGGGGGAGTGAGTCCGTGCTTTTCCGTTATTGATTCTTTTATTACGGTCTAGCGTGGCACGGCTATTTCTGGATTTGTTTAGAGCGCGTTTTCCCCATCGTTAACTCGATGATCGCTACAATAAGTCGGGCCAGGTATTCCGGCCGGTATTGGGTCATAAATTTTCCCCCTCGTAAAAACGGAACGGTGGTTTACGGAATTATGGGAGCTAGGAATTATTTAAATGTAATCGGGTCACGGAAATCAACATATGTCCCCGATCGAATTAACAAGGGCTGGGACGAGTGGGGGTTGAATGTTCCATCTGCGATTTTCGTGACACGAATGGCTCTCGTATGTATGTTTCTATCAGGTTTTTTATTAAATTAGTCATTAATCTCATAAAATGAATAATTCACAATTCTTTTAATCACTTGTGTTTCTCTTTTTTATAACTAGCAACTCTGAAGCACTTTATGCAATTTTTCATCCATTTTAGCGCACACACACTTTGAATTAAATTATATTAATATTCCGATATATGATCGATGGAGCTTGTTTATTGTTTGTTTGAATTTAACCGGTCGAAAGCTCGGAACACACATACACACACATTCCAACGTAATTCATTACCTCTGTTTCTTTGTATAAATATACTTTGTTGATATTATTTTTTCTGTACGTTCATTCGACGCATTTCATTTGCACAATATGATTAAATTACACATTCTGTAAAAAGGATCAGCGAAATATAAAGAGATTTCGAAATCCTTTTTGTTCAAATAAAATTATTATTAAAATAGTGAGCTTCTCATTATTGATTCTGTTAAATAATCTAAAAATCTTCGAATTTTTGCAATTACGCATAGATTAACATTGACTGTTACTTTTTATTAGACTGTCTACACATTTTTGAACCCAAATATAAAATAGAGTCGTGACCATTAAAAGAAATCCTTATCGGACCTATGAAAACAGAAAAAAGAAAATATGCCCTCGTTAAATATTCTCCTTAAATAAAGATAGGGAATTTTTATCTTTAATACTTTCCCAAGATAGAGCCTAACCTAGCCTAACCTCTTGATCTTCTCGTCTCTAGATTACCTCGAATACACACAATATAGGATAAACTGTACAATGATTGTACATTGATATAAAATATATTTAGTGAATGAAAATCGTAAGACTGTTATTAAAACTTACAACGTTGCTTTGAAATATAAATAAAAAGCAATATAAAATGATTTTCTATACCCTAGGAATTCATAATATTTGCCTTTTAAATCAAAAGTGCCAATAACTACTGCAGTACCAGCATTAGTACAGTTTATCCTAGATCAGAAATGTAGTTTCATTATTTTTTTCATTAATTTCTCAGTACCTCCCTTGCTGAGCAGATCCGCGAGAGAGAAAGAAGCAGAAACAATTTGGTATAATGAGATTTTAAGTAACCACGATGAATAGATCACCCGGTGCATGAAGCACCTCATCGTGATCGGTCGAATCAATATTTTAATGATTACTCAGCGGCTCGGCTTCTGGAAAAAAAACGCGTCGAGTGGCGAAAGATAGTGCGCGCAGGAAGAGCTCACATGAGGGGTTGGTTGAGAAGCAGCCGCTGGTGGGCGTGTCGATGCGCCATTAGCGTGTCATTAGAGCGTCATTAGCGCGCGATACGCAACATAGAAGTGCGCCCGCTGTTTATTATTGAACATACTCTCCATCATCGCGAGGGGCCGCGTGTGTTCGTATAATTGCGAGTCTCCGGGACGATTCCGAAGGTGAAGTTCACCGGGACGGTGAAAGATAGCTAATTATAATCGATCCTCATCGAAACTGATCGACAGCTAATCCGCTCGAGCATTCGAGGAACGGCCATTTATCGATCCCATCGATCGGGAAATATTTTTATTCGCAAAACTCGACCGCGATAAGAACCCATTTCCTGCTGTCACTAATCCGTAAGTAGCTCATACAATTTTTAACTGTTTCAAAATTTTAATACGGACTTCGTAATAACATATTTGAAGAGTATCAATTGTCATTCCGAGTAGCCTAAGGGCATCGCCAATTTCCTGTTACAATTAGCACAGCTCAACCGAACAAGCAATTCCGCGCGACACGTTAAAGGAGTTGTTTCCCGTAGTTCTTAACGATGACGTCCCTGAAGAGGATGTTCGAAAGCCTACGACAATGACGAAGATCTCTTAATCTCTCTGGAGAGGTTTCGCAAACAAACACAAGCCGAGGCGTTTTAATACAGCACGCCGTGGATCGTGCAACGTCGTCATCGTCGTCGTCTACGCGAATCGGAATGCGCGCGTAAGTGCGTGGATGACGATCCTCAGCAAACACTCGATTGTTTGTCGGATACGCGATGTTTCATCGCGACTCGGAACACCTACGAGGAACGTCGTAAAATATTCAATGACTATTTCGATTCGTCCGGCGCATATCCGAGACGCCATTTCTCTTTCACAAGACCGAGTAAATGTTTAGAGAAAACCTGCCGACCGTGTAGTTTTCCGTTCGTCCTCCTTGAGTACGCAACTTCGTATTTCACCAGTGGATAAACATTGTGCTGAAGATTCTGAAATGTTGTGCCATCTGTAAAATGGGCGAAAGTCCTCTCTTCAATTTCTTTGAAGAAGAAATTAAAAATACTGTTATATTATATTCAAACGATGAAACACATTATATATTGTATATACGAAGGAACAGTGTTAATAATTCTGGATCGAACAATCTCGACGGTCGCTGCGTTTCCTTTTTAAAAAGTAGTCGGAAGGTAGTCGCTTGCAATTATCAAGGGGTAGCTAACGAAAAAATGTAACGAACCCCCTCAACCCTCGTAACTCGATTACCAGCCGCCTTTGGAAAATCTTGTTGGGGTTCATTATCCGAGTGTTGCCCCGACATCGCACTTCACTGCTCCCTTCTTTCCCTTATGCATAGAAACCCAGGGGGCGAGAGAACGGACACCGACGCGTGTACACATTCCATGCACGACGAGAGAGACAGAGAGTGTTCATCCCCCTGCGTGCACCTAATTCCGCCATTTTTATACAACACCTTTCGCCGACGCGCGCCAAGTCTGTTTCCTGAACAGGAATGAAATCAGACGAGCCGTTTCATTTCACCCCCAAGGAACCTTACCTTTACACGCACGGGGTGCTTTCATCGATCCGTAACGGCATCATCGAAGTCATTATCTGTGCACGGACTGCGGACTTCTTGCGCGTTTATGCTCCATTCACTAAATTACGCTGTTAACCCTCGGACGCACTATCCTTACTTATACATAGCTATACACAGGGCCGAGCCGTGCTATGATACAGAGAGGCGGCCGCATCAAGAGGCACCGTATTCAATAATTGAAATATTGGTCTATGTTATTCCGATATTCATGTAGTATACGATTATGATTTACCGTATTTTTTAAAATCCCAATCGAAACAAGGTCCTTGGCCAAAGAACCAGCCAATTAACGTTTTAACGATCATCAAGTCAAACCACACGTAATAATTCAGCGGGTCTCGGGCAACGAGCACGGTCGACAAAGCTTCCGCAGACGGTTGAACGGATTAAACGGATGAGAAAAGTTTGAGAGCGAGCGTGACGGCTAACGATAGGATGAGGGAGGCCGAACACGTCGGGGTACGAGGAACGGAGAACCGTCGCTGAAGAGAGAGCGTGAAAGAGAGAGTGAGAGAAAGTTGGTGGTGGAAGACAAGGGCGAAAGTACTTTTTGAAACGTAGCCCGTAGGTGGCGAGGTATTTGCGTTGGGCGGAGGACGCGTAATTATATGGCGGTGATTAAGGTCGTGGCATTTCGTGAGAGGCCATTAAGGAAAGTTTGAATAATCCGCGGCCGGACGAGCGTCGCGTTACGTCGTATTCGTTATCGCGGATTTTTGCTCCTTTTGCTTCTTCCTTTGCGTAACGCACGACGCGACGTTCACGCTGCCTCCATCTCCAGAAGAATACACTTTCTGTGTTTCTGTCGTAAGTGTACGGGAAAAAACTTGCTAATCTAACTACGCTGATTTTGTCGAATTCTGAAGCGACTCGCCAAGCTCACCTGGTTGCGAAGGGGTGGTTTAATTTGCACGTGCGGCGCGGCGCGGCGCGACGGTGTGCTCGCCTGACCGACGAGCAAACGAGAAAGAAAACGATTCGTGGGTACCGGGGCGACGATTAAGGCGCTCTCTCGGTCTGATTAAACACAGAGCCCGATGGAGGTACAGCTGGAAAACGAGGCTGCTCCAATATTGACTCGGCGTGTTTGGGCCCTTTTAGGGGACCGATTAGGTGACTCCGAGCACGTCCGCGCGGCACGGCCTGTGCAAGCTCCTAAGAATTCAACGGCGAGTTTCCGGCCTCCGCGGCCCGCACTTTAATTCTACGCTGCCGGAATCACCTCCGCCTCCCTATGTACACTCAGCCCACCGTCGCAATATTTGGGTAGCACTTAATGGGTCTCCGGGAAATTTACGCATTCACGGGTAGAACCAACCCCCGTGGATCCCTGTAGTCGCCCGCCTTTGATTCTACGGGACGGTTTGCCGTTTGCTCCCTTCGTTTCCGGCCCAATTATTATCTCGATTTCAATCTTACGTTAGATAGACCAGGTGCCACAGTTTCTGTAGATTCTTATTAATTGTGACGTAATCTATGACATAAACCTACTTTTTGTAGGTCAGTTAGCGAATATCCTGACGCTAATCTAGCAATAAATTGTACGAACCGTGATAGGAAGTTATCTCCCGTTTTTCTCCGGTTTTCCTTGTACCCACACACACATGAATTTCCGTCAAGCTTTCCTCAAGCTGTCTCAGTGAACCTCGTCTCTTTGTCCGATTTCGGCGTAGCGAAACCACGTTTTGCGTCGCCGTTACGCTTAATCAACGCGGAACTGATAACACGTTATTACGATTCCGATCGTTCTCTGACGCAGTTCTCGACTTTATCAGCAGATAATCGCCACTCGGCCAATCTGCGTCATCGTACGGAACTTTATTTATTGTTTTCGTTCTACTATTTTTCCTACCCCGCGGCGCGCACTAATATTCTCGCGTCAAAACCGCAGGACAAAATTCTACATTGCAATTGCTGAAGTTAAAGAAAAACATTCCTGTACATTAATTAACAAAAATCATAAAAGATTCTGTTACAAACGCTGAATACTGGCTTTGTGCTTCTGCGTTGTTATATTAACGCTACAGATACTGGAATGTTTTTCCGGGAGTCAGTTTATGCAAATCCACCCTGAAATGTTATTCCCTCTCTCCATTTTTGCTGTTAATAAATGATCTTCTTCTGCTCGTTTTATCGCGTGTTGTGTATGGTAATAACGCGCATGATTTATGCTTTCTTATGGTTTTTTAACACTTCCATTTTTTCTGAAGTGTTTTCGAACGTCAATGCAATTCTTACGTCTTCGAACGAGCTTATCGGAAATGATCTCCTATATATTGCAACACGAACAATATTAATAGACCACGGATCTTTATGCGATTATGACAAAAACGAGTAGGTGTAATTTAAAATTACTGTTATATTATATTTTCAACCTATCAAACATATTATGAAACAAAATAGATTTCTATTTCACTCCAGATTGTTGTAATTCAGTTAGAAAATTTTTATTTTGCACGAATATCCGCTGTCTAAATATTAGCAACTTTCATTACTACTGTATTCAAAGAGACACAATCTACAAACGACATAAAAAGTTAACAGCTCTACAAATTACCAAATAATGGCAGCAACAATAGCAATAAATACAAACGCGTTTCTAGGAGGTCCGGTGGTAATGAAGCGGGTAGTAAATCGTGCCGAGGCGTTGCAGCAGGGTGGTCGACAGGGGGTTGGCCGTAAATCAATTTCGATTTACGTTGAAGGCTCGCGCGGCGGCGCGGCGCGGCGCGGCGGATAAGTATCAAAAGTCCTTACGCGTTCGTTAACCGGCAACACGCTCTCTTTTCGTGGTTTCAGGTTACCGGTGTGTGAGAAGTTCTCAGCGAGAACGGCGTTGAATTTCGAAGTCCCGGTGTGTCAAAACGTTCGATCGGGAGCCAGAAATTCAGTCCCTCGTTGTCGGTTCGGGGATCGCGGGGGTGGGTAACGGCGTCTAACTACGGCACACGTAACACGTTGACGGCATAATAGAAACGAAAATCAGTAAAAATGAGTTACACGACACCGTGGCACGCGGGGGTGGCTGTTGCGGACACGCGAGCCGGAAGTTTCGGCCCCGTGTTCCCGGTTCAAGCAAATTACAGGTGTACGAACTCGTGACAAGCGCCCAACGGACGAGCCAGGGACCTTTCGCAAGAACGGGAAAAATATATATATATGTATATAGAACAGAGAGGCAGAGGGAGAGAGAGGAAAAATGGGAAAAAATTTGCCAGCCATAAAAAGCCGATTGCACCCGCGTGTTCCAGGAACACCGGCGATAGTTTGCTGTGCGCAGATTGCGTCTCGTTATCGAGCCTGCCCGATCGAGACCATTCGCCGGCCGGACTATGGCGAATTTATTCGCGAGAGCTTTTAATTTATAGCGAAAGGGCGGACCGAATTGTTTTATCCTTCCGCGAACCGCTTGGGAGAGGCTTTAGCGCGGCATTTGTGAAGCCGGTTCGAATGTGTTTATGTTCTGGATTTGGTGGAGTTGTTTGTTGTATACTGTGTCGGTGGTGGATTGTGGAATTTAAGGCAGATGAAAATAGTAAATGGTACACATTTATATATCCTCCGGATCCTGATTCCGATCGAGAGGATACGTATCGCCTTTCCATGGAACACGAAGTACATATTTACTTTCAATGATCACGGGATACTCTATCGAATCACCGTGTAATTGGAGTACAATTTCATCCTCCTAACCTCTATCATCGTAGCTAGACGGTCATAAAACGGGACACTATAGCAATCTGCGCGATACAATATCATGGGGTGAGAGGAGAAGCGGTGACCTCGAGACCTTGATGATCAAGGTTCTGAACTTCATTCGAGAATTTTCCTAGCATTTCAGATTTCATACAACCAATTAAAATGCACAAATAAATGAGTAGCAATTAACATGTTGCTTTATATATTTGTAAAAAATAAATTGCAAATTATTCTATACGTACATATCCATTGGTGACGGAGAGCGGCGGTTGTATTTTTCCTAGGACTAGTTAAACAGCAGAAACGAGTAAATTTCGCTGACAATACGCGAAAAGCGGCTTGGCAGGTTGGCAGAGGAGGCCTCTTGCTACGTCGCCGATGATAACGAGCAACGGTACTCGCACGCGTGCATCGTCAGCTGTCGTCGTCGACGTACATACGTCGTCGACGTGCGCGAAAATGTGTCGTTTCATTCCGCGGACATAAAAGGCGCCAAGCTACGGCGAGGCGGCGCGGTGCGGCGCTTCGTTTGATAACGGATCGCGCGCGTACGCGTCGTGGGAAGCCGCTGATAACAGGACCCCGCTGTTGCACGTGCTGCTCGAACCAACTCGGCTCGATGCAACGCGATGCAACCTGTGCGTGCATCGGAACATATGTGCCCCGAGATACCACTGGCCGTTGATACGCGAGCTCGACGTTTTCGTCCCTTGTCACCTGCACACAATTATTATAATGGCCGGTGATATCGCACCTACACAGCGCAACATGCTCTGTGGACACTTACACTCTGACGTCACTGGTTCACGCGAGATTTTTGCAAAAGTACATGTCCCACGATCTGCACACGTGTAATTCGTAGTCTAGAGTTAGGCTATACATATTACGTTCGCTAACAGTATTTGTTACAACGACAGCCTTCATAGTTGCCATATTTTATTAACACTACGAGTGCCACGTCAGTCGTATATTACCGACACAATGTTTTTACCAAATTTGAAAGTCAATTTTTTTCCTACTATCTATTACCACTTTGCTGGGGGTCCAACTTAGGATATTATATTCTTGGGAAGTGTTCAGTTTTAATTGTAAAGTGTTATACTAAAGCATGCTGTGTAAACCAAGCACTTAAAATAATAATTGCACAATATTCCGTACAGTCGCCGAAAGAAGTGCCACGTGTAGCAAACGAAATGGCATTCCACGTGCTTATCTCAAGAAAGTTCATACTTTCGTCTCTAACTACATCGGCGAAATTAATATTTATACACTTACGTATATACGTCGAGTCGGTATAATCAGCGTTTTGAAAGATCATGAATAGTTATGAGTAATATTTCAAACGACTCGACAGACGAGTGTTTTCTGGGTCGAGGAAGGAGGAAAAACCATGGTCGATTATGTTCGACGGCGTGTAATTAGAAAAATTGCGTTACAGGCTGGAATGACAATCCACTCAACTGTGTAAATGGTGACGACTATGTTTCTAACGAACTGAACAAATCGGTATGGAGAGAAGAAACAAAACTGCAAAATTAACGGAATCGGTTTGTGTTCGCGCGTATGGGTGGGAGGGAGAAAAAAAATGTACACCGGAACAGGAATTCTAATTATGCGTTTGATTCATTAGTAGTAATGAACTCTCAATTAAGCGATCAAGCAGGCTCTTTAATTATCCAGGCGCGGCTCGCCCGCGGTTATTTTTCCCGGGGAAATCCGGCACGGCGCGTATTTTGTCACGATCGCCCGAGCTCTCTCGAAAATTTCCACGCGTGCCTTGCCCCGGTGCCATTTGTTCAGTCGAGTACGTGCGTCAATCCCCTGTGAAATTCAACCGACCTGTTATGTGTCTCATGTATATGCATGCCCGGCCAATTCAGCATTTTAACCGCGATTTCGTGGCCGCCGGGAAATCGCGCGAGATCAACACCCGAAACACGCTCCTTCGACAACTTAGTGAGGTACACCTTTCCTGAAACGACTCTCATTTTTGCGTAACGATGGGTTAACCCTTTCGCTACCGTGGACGAGATTAAGTATTCCATATTTTACACAATTATAGTTTTTATTGTTTATTTTGTATGGGAATTTGTGGCGCCAGAAATTCTGAATATTTGGAAATTGGGGCGCTGGAACTTTCCAAAATTACCTTCTAAAATTGAATTTACCAAATTAATTACACATTTACAACAATTGTGTCAAATTGACACGAAGGACAGATAAGGGTTAATATGATTAGAATGAAAATAAAATGATAACCACGGTTCGCTGCGCGTTTCGGGCAAATTTCAATGATTCCAGATACAGAGGGGTCTCGATCCGTGTTTCGCGTGTCGAGCTGCAAGGTTTTCTGCAGTTTTCACACGACCCGCCGCGCCGTTTCGAGTTTACTAGAGCATCTTGCTCCGGATTCGATTCGATCATAAATCCCTTCTGCGCTCTATTTCGCCAGAGTTTATCGCGTGGTTCCGGTAAAACGCCCTTTTAAACGTTCAATGGTGCCTGTAAAGGACAAAGCAATTTACCTGACATCGTTCTCCATCCCACAGAAAATTGTTTCTATTTCCAGAACCGGATTCTCTACCATTTTCTTACATAAAAATCAAGACCCTGATAATTGGAAGTTCACTCCTCGGAAGATTTAATCTCTTTCTTTTTAATTTCTCAGAGAAGAATTCGTTCCACCGAGAAAATGGTTGATTCTTGTGTAGTTCGAATAGTTGAACACGGTTTCCACAGGTCGTCGAGTCGGCGTTCGACTATTTCTTTCAACCATCCACGTGTCATAAACTACGGCACCTTGTCGTCCAATCGATCAAAGTTCCGCGTTTGACACGTGTCCAGTTAATATTCATTACAGCTCACTGAAATGCCTCCGTTTAATCTCGTTATACAATGTGGACGGAAATTTTCATAAACTGTTGCATATTCCGATGAGTACTAATGCTCGAGGCACGACGAGTCGAGAACTTTCGAGAAACATACACACCGTTACTAGCCTGTCTTCGTTTTCGCTCAACTTTGCGAACAGTATTCAATTTTAATCTTTTATTCTCGCTACGAAAACTTTAATGGTTTTCTATGATATATTTCTATATTGTACTTTTTATAAGAATGACCGTATAAAGTTGCATTGTATTGTGTTATATGCAAACATTATTTATTCACACCTGAACAACGTTTATTTCATTGTGCAGTGCCCTCTAAAGAAACATCTAGTATTGAAAAATATATGCAATCTGCTAACCATTAATCCCAACACTTTTCATACTTTGAAACTACAGTAATGAAGCACGACTGAACCGTCAGCTCGATCGCGCAGCATCAATCTCAGCAGTCTCAGGATTCCTAGAGCATCTAGGGGAATTCCTAGAAACGGGATTGAATGAGAGTCGAGCTCGATCTCGGCACGAACGAGGAATTAATTGGTCCGGGGTTGAAGCTGGAGACGAGGGGGGAGGACGATGATGAGTAGAAGAAGAGAAGGGGTGTAGTACGGAGGATCCGAGGGCAGCATCGAGGTTAACAAAGCACAGGATCGTGTCCGATCGAAATTCGGGACTTCCTTTTGTGGTGGAGGCCAGGTAGACTCTGCCTTGGGTATCGGCTGGGCGTTCAACAGGTGGTTCACGATTGTCATCACACATGTGCGGATTAACCACCTCCTTCTCTCTCTCTCTCTCTCTCTCTCTCTCTCTCTCTCTCTCTCTCTCTCTCTTGCGCTGTCATTCGTTCGCTCTCTCACGCATCGTTTTCCCGTGGTACCTTCCATCTTCGTCCAGCGTGCGAGTCGGAGCGTGCGCGAAAACACACGCTTCTCTCACATACTCATCCGTCTATTTGTCAGGCACGCTCGCGCGAACTATCGGTATATGTACTATACATGCAGGACGCGGGAGAAAGAGAGAACGAGCTGCGACGATGGGTTGCTCGAGACGGAGAGCATATGTAAGGTTCAGAATGTAAGTGCATTCAAGAGGTCCTTGCCTTTTCGCCCCGTCATTGGACACCAGTTGCTTGAACCTCCGCGTCAACCACGCTCGAAAGCCCCGTTCCCGGAGCTAAGATCGCGGGATAAAGCGGAAGCGTTTGGGGATGCCACCCCCGCACGCCCGTAATTGCCCCCGTTAACCCTGTTGCTGGGATTTTGACGCGGCCCGCGCCACGACCCGAACTACCCCGTGGCTTTCTTATTGTTTTCAGAGCTGCCCCCGATTCCCAACCCCTTATCAAACCCTCCAGAGGAGAACCGGGATACCGACGGACACCTACAAGAACCTTTTCCAACCCTGGGTCGACGATCTCTGGTACTTCTCCATTTTTCGGATTACTAAAACTGTATGAATGTCATCAGTGGAACAAAATAGAATTTCAACTTTCATTCTAGGAATTCTACAACGAATTAATAAAACAGGACAAATTTTCCAGCCCCGAGTATGTACCTCTTAATACCACATAACTGTTATACATAAACATTCTTTTTGCGGCTACGATACTTTAAGAGATAATGGTCCATTTGCACTTAAGCGCGAACGCGCTGTGGATATGAATAATCCCATTAGCAGTACTGCGCGCGTGGATTAGATCTAATAAGAGGATCAACGCGTACCACGGGAGGTGTGTTAAAAAGTATCAGCTTATCAACTTCTCCTGCTACCATTGTTAGATCTGTTATGAATAAAATTATTTTCTTCAGGACTGAAGCTTTCGTAGGGTTTAGCTTCCTGAGAATAAAAACCCACGTTCTCAAAGGATTAATTTTGCCCAACGATCAGCACTCTATCGACGAGCACTGTACTTACCAGCATGTCGACAATACAGTCCCGGGAGTATAATACACACAGGGAGCTAATGACATCTGAAATTTCAATGGTTTAACGGTCGTTCATGACTACGCCGATGATATAACCGGGGATAGAACGGTATTTGGGAGGCAAATCTCGCTCGTAAAGAACGTTTACTGATGGTTGCTCATTCGAGGACACCGGGGCATGACTAGTTAGCGCTGAAATTGCCCAATTTGCAGGGATAGTACGGAATATTGCATGAAGATGACACAGCGGGTGGGGAGGGGGTGCTGCCCACTTAAATTCTCGTTAAAGTCCATTTCTAATTACACCGTCCTCCGGCCATCTAATTAGCGAGCTGCTCTCCATAAAGGACATCTTTAACGAGCAGTTTCGACTTATTAACCGCGCTCGCCACTCCACTGATCATTGCACCAGCTCGCATGCATTAGCGACTATACTAACAGAGTTTCACCCCGATTTACTCGTTTTTACTTTTGACAATCCGTCATTTCGAGAACCGTGCAAAAGCGAAATCGTGTGAAAACCTGTTCCAGGTGGGAGCGGAGTCGAACGATCGTCGTGTAACTTGAACCTAATCCAATCCCGGCCGACAATCACCGGATACATGTGTCCGGCGACTTAGAAACTGTCGACTACACTTTTATGAGACACGACTACTTGTACCTGAAGGTATGCATTGACTCACCGTCGTGTCGCGTCGCCTTCGTGTCCTGTTGTCCAGACACATGTGGTCCACGATGTTAGCAGCTTGTTGCCTCATGATTGCTGCTCGCCATGACGTCGATTTGATACCTTAATCCTCTGAGCCGTGGTGGTCCGCTCGGGAATAATTTTCAGCTGCTGGAAAAATTTCGGCGAGGTGTATAATAATTTTATTCGCAGCTGAACTGATAGATTGTTATGCATAGTACAATTTAAACCAGTACGAGTTAATTGAATTTGTTTTAATTGCTTAGGATTCGGAAATTTCTGTTTTGCGTTCCGAAAAACGAAAACAGTGAATGTGCTTGATCAGTTTGAAGGATTCGGTGGAGGTTTTCTATAGATTTCGATTTCGCGACGATTTTCGGGGGTTGTGGGTGGTCGAGGGGGTAAGAGCCGGCGGCTAGCAGTAGTCACGAGCACCGGCAAGGCATTTCGGGAATTTTGCCAATTAAAATCGACGAACGACGGGGGTTGGAGGCGATCGGTGGCCCCCAGGCCCTCTCGACGTAAACGGTACTTGGAGGAATGTCCTTGGGCGCGGCAGTTTCGCTAATTGAAATCGATTACCGAGCCCGGGAGCATCGTTTTTCCGTGACGGCGACGTTTTCCCCGTCGCCAAGGAGGAAACCGCTTGACAATTACCGGGCCACTCGCTCCGATGCTCCCCGGATATTCCCATTTTCCGCGAAGAGTGCTCAGACATCCAGTGTCGCGTCGTGCTACGTCCGAACCACGCCGGAGGATCAATCCCTCTCTCTTTGCCATCCCACGGTTTCCCTTCGACCTCTTCCGGTTCGTGTTTTTAGCTCGTCAAGGTGTATTACGTCTGCTGTAACCACCACCTTCCTGTTGCGTTGGCAGCGACGCCGAGATGTAGGACTTTTAGAAAAGTTCTTTATTAAATGTCCGTGTTACTCGGTTTACAGTCTGTGAGGTACTAGTGTATACATTATAAACTAACAAAGATGAGGCTCGACTTTTAATTAATAAACTACGGGAAACAGTTTATTAACAGTTATTAACATCACGAATAAAACGAAAAACAATTTTTGTCAAAGAAGGAAAGAAAATTTTTAATCAAACGACAGCAACAATTTACCAGATTCGCGGAGCTCAAAAATATCGATCAACATCGTTTCTCGTCCGCAGCGCAGAGCGTCCAGGCCCGAATTAATTAATCAGTTAATTACCTGCCCGTTACCGTCAAATTGAAGGGTACACGGCGAGAGCAAGGGAACGCGAAAGTTTCGCGAGCTCCGGATCAAGAATGTCAAGTTAAAAGTCGCTCTGACCCATATCAACCCACTGTGTTCGTGCGACAACCCCCGTAACGCCGCCGGCCAATTTCGTCGCGACTTAATTGCGGGAGGGATGAAACGAGAACTGGCGTGCGACTCTCTGTGCCTCGACCACGGGAACCTCGAGAACCGCTTTTCAAGCTCGATTTATCGTGCTTCGAGGCACGACGGCGGCGCCGCGGCGTTAAAAAGAACAGCAAGGATTCGCGTTCGTGCTCGCCGGATTCTTTGATCGAGCGATTCTACGCCGAAATCGGTTGATTGGCTTCATTCGTGGGTCTCAGGTCTCAAAGCATCGAAGAGTGTTCCCCGGAGGAAGCTGACGAGACCAAGGCCACCGGAAGTCAGAATTGCCTCTTAGGAAGTTGGCCTCTTGACCGGTAAACAGAGAAATGTGTTGTTTCGCTGACAAAGTTGCTCTCTGGAAAGGAAAGTCGAGGGTTGCACAGCGAGTGGAATGTTTTTCTGGAAAATTGGATGTTGATGCAACTTCTTAAGCTGCTCGACTATTCCTTCTGATTTTGTTAGTGTACAGTCCAAATTTATCTTCGACGTGAAAATCTGTCAGGTTTTTAAGTTTCGTCTATGTTTGTAGTTTTCAGAGGAGAACGGCCAGCGTGATTTTATACGACTCGCCCGGTAGCACGGACAATTAAGGCAGCTCCCCACGAAACGATCTCCATGCACTTCAGTTCTTACTGCTGAGCCTTTCGGGTTTAACCCGTGTCCCCCCGGAAAAGTTACAGCAATGTTCCGCTATAGCTGCAGCTAGCGGTGATAATTTTGGTTAAGTAACAGTTAAATAACGCTGAGATGGGAATTTGGAATTTTTCCAAAAGAACTCTTCTCGCGCGGAAGCCTCGACGGTAACAACCCCATAAAGTAGTGTTGCAATTCTGCCTTAAAGAATCCCGGAAAAATTGGAAATAATATTATGTATTACATAAAAAAATAAATATATCTTTCTATTATATAAAATAGTTCTGTGTCACGCAAAAAATTCGAGTGGCGAAGCCGTGAGGCACCGCGGGGTTCGGTGAGCGAAGCGAACAGGGGCGGAGCCCCCTCGTTGTATAATAGAATAATATCTTTACCAACCTCGGGAGAATTTTCGCCGAATTTTCCTAAAAATAATCTATGAAAATGCGAGTTAGCATTAAGGTCAGAGGCCTGTGCATAACCTATTTTTCCTTTTGTTTGTCCGAGACAGCAGATTCGGGAAATCTGAATCTGCCGCGCCGCGCCGCGCCGCGCCGTTCACACGGCGAACGTATGCTCTTAGCGTACCAAGCGCCCAATTCCGCCATCGCGGAAAGGGTGAAGCTTTGATCCCGTTAGCAGAAGCAGATAAACCGACGCCAGAGGATTCCCACCGGTCTGATGTTACCACGCGTTTCGCTTATCCGGGGGTTTCGCTAACAGCGGAACAACGGGGCCACCGAGATTTTTTCCCCGTAGCCTAATTTCCCGGCGAGACTCATTGTTGGCCCGTGCGAACACGGGAAATCGCTGCTCCGGGTCTACGATATATGTGCATAATCTACATGTTGCTTGCTAAGCAGGAATTAAATGTTTATTTGTCCGATGTATATATTCGCGACCTACATCCGACGTTGATATGTGTGGTATGAGATGATCTGGGATTCACACGATTGTTTGCGGGATAATGGTTATCTTTGAACTATTTGTTAGCGGGATCCACGTCGACTAGAAGACGATGTCGATCGAAGAACACTCGTAAGTCAAAAGCGATTGATGTTCCCTCGGATCCTGTGAGCGGAGGGGTAGCATTGATCGGATTTGCGGGTGGCTCTCCTCGACGGTCTTCCGGCGAGCTCGTTCGCGAGCCGATTACGGGCCTCGGGAAAGCTCTCCGCGACGATGGCAATTACCGGACGAGTTTATCGCGGAGCACGCTAAAGCACGCGGAAGATTTCCACCCCCGCACACCAGTCATCCCCTTTCCCAGCAGCTTCAAAGAGAACGGTTACGGGAAAGGGGTGGACAGGAGCAGGAAAAAAAAACCGCAGGGGATAAGAAACAGACGTTTCCTTTGTTTACCAAGGCACGCTTTGTTCCTGCCAGCCCCTGGAAAGCGTGGGCGTTGTTTAATTTTTAGCACGCAAGCTTGCTGCCTCTCTCCGGGTGACGCGGACCCCTCGAATACAACGATTACGCTGGATAATGTTTGCGCGGAGAAGATTGCCGCCCGGTTTATGGCCAATTCCGGGAGAATAAATATCGCTCCGGGGGTTAATTGGCGCGGTCGCGGAGTTTTGCGAGCGGTTGATTGAATTTATTTCATGTCTGTGCGATTTTTCGTGTGACATTAATATTTAATCATTTCCATAATGACAAATACCGAGAAAATTAGATAGAGTAAACTTATTCGACGCGAGCGGGCACGGCGAAGCTATCAATAATTTGCAGACTTCTAGTTCTCCCGACGTTTCCGGCTAGCTTGCAGATTTCCTCGTATATTATTCACCGTCATTTCGGCCTCGTTGCCGAGCGTTTTCGGCGTCGAGTTCGACTCTTCTCCGTCCCCTGAGCGTAACGTTTTCGCGAGGTACGAGAGAGTGAATTTCAGGGTGCGTTCGCGATCGTTCTCGGCTTACGAAAAGTTTTTACAATTCGGAACGTCCCACACCACCCGGTGCCCGGAAACTTTTAACACGGTTCCTTCGCCACTTTTCGGATCCGTTCACGTCGCGAGGCGAATCGAGAGACATCGGCGGTCCCGTGTTATTATTTCGGTCCGATACTTCGACTCCGATCGACAGTTTTAGTGAACTTTCGGATGGCGAAACGATCCCCAGCTACTACTAGCTTTACGTATCTCCCTGGAAAGTGTCCTGGACGTTCCCTCTCTCGCACCGAGCTTCAACTTACCAGCCGACGACAATGTTATCGCGAACGCGGGAGTTAAGAGCGCGTGGAATATTCGGAGCTTCGAGATGATGTCGCAGTTGAATTGCCACTTGCGTGACGCACTCTTTTATCGCTCGAGAAATCGACTGTTGGATGTCCTGGACGCATAAACTCGAATCGTTCGATGTCTGCGGAACGTCGTTCCCCCGCGATCTCTGTTTTTAGCGACTTCCTTGTAATTCCCTGTGAAATTGTCTGGAGCTTCGCTCGAAAGCTTATCCGGATGCCGGATGCACATACATCCTAGAAATCCCGAAATTAATGGTTGTATAAGATTTTGTTGGTGAAATTGGTCCAGGATTTTTCGAGACACGTCTCACGAGTGAAATCGATCCGCGATTTTCGATCGCGATAGCGTGACAGAACACGGAAGAAGGATATCACGCCTTGTATCCTCGAAGGAGCGCGATAATTCCCGCAACGAAGCGTGAAATTCAACAAGTTCTCATTCTTCCTTCCGCGTCCTGCGGCCGTAGAACCTGCGATGCTGGTTTCCCGTTCCTCCGGCTGCTCGTGGAACGTGAAACTAGGAGGAACGAAACTGTTTACCGTTACCACTCGCTACCAGGACCTTGCCCCGGCTTGATCCTACCAGCCGACCTCCCTCTCTCTCCCGACAGGATACCACCTATCGTCTATCGACTCCTTTAAAAATACATCCCCATATTTCAGAGGCTGATTAAAAACGCTCGGTAAACACCGGCCTGCTCTGAGAGGAGATCGTTCCTCGTTTCTTTCCTCGGAACACAATCATATCTCGTTGTATGTTTACTTTCGGACCTGGAAAATGTCACTTATTTCGTGTACCGGCACCAGTCTTTACGTTTCTTATTAAAAAATGAAGATTCAATAAAATATATAAGTTTGCATGAAATAAATTCGCAGAGCTGACCCACCTTTCAGATTCGTTTCACCAATGCGGATGAATTAATAACTTCCTTTCATCGACGACATACAGAATAATAATTTCGTTTGTATCGGTGGTACGGTAACCACAATTATTCCGATTCCGCAGGGTTCCCTATTGCATCGCATGATCCATAATCCTCTATTATTCGGTTCCATGGAATTTCCATATCCTCATTTTCGATTCACAAGAAAGCTTCACGTGAAAAGAAGACATTGGAATCGCGGCGACATTCATTGAACGGCGCATTATCGTCGAATGAAAAACGAATATCAGTCAAACGTTTACAAGATCACGCTTATAATCCGTCCGCGATGCAAATTTATTACCGTTCCCCGATGAGCTCCGCGGATTTCGCATTCGGAATTTGTATCCATATTAATGAATCATCGATACGTCGCGGCGTTTCGAAAATTGAAATAATCTCCCCCGCCGGTTTTTACTGTTTTAACACTCGACACGGACTCCCGGACTACCGCGATATATGTATATCCGTATTTATCACGCGCATTAATCAACCGATTCTCATAATCGAAAACCGACCTGCTATCTTCTGCGTCGACGCGACGGTCCGCTGGCCCGGAGAAATATGGCGTGCGTCTCGCGCACCGTTCCGGATCTCTAATTACAAAATCACGAAGACATGCGAATAGAAAGCCGATTACCTTCCCGAAGGAAAGGCAAAACGTCTTTTTTTTTTTCTTCTCGCAAGAGTTGTCAATCGTGGATATAAAATACGTAGATGTTTAAAGAAGTGGGTAGGTAATAGGGGACCCAATCGCGTCGGAAAGTTACGCACAATTGATTAGGATTACTGGGCCGTTAATAGCGATGATTCAGTATCATTCAGCCCCGTCACCATTTACCGGCAGACACTTCGAAAGAAAGTTCCGGCAGTCTCGTTACTCCGAGTTTCCTAGCTCCCACCCCTAAACCGTCCCAACCATTTCTCGATTTTTCCCCACCGAAATTACCCCCATCGCGTTTCCTTTTCGTCCCGTCTTTTCATCGAGCCTCCCCTCCGCTCCAACAAGTCACGCGATTCTTCAATTTTTCCATTGATCCTCTCTGCTCCTGCCTCGCGAAAACTGCTCCTGGAACGAACGATTCGCGAAACTCGACGTCGCCTTCGTTCCTGTTCGAATTAATGCTTGCAAATAATCCTGTCTCTGTATTCAGATGAAACCTTCATAGGTAGGCTGCAAGTCGAGAACCAAGTGCATCCATCTTGCGAAGATGTTTAGGGTCAACATACTGTCCCGAATTTGCGAGGTCCGTCGGGGTGAAATTGCCACCGTAGAAAATTCTATTCGGCGATCGACGGATAGCAGAATTTCGTTGGAATTCAGAGAAGCGAGGTTAGACCTTCGTCGAAAAGGGACAGATTCGTTTCGATGCCGGTGAACCGAGAGCACACACCTCTTTCTCCTCGTAGAATCGGGTTTGCGCCGCGATACTGGATATGCATGGACTTTTCCAATATTTTATTTCATTTGTCGGTCCCGTGGCCGTGTAGATTGTGTTCGTTACTGAAGGGCGGCACGTTTAAAGCCGATCCGATTTAAGGGAACGTATTGGACCAACCGGCGACCGGGCAGCTGCGACACTCCAAAGAAAGTTCATTCTTTCTCCGAAATGTATAGATTACATTCTAGTTCGTTGCATCCGATTTTGAAAATTCTTGACACTACCATAAGTAATTCATTGTTAAACATTTACACGGGCTAAAATCGTGCAGCAATTAACGAGGAAGATCCGATCGTCGACCGAATGCAACCGATGCTCTTTTTCTCTAGTTTTCGCAGTGCGAACAGCTGTGAAAACGGAAACGTTAACGATCTCAATTCGCATATTTCTGTGTTCATAGAGATAAGAATGTATCTACAAAAGTTTTGTAGGGGTATATAATATATTGTATAAGAACTATAAATATATAGTGAGTTACTGCACTGCGGATATCTCGTGTATTCATAGCGCGCGCTGTTGTTTTAAATTCGGAGTAGCGAAGGATTTAATTAACTTCAATGGAGTTCTTAGCTCGTTTAAAAGCTAATTGAATCTTTAACACGGTCACGGTACCGTGACCCTTATACGTGGGTTGCGGATGCTCGTGCATATATGTAATGCATATAACTCTGCGCAACACTATAAAATACTTACAAACAACAACAAAAAACGCTAACAACTTATTAACAATGTTTCCTATAACTAGACCGCGGGTTTTATGCGTTTATGAAAAACACGGGGGCGTAACACGCTACATAAAATGGGAAACGCGTCAGAATGTAAAAGCTCTGTCGTATTTTTAATTAATTAAAATTTATATTACTCAAAATACAATGAGATTCTTTACGGGAAAAATTTTCTGAAAATTCTGCATCGTGTTGGCGAAGAAAGAGAGAGAGAGAGAGAGAGAGAGAGAGAGAGAGAGAGAGAGAGAGAGGGTTTTGCGAATGGCAAGGTAACTAACACCAAAGTTTATTTCGTGTTTTGTTTATATAATGGGAAACCACGCGAAACGCGTTCGCGAGCTTCGTTTACTTTTATGATTTGTATTCGTTCCCGCATAACTGCATAATGTCGCTTTCTATAGGCTTGCGCATTTCTACTTTCACTTCTCTCTCTCTCTCTCTCTCTCTCTCTCTCTCTCTCTCTCTCTCTCTTTCTCTTTTTCTCCTTGTCCCCTCCCTCTCTCTTTCTAGGTGTTTACACTGCGGTACTCCAGTTTCGTTGAAAATTTCTCCGGGTTTCCAATCGCTCGCGACCGAAATGAACGGCGTAGGACACTCGAGTCGTCGCTGCGCGGCGCGCCGTTCCCGCTGCCATTGATTAACAGCGAATTTCACTGATTTTATTAGCATCTTCAGAAGTTGACTGAGACATTACATTTAAACGTTATTCCACATGTTCAACGGAAACATACACGTTGGAAACCGACTGTAGAAGATCGTCAAAGATGTTTTCTAAAAGGGGAAGTCGACGTTTCGTGCCGCAGGTGATCGAAACGCGCAGAAAACGATTTCGCGAGCAAGGATAACGACGAGACGGCCGTCGTGGGAAATATTTAGCAGAAATTGTAAAAGCAGAGAAAGCGTATCGGGCCGAGGTGGACCGGTAGACAGGCGGTCTAATAAAACGTGGGCGGCCGTTTCCGAGAGAGTGTCGGCCGGTCATCAACAGGCCGGGCCCGATGATAGCGCGACGCGCGGCGATGCAAATTAGCCGGCCGCGGCAGCCGGATAACGCCCAATTGTATGCAAATACGATCGGATTCTGACAGCGACGCCCGATTGGATTCCCGTCGATCCGATCGCCTTGCCGCACAGAACCGAGCCGAGCCGAGCCGACGCGACGCCGAGCTCCTAGAACGAACTTGGAACCGGATGTCGAGCTCACCCGTCGACCGGCTGCGATATCCGACTTATCGTTATGGAAACTCTGCCAGCTTTTCGCGCCGAGACACTTCGCCCACGCGTCTCCGTCTCTTACTCTCCCTTTTACTGCGCACAACCTCCAATTCGTATGGCAAGATCAGGCCATTTCTCGCAACGAGTCTACGCGATCTTCGATATTCGCTGCCGATTTTCATGCAAAGTCGTAGACATTCTAAGTTAATCCCTGTTCCCTACAATCGATTCAGACAGTCTGTGTCAGCAACATGAATAAATTTTTATTCGATAAAATAATTATTATTTATGCTTGAAACTGGAACTTGAATTGAAAGTACTATAATGCGAAGTAATTAAAAGATAATGAAGACGAAGGCGTGGTGTCCGCCCTCACTGTTTAAATACTGGAGAGCAATATCTGATCGACTTGTTTGCGAATGAAGATTTCGGATTGGAGACTTGTCACCCGCCAACAAATCGAAGTTAGTAACTAGCTGGCCGGTAAACCGCCTCGACGAGATCGCGAAACGTCCAGACAAATGGTGGCCCTAGTTCTTGATCTCGTGTTCAGCAAGTTACACGAAATCCGTCGCTCGGAACGATGCGGGGTACTTCGATGAAGAGTGCGGCACACTCTGATCGATCGCCTGGAAAGTTTGATCGGGCCGCTGCTGACCGAAGGTGTCGTGTTTGATAGCGGGTCGGAGTTCAATTGCATTGGGAAACAAGGAGTGGAAATTGAATCCGGACACGGCCGGCGCGCGAATAAAGTCGATTTGCGGAAGATAGCTTTGTCCGGTTCCACTGTCCTGCAATTTATTCAGAAATCTGTTGGGAAGATAATAGAAATTCTCTGGCTTGCTCATTTTCGTTCTGGCATGTCGTATCTTCTTTGTAGAAGATATTTGTATTTGGCTCCTGTCTCTTACAATCGACGAAGAAAATGTCTATTTCGTAGAAAAATCCGCAGTCTACTCATTATACACGTTTTTTTAGCGCGCTTGAAGGAATCTTAGCGCTCCCGCGATTGGATAAATACAAATGCACATAGAAACTGATACCAAGGAGTCTCTTGCACGTATATGTACACGACCAGTCAACGATCCAGCAATGAAACCGCGAGTCAGTTAGCAACGTCCTTGCCTTAGCAGTCGCCTACGTGTTCGGCCACCTACTCGCTGCTGACATTATTGTCTCGCGACAGTCTTCCAGCCTTCTATGGTCTACAAGACTGCTTTAGGTTGTTGCTTCCACTTCTCCGTCACCCTTTCCTCTCGCATTCCCCGTAAAAGATCATTTTCACAACATGTCCAAAAACGAAGAAATTGCGAATACATTAATTTTGTTCTCCCAAATCCTGACTTGGAAAAACTATGTATATTATATCAATGTGGGATGGAAGAACGCGAGCAAAGTGGGCGCGTATCTGCATCCCCGGTGTGTCTATTTACATAATTATGGGCTTGCACAATTTTCTGATCGTAAGTCGATTTTTCAAGGCATTTAGACCGGTCGCACAGCGCGACACTTAAATGGGGGTTCGAAAGAAAAATCATAAAGTGCATATTATTTCAATATCTAATCACACACAGCGACGATTGAATCAAAATCGAGCAACAATAAGTTAGAATTTTGCACAGTCAGGACTGTACCTCGACGCTGGAGCACCTCTGGAGATCGGTCCCCGGGAATTGGGCAGAAAAGGGAAATTGTTTACTCGACTTTTTATTAAACGACGCCCGTCTTGCCCGCGCCTGTCAATAACCTTTCCTCTGGGAAATTAGATTGACGCGGCGCTCTAGACTTCCAATGTTTCTGTCTTGCTTCGTCTGTGCTTTGCTACTTGAACCGGAGGGATTGCGAACAACGGGACCCTCGGTAAACTGGAAATTCCGATTTTTATGGAGCACCGTGGATTCCTACCGTCCCTGCTCTACCAAGATTTCAAGATAATTGTATCGTATGGCTCTCCTTGAATAGAAAAATTTCCTGCAATTAGGGTCTTTGTAAATTTGTAAATGGCTTATTCTCAAAGTGTCTTTAATTAATAAACTTTTATTATTCCCTTTCGGATTCACCGAGATCGCGCCGGAGTCCTTGCTGTCACCAATTCTTTGCGAAGAGTCAGGAAAATGATTAACAATGTCCCTAAACCGAAAACTGCGATTTTTATGGAACCATGAAATAGATTTGTCGGCGTCCTCCGGTGGAGTGTCAGGTAATTTTTAAGAAGGTCACTTTTATGGCTACTATCTTTTGGTCTCTGCTGGATAAAACGCCCTTAAACCCGGCTACCTGGGTGTTGGAAAACTCTACGTAATGGCGAAGATTCTTTACTTATTTTTGTGGCGGAGCCCTTTGATTTTATTGCTCCATAAAATACCGGGACATGCATTTTTTCTTATTTTTCTCGAAAGGACAAGGGATGGACCAGAATCGTTCGTGAATTTACAGTTCACATAGGTACACGACTCCATTCTTTCTTTGAGAAATCTACGACGGAAAAGAAATTTGTAAGAATTTATTTATATTCTTCGATCTCGACTCCTAACACAGCCTTTATCATTTCGACGCAGAAGTTCATTGAATTCGACTGTATCTCGGAATGGCGTCATCCAATATCAATATCGGGAATATCGACGCGGACTGCGATCGATAATGAGCCTCGACGAGTCTCCATTCCATCGGTATTACGTCGCAGACTTCTATTGACAGGGGGACTCATTTGGCAACGTCTCGCGATCTATTGAACCATCGTGAAAATTTATTTACTTACCCCGAAGCCTTTGTTACACAGTCGAATTCGGTAAATACAAACGCTGAGGAAGAAAACGAGAGGATATCACTGGGAATATTATTAAACATTTTCCGAGTCCGCCGGGGAGAGCAGAGGTTCAATAAAAATGTATTTCTTGACTGGATCATTTTAATTAGTTGAGATTTATCCTAAAATAAAAGCGTCACGATTCGAGACTGAATTTTTCCGCTGATTTCAAATCAAACATTTCAATTATTATTATTAATCACACCTTTCCAGCTGTAAAAAATGAGAGAAAGAATTGGTATCTTTTCACGAGGCAGAAGAAATTCCTCTCCAGACGCTTAGGGGGAAAAAGAGTTTGACGAAGAAACGGAAATTGTTCGCGAAACCAGTCGGCAGAACCTCGAAAGAGCTTCTGGTTCTACAGTTGTTTGTGGATTTTCCGCGCGTGCTAACGAGCTGAGAACCCGAGCCGGAAATAAACGAGTCGAATCGCCGAACTGTTCCCCGTGTCGGTCCTCGAGAAGCCGCGGAGGAACACCACCCTGTAAAAACAATTCCGGACATTTATAGCGTCTATTTTTCCGGAAACGTGTCGAACACCGAATCGAACGGCTCCGTGCGAGCGCCTTCTGAGCGTGTTTACCTGTGGCAGATTGAAACATCAACCGAGGCCCCAAGTTCAAACGAAGCCAAACGTTTGAGCGGTGATTTCGAAACGTGGGAAACTTCAGTTTCTCCAGCTCGGACCAAGATAACCACCGAGCAATCCAGTCGCAGTTTCTGATGAAACTGAGAACAGCGGATCGTTCGACATCTTTCAAGACTGTGTACATTTATTTGTTCACCGATGGAGTTTCTCGTTTGGCGATTAGTGGAGTTGTCGTGACGCTTTTCGATTCTTCGATTAGATCATTTTGATTTTAGCGGATGTTTGTGGCAGCTGGATAGAGCGTCGAAGCAGCATTTCAATCTTCCTCCAGTAGCGGAAAATCAAATTACGGCAATTTCTCGAAGGTCAAACGGGTTGAAAGCAGCTTTGCGAACGCAGCACAGAGCACTTGCAAGGAATTATGCTGCACGCCTATGTTCGCTCGGATTGAAGTTACTATTTCGCGATCGTTAACGACGAAATTGCAGTTGTCCTCGGGTAAATGATACATTGTAGAAGAGTTTTTGTTCTATACCTCACTCTCTCGTTGGTTGGTTAGAACACGATATTCGGTCCCCGATAATTATGCGCCTACTTGCGCCATGCTGCGGATACAGTAGTCACGCCCGGCACGCTACTTGTTGCGATTACGGGCCGACGGAATTCCAGTTTAATGTTATGTAACAAGCGTCAATCAGTTCTGCTTTTCTGGATTTCATTATGCAGGAATGTTGGACGGCAGAAGCATGGCCAACATCGAGCGAACGCGAATGCGAAACGGCGAATACGTTTGCATAGATTATCGCCGGGGAATTCGATGCCAATTAATTCGTTAAAATCATTCCAGAAATAATAACGCGGCATGGAAGCTTAATCAGCGGAACTCTGCCCGGGAAATTCTGCCGTGTAACGGGAGCGTGGAACGCCAAGCTCTTCATGAGAAGATGTTGTATCCTTCCGTCATTACTCGTTGCCCGGCAATTACCGTGTAATTTCATGTATCGAACGCACGGATATAGTTGATCCGGACGCGGACCCCTGATTCGGATCTAGGAGATGACGACGAGAAATTTCGTCGTGGCATTTGCCGTGACCAAACTGCGGCTAAATCAACGCGTTTGACGAGATTAGGGTTGTCGATTGTCGAAGACAAAGCGATACATATATATTTCAAAGTTTCAATATCCGAATGTTTGAAAATTAGAGAATTTTCAGACTTGAATATTTCAGAGCTCTAATTTGATGAAAATCTGCAGTCTAATGATGACACGCGCCACGGCGGCGCTAAAGCGGCGTTGTTATTACTTGGGTGCCGACTTGTATGTTTGTCGGTTGGGAAATCAGCCAGCTAGGTGGTTAATTATTGAAATCCATTGACGCTCGTCGTTGGTGCGTCACAATCCCCTCCCCCACGTGGTGACACCGACGCGTCCCCCGGGGAGCGTCAACTCAAAAATTATTTTGATCGTCAACGACGCGCGGGCCCGGACGTCAGTTGTTATTAATTGAATTCGTGAATTAAATTCGGCCATCAATATTCATACGTTCCGCGCGTCAGTCGGTCAATTGACGTTCGACTGGAGGAAGAGGCTTCTGGTCGGTTCTTTCCTCCGAGAAAAATAGTCTCATTGTTTACAAGGCTTTTCGGTCTTCTGCCGTGCGCAGACGTCAGGTGATGACGTTTGTTTTCTTACGTCTTACGTTCATGTCGGCGAAAACAATGTATTGCGACGAGCTCTCCGACACTTGCGCATTCGTCGAACAAAACACTGAATAATTCTGCTGGCTTACGACTTCTTAAACATTTCAGCGAGTATGCAAAGTTCAATTATCTCGGAATTAGTATTCTGTAGAAGTTAGCAGCAAGTAGTAGGAAACATTGTACAAAATAAAAAAGATATAAAGATCAGAATTGAGTTAACGAAAGCAGTACACATCAGGTATTAGGTTAGCTTCATTGGGCGCAATACAGAGGATTTGCATCCAATTTCTAGTTCTCAGAAATAAATGGAGCGACTACAATTTTTTCCACGCTGTATTAACATGCACCCAGCGAAGTGATCTCGCTATCCGAGACCCTCCATCGCTAATATTGGATTGCAATGCGGATGTAGGGCGCAGATGTTGCTTGCTGTTGGACCTTGGTCCCGTTCCACCCTCTGCGATCGTCACCGTGACCATACTTCAGCCTTCGCAGTAATTCTTTCTTGTGTCGAACCGGAGCAATATCAAACGTCTGTAACATTCGAATTAGGTCGAACCAGAGGATATCGCTGTGATCGAGACCCAGCTTCAGAGGATTGTCAAGGAATCAGGTCGCCGAAGTATTTCCTCCACGCTAAATACGAGGATGCACGTCGTCCTTGACTTAAAAAGAGGAATTCATCACAAACCTTGGATTGGCACAAACAGTTGATTTTCTTCCTCTTTCTTTGACTTGCTCAGATGTCCCCAAATAATAAAACAAGCATAATTTCAAAGAAACATTATCGCGCGCAGAGCGCAATGAACGTATAAAACGATCCTGTAGAACTCGGATTACGGGAGAGCCGGGTCGCCTAACGAACTGTTTGTGCTCGTTGGCCGATCAAAACACTTTAATCTCCCGTTTTACAGGTTTTGCGTTCGAGGGTCGAGCAAAGTGTGCCGTTGATCGTCAAACAATAGATCTTATCGTCTCGATACGCCACGTCACTCTCGGTGACGATCGTGACCGGTGATATCCCGCGGCGATAGCACGGTTTGTTGTTCTACTAGCTGATGCGTTATCGTTCGCGGGCCCCGAACCGTGGCCGGCCACTGCGAAATTAATTTCTCGAACAATTTCTCGCGATAATTGCCGCGTTGGAATGTTAATACCACCCGGGCGGCCGTTCGATAACATTAACTTCGATCCGCGGATCCGTGTTCGAGTGCGAACCGAACCGAACCAAGCCAGCAATGCACATTCTGATGCACTCGAAACAATGCAGTCACACCCGATTATAAACTTTGCTGAATCAACTCCGAAACCTTTCACTATCGCGCCGCAATCACGTGTTATCGATTAGGTAATGGGACTTTCGTTTGGTAAATGTAGTTAATGCTCGACTTTTATTTATTTGATCAAACTTCTAAATACAAGCAATGAAATTCGAAGATTTAAAGAATTGAAATGAAAAAAAATATAGGGGACTTAATAAAAATTTTAGGTTAAGACTTTCTTTTTTTTATATAATAATAATAATAATAATAAAAATTTTTCTCGATCACAAAGAATAAATAAAAGGAAGTCGAAGGGAACGCCACAAAAATCCATCACGCGTCACCTTGCTCTAATTCTCGTGAAGCTCGCCTGGAATTTGCAGCAACCTTTAGCGGAGTACTCGAGACAACACACTTCCGAACAATGACAAGGTAACTGAAAAAAAGGAATAAATATTGATATTCATCGCGAATACGGGCGGCGCGCCATTGCGAAACAATTCCCGTACGATAATTCGCCGGCGAGCAAGGCGCTTTACAAGGAAAAGTGAAACTTTGGTGGAAAGAGCCGTTCGCCTTCGGTAAACGAATCATGAATTCCATCGTTATCTGTTCGACGAAATCTTCGATGCTCAATTTTACAGGTTATTTAAAGAACGACACCCGAAGAATATTATAAGAGAAAGACGGAGAACGAGAGGTAGAATCGAGGAAAGAATTTGGAAATATTTCTGTCCGCTCGCGGAATTGCAAATGCGTGAATTATACAAAACAAGCCGCTCGATAATTCGCCTCTTATTTATGGATGTAATTACGCGTCACTTTTTCCTGTGCGATAATCGAGCACTAATTTACGATGATTTTCGAAAAAAAACCGCCTGGTTGCCAGTCGGAACGGCTGTAAATTCACCGGGGTCGGAATTTGTAACGCTTCTGGGCTTCCTCGGCCCATTGTGGCCCGATCTTTTTGTTTCGACAACAATGCCCGAATGATGCAACAATAACCGCGCATTTATCATCGGCATCTTGCTTTGGAATAATTACGTATTTCATTAGCCACTGTGTGGACGCAAAAACGCTTCCAATCCAATTAAATCCGCAATTAAATGGGACGTACCTACCCCTTTACTGCTCTCCCAGCTATTCCAACTACATAACTAACAGATTTAAGAATTTATACATTTTGTTCCAAAGAAATTCTGCATTAAACAAATCGCTTTATGCGAGACCTAATATAAAAGACGAGGTGAGCTTCCAAGACTCTTAAATTTACTTTAAATGATCATCTTTCTTAAAAGATCGCAGCTCGTTTTTCATCGAAAAGTCAAATCAATACTTTTATTTTTATACAGGGTCTCGACTTTTTTTAGCAAGCTCGCCCAATTAAGATAAAATTCTTAGCCCACCAAAGAGAATTGCTTAAATTACATTATACATGATGTATAATGCATTTGTATAATTTATACAGCATACAACATGATGTATGATACATTATTAAAATCTGGTACCTCTGTATAATGACAATTTTTATTCGACTCCTGTTCTCTCTCGTTGCAATTACTTACAAAAAGGTTGTCTTACATGAGATCCCTAACGATGATTTTTACGAACCGCTGCGTGTGTAATCCTGGTTCATTAGCAATCTGTTAAAAACAAACACTTCAGCTACGACACGTAAATACAAAATATAAACACTTTGTCAGTTGTAAACAAGTCATCTATCGCCACACGTCCAATTAAAAAGTAAAATTAATTAACCTTGGAAGGTACTTTCGATGGTACTTTGAACCTCCGAGAGGAATTTCGAGGAGGAAACATTCCAACATTCTGAATCATAGCGGGGACGATTGAACAGGTGTAACACCTGAGATTTTATAATTCGACTTTGACAAATCGACCAGTCATCGGGACTGAAGAAGGGGATAGAGATTCGTGGGCGATTAGGCTCGTCTGTCGAGTGGTGACCGTTGAATGGCTGAGTTTCTAGTGATAATTGCGTTGTTACCACCGAAATGTATCGTGTCAGCGTGGTCGACACAGTCGAGGATCGATCTTTACGGTGTCCGTAGAAAGGGCGACTACCGAGGCACACAGATCTAACGATTACATATTTCGAAACTACAAATCATCCGGCTACGAAGCCGGTTCCCAATCGTCGATTCACTGACGACCACTGTTCTTCGGTATTTCCGATCAATGAGTTCCAGGATTCCGTAAATCCCAGCTCCGCGAACAAATCGTCCTCGTTCCGGCCTGGTCTCTCGCCCGGCTACTTCTGATGCAAATTAGGCAGTCATTTGCATCCTCTAATTAAACAACTCTGGAATCGGCGCGCTACTTTTGCTGGGGATTATTTCGCTCGATAGAAACCTGGAAGATACAGCAGCGTTTTCGCAATTTTAAATAATCTATTCTTTATTAAGAACGCGCGATGTGGCAAACTAAGGCCATAGATACGCGGATTCTTAGAAGCGAATCTGAAAAGCAATTCCGAACTGTGAAATTCGTTTCTCGATTGCCAGAACGGGAGAAGATAAGTGTTTGCTTGTATACTGCGTAGGCACACACACACACATTCAGCTATTTATCAGTGAGAAATTTTCCATGAACATAAATAGTTGATTTGAATTTGCTTTTTAAATGAGTACATACGTACAGGGTGTATAAGAAGTAATGGTCATCCGTTCTAGGGGTGAATCTACACTTCTGGATCGGTGGACATTTGTAAGAGAAACTTGCCGCAAAGTTGTTCATTAACAATTGACAACCTTCCAGTGGTGGCGTTCAGGTACCATTCAACTTTTACGCGGAAAACGCTGGAACGAATTGAACCGAGTAAGTCGAGGACTGACTGTACCATAATTGGAGCTTGTCGCTAGTTGGCCCATGGAAAAGTGGTAGATCCCGAAATTTGCGGGACAGCTAATTCAGCGTCGAGGTCCATGAAGCACGGGTCGATTCGCCAAAGTGAAACCAGGCGGGACACGTGCTCGCGAATTTTATTAATGGCTCGTGGAAGGAGCGAGGAGGGGGCAGAGGGGGCAAAAAGCGAACTTTCCTCGATGTCGACGTCGGCATCGGTGGAAGGATAGCCCCGGTGAGCTCGAAATATTTTTCGGGACGGCGAGGCGGGCGTTGGGTGTGCGCAACAGGTGCACAGCCCGTTCTCCTCGGCCGCCATTAAAGTGTTTACACGGGAGACAAGAACTTTGAACCGTCCGGTTTAATCTCTTAAGCGCTTCCCGGACACCGGGACACACCGGGACCGGGCCCGGAGGGGAGCACACCAGAGAGTCCGGAGGAGGCCAATTGTCGGCGAATATTTATGAATTACGTCAGCCGTGGCTCGAACAATGTGCGCGACGCGGAGAGTCGCGCCGTGGGTTACAACGAACCTGAGTTCACGACCTCGCCGAGGCTCGACGGTCTTTGGAAATTGTTTCGGGAACATGGGTTTGTTCAAGGATATACATAGTATACTCAACTGGGGACTTCCATACGCATTCCAAAATTTTTTCAGATTTTTTAAAGCCCAGAACAGTGAAAACAATTAATCGCGCACAGGGTACACGTTAAACTACTGGTGGTACATGGTGACATACTTATTTCATGCGCTAAAAATATATATCTTATAACAGGTTTAAGACTGCAGAATATATTTACACCAAAAGAAAATGTAGTGGAGAACAAAACACATGAGTTTGTTTAATTACTTCGTTCTCACTGACCAATTATCTGGCGACGTCGATACCGTATCGGCGTCGCGTCATAACTCGTCTGTGACCTCATGCGAACGGTATCGACGCCGCGAGATAACTCGTCCGGGGGAATGAAGTGGTAAATTGCCGTGCAAAAACGGCTCGGCACGGAATGTGTTAAAACAAGTTGCCGACAAAAATTGACAGAACTGTAAAGAATGAATGAATCATGTCTCAACTTAAATATGGTGGGTGAACCCTATCCCGAACGCTATCGATCGCAGAAATTATGGCGTTATCGCCGGGAATAAACAGGCCTCAAATGAACCGCCGACTTATTAACCCATAACGATTTGTCGAAGTGCCCCATTACCGAGTGTCCAATAAAAAGAATTTCATTTGGATCCTCTAAGTGATGGAGTGAGCGTTGATGGGAGCTAAAAAATTATACACATAGCTAGGGGTCTGTTTAACGACACGCGTTCGTCTCCGTGACGGCTTTTAATCGGTCTGCCCTCCGCGAGAGTAATTGCCGAATTATATATATACTCGCTTTTGACGGTTATGGGAGTCGAGGAGAGAGTACGCCGCGCCGCGCCGGAGGAAACGTTCTTCGGTGATAAACCCGAAAAATTTATCGCGGTAGATAGGACAGTCGCGTGTCGAAGGACGAAGATTGAAAAATATTTAAACGACAATCGCGGCGCGAGATAATGATAATACCGAATGTCGGGCTATTCATACAGTTAAACATTTTAATCACAAAAAATGTCCGGGGAGTCAGCGTTTACGTCGATATCGACGGTCGAAGAATATTCCAAAAATAACGTGGATGCGCTGAAGTGAAAGCCTGAGATCGATCTCGTCTCGAAATTGCCTGCTGTAGTGAATAAATTGATTGAATTAATGGAAATTTAGAAATTGATGAAAACACCGTATCTTACATGGTTCGTGTTTTTAGTTAATTCAGGTTAATTCGAGGCTGTATTAAATGCTATGAAATTGTGTGTAGAATACGTGAACCAGGGTTGAGTTCTGAATGTTTGTAGAATGCTTAATGATTTTCATATTTGGTGATCTGATATTTTTCCTAGCCACCTTGAATGTCTAATAAGAGGACTATCGAATGATCTGATCTGGTGCAAGAAATTTTGAAATATTCTCTAGAGTGAGTAGAATGCTGGGATACGATCCTGGAAGGGTAAAGCGCGTAAAAAAGGTAACTTATACTGATTCCGACCCGCTAAATCCTCCGGTGTAGCCCGCAGCCCGATGTTTTTTCCCCGGGGCACGAAGAAGTCGATCGAGAGCAGGCCGATGCTTCGAGGGCTGGTTATCGATCACGCGACACGTGTCAGTCTAGACAGATTGACACGGTAACCTATCGGTTAGCCAATAATAGTGAAACCTTAGCGGGGGCCGCAGTCTGTAGCACACACCTCAGCTATGCTAAGTCTCGTGAGTCCCCGGCGATCGGTCAAGCCGACTCCGAATTTCCGGCAATAACAGGGAAGCCGTACGGCTACACAACACAACATTGGCTTGAGCGAGGTTGTGAAAAGAGGGACACACCGGATCCCCGTTTCGCTGTCGTGCGATCATTTGACGAACGAGGACGGCGAAGTTGTTGTCGTCGTTGGGGTGTGCTATTCGAGGGATCAGGGGATTGGTCGACGATCACGAAACGCAATTTAAGGTACACGAGTTGATCCGAGGGTTCCGTGATCGATGCGATCTGTTACTCTTTTTTGGACTCGTGCGACGAGGATTTAACCTCTTCGGGGTTTCTGACGTGTACACGCACATTTAATTTCAGTGTAAATGGTTCATAGGGAATGAATCATTTCTCATAAGGGAAGGATTTCGAGATCGATAGAGTTATCGCAACACGGAGAACTTTCTACTCGAATATCTTAGCTTCTAATTGGCAGTGGATCGATGTGTCTAATTATTTTTTTCTCGTTGTTACGTTTTGGTTTCCTCGCATACTTTGTAATTAGATGATGTGTGCAGATAACGTTTCAGTGAGAAATTTATGACCGATTGCGTGTCGTCGTTATGCAACGCGTTTAATCGCCTTTAAGCGATTTAAGCGCGTTGACACGAAGAAAAATTTATCTGTTCAAGAGCTCCGTCGCTGTTGGAGTCGTTCTTTAAGGATGTCAAGCTGGGCAGATTTTCATTATATTAAAAAAAAACATCGAAAAATATCTCTTTGTCTTGTTGTGTCATCGATCTTTCACCACTGTGTCAATTTGACGCCGAGGGACAGGTTCAGTTCGTGAAATGAGGGACGGATGAGAGTCAATAACTGCATCTAGAGAGGGAGAGAGAGAGAGAGAGAGAGAGAGAGAGAGAGAGAGAGAGCGAGCGGCAGGCTTCGTCGAAATAAAGATCGAGGCCCATGGATCAGGATAATCGTATGAAGCCGTCTGGCTGCTCGGAGGCCGCCGGAGACGTGATGGATGAAAGGTGTTCCAGTTATGTGGATTCCGTTGCGCGGGATGATGAATGAACCGCAGCAGCCGGGGGCGGTCGAATTTGAACGTGCAGCCACGAGCAAAGAGAACGCGCCGGCCCGCCGAGACAACGACCGCAGTGATTTCCGCAGATGGCCAAACTGAGAGAGACAGAATGCTAGAGACAGCTAGAGAGAAACCGAGAGAGAGAGAGAGAGAGAGAGAGAGAGAGAGAGAGAGA